>CM057458.1:1374527500-1375037500 GCA_016271365.2 Neoceratodus forsteri
CATCACTATTTTCTTGAAAGACTGCACAGACTGGATGTGCAATCCAGCCTCTCTGCAGGCTCGGAGAGCATTTTTTGCAAGAGAAGTGTGATGAGTTTGCTTGATTCTTTGCAGATAAGGTTGCTGACATCAAATCTGAGATCCATGCAATCCATTCCAATGGGGGCGGTGGCGGTTGGTGGAAGGTCACAGAACCTCGGTATGTCTGGTCCGACTTTGACTGGCTGGAGAGTGATGATATTGTGAGTGTCATTCAGAGTATGTAGCTGACCTGCTGTAGTTTGGATCTGGGCCCAACGTGCCTCCTTGTGGAGTGTGTTGAGGTCATTGGCCCGGTCCTACCTGAGATTGTCTGGAGTTCCTTAGAGACAGGTGTGTTTCCGGACACCCTGAAAGAAGTGGTTGTTAAACCCCTGCTTAAGAAATCCTCTTTGGACCCAGACTATCTCGCTAACTATAGGTCTGTCTCTAACCTTCTCTTTGTGGATTAGGTTATTAAGAAGGTGGTTGCCCAGCAGCTGGATGATCATCTTACCAACCACAATATCTATGATCTTCTACAGTCAGGATTTCGGAAGAGACACAGTACTAAGACGTCCCTAGTTCGAGTGCTCAATGATCTCCCGATAGTGAGAGATCGGAAGAGACTTTCCATCTTGGTACTTTTTTATCTCTCTGCAGCGTTTGACACCATGGACCATGATGTGCTGTTAGAGCACCTGTGGCTGATCTGTGGACTGTCTGGTACAGTCCTCAGATGGTTTCAGTTTTTCTTCATGGGCAGGTTTCAAAGAGTGGTGTCAGGGATTTATTTCTCTGGCACCTTCTCCCTACCCTGTGGGGTGCCACAGGGCTCTGTTCTGTCCCCCATGTTGTTTGCGGTGTACATACTGCCATTAGGAGACATTTTAAGGTGGTATGGGCTGAGCTTCCACTGCTATGCAGATGACACTCAGCTATACATGTCCTTTGTGCTCGAACATGATGATGCCATCTCAGTGTTTAACAACTGTCTCTTGGAAATCCAGGACTGGATGAGTTCCAACTGGTTGAGGTTGAATCCGGACAAGACTGAGGTTTTGGTGGTGGACCCAGGTCATCGGGTAGAGGGGCTTTTGGTGGGGCAGCCATCCGGGCTTAGGCTTGGAGGCAGTCAGCTGATGGCCTCCGAATGGGTGTGAAATCTGGGCATTATTCTTGATGACAGATTGACACTTAAATCTCAGGTGTCGTCCGTCATCAAGACCTTGTTTTACCACTTGAGGAATATCGCCCAGATTAAGCACCTGGTTCCTCCTGACGATCTTCCAGTGTTGGTCCACACTTTTGTGTCCACCCGCCTTGACTACTGCAACTCGCTGTATCTGGTGCAGAATGTGGTGGCCAGGCTGCTGACTGGTCTTTCACGATCTAGCCATGTCACGCCTATGCTGCGTAGCCTGCACTGGCTGCCTATTCAGTGGCATATCACCTTCATGGTCGGCTTGCTGACCTATAAAGCCCTACACAGACAGGGACCATGCTACCTGCAAGAGCTTCTTCATCTCTACTGCCCCCTCCGCCCACTCCGCTCCACCGACGAGGGATTGCTGAAGGTTCCCAGGGTCTGCTTGAAGACCTCTGGGGCCTGCGCATTTGTGGCCCCGACCCTGTGGAACTCTCTACCTCATCGGATAAGGGAGTCCCTGACTGTGGAGAGTTCAAAAACACATCTTTTTAATCTTGCTTTTTCAGCATCTGTATGGCATTATGTACTGATACTATACTGTATTTATTCAGGAGTTTTTGTCTGATTTTAACTCATTTGTTAAGCACTTTGATACTTTGTGAATTGTGTTGTAGAAATAAAAATTTGATTGATTGATTGATCTAGCAAGGTTTATCATGAATTGTCCCAAAACAACTCACCGCTGTGAGCTTTGTAAAATATTGGGGTGGGTGTCTCTCCTAGATCGCTTAAAACTACATAAAACTATCTTTGCTGTTTATTTATTTTAGTTATTTATGTCTTTGATAACCGGGTAGGTGCTCTGGTCCAAAGAACCATTTACAGGCATGACCACAGCCAATAGGCACTGGAAGAGAATACAAAGTGCTCATTGGTTCAATACACTGTACAAAATGCACATACGAAATATACTGTACACTCGATTCATTACAAACAAGGTACAAATTGATGACTGGGGTAAGTACAATGTGGGTGGGGATGGTGAATGTTGCAGAATCAATAGGATAACACAAAAATATATACAGGCAGCAGTGGTAAAAAATGCTGAGGAGTAGAGCAACAGTGCCACCCCCCAAGAGCTGTCCCAACATGCGTCAACAGAACATGTGCAGAATAGGAGGAGCAGAGTCAGAAACATAAGTAGGGTTGGGCAAACAGCTTTATTAGTTTCTGGGGGGAGGTTACTATCTCGGGCAAGTGCATGTGTCTCTGTCGAGAAGGAATGACTTGAGGTTGAGTTTGAAATTGTGATAGGTGTTGGAAGCTCTGAGGGGTGCAAGTAATCCATTCCAAAATTTGGGGGCTGCTACTGAGAGGGCACTCCTACTCATCTTGGTTGAGTTTTGCGGAATCTCCAGGGGAAGGACATCAGAGGGCCAGAGACACCTAGACATGGTACAGTGCTTACAGAGGGTGGAGAGAGGGAAAGCAGGGCCACATCTGAAGAAAGTGTCAATGAAGCATTGTAAGCAAGTAATCAAAGCGACCATGCAGAGAGACCCAGCCGAGAGATCGGTAAAGGTCGCAGAGGTGTGTGGAGTAGGGGGCAGACAGTGCAAAGCAGCACATGCTGTTGTAGGCAGATGTGAGCTTAGCCCCGAGCATGGAAGAGACTCGAGAGTAGATGGGGGAGCAGTAGTCCAGGATAGGGAGAAGATTTCCTTTAACAATCGCCAAATGTGCCTCAGGAGACAGGTAGGATTTGATACGGTAAGCAGTGCCGAGTTCCTGCTTAACCTGACGAACAAAAAGGTTTATGTGTTCAGTAAAAGAGAGAGAGGGGTCCAGTGTCACCCCCCAGGTATTTGAAGGAGGGGACTGTTTCAAGAGCAGTGCCAGTGGGAGGGTAAATGAGGAGGGAAAAGTTGGCATCAGTGTGTCTAGCAAGGAACTGTTGGGAGCCAAAAACATTGCCTTGGTTTTCTTAGCATTAATCAGCAACAAGTTAGATGAGAACCAGGTATGGGCAGCACAATAGTTATTGGTTAGGGTAGAAGATATATGAGGAAGGGATTTGTCGCTGATGAAGATCACCAGGTCATAGAAACATAGAAGTTGATGGCAGATAAGGACCGCAAGGCCCATCCAGTCTGCCCATTTCTTTTTCTACCTTATGAATGTGCCATCATCCACGCATAAGAGTGAGTTTCTGGTTACGCTGTCTGAAGGAAGAGTGTTGACAAATATAGAAAAGAGCAGAGGGCCCAGGATTGAGCCCTGAGGTACGCCGGTGGTGACCGATAGGCAGGGGACATAGTGGTGCCAATACAGACAGATTGGGAACGGTTGGAGAGATAGCTCATGAACTAATTGGTGGCCTCTGCAGAACAACCTAGTGAGCATAGTTTGGAGAGGAGGAGGGCATGATTCACCAGATAAAAGGCTTTAGATAGGTCCACAAAGACAGCACCTGTGGCCTGCCCTTGATCCATATTGGTAAGGATATGATCAGTAAACAGTGACAGAGCTGTAATGGTGCTGTGATGCTTGCAGAATCCATGCTGCTGACTGCATAGGATGTTGTTTTTAGAGAGTTATTCCGATAGTTGGTGATGCACAATCTTTTCGAGCAGTTTACTTATGTGAGGGAGGGTAGATATCGGCCAGTAGTTGTCAGCTGAGAGGGGCTCACCGGCTTTAAAAATAGGCACAACCTTGTCTGATTTCCAGGAGAGGGGCATAGTAAAGGTGGATAAGACAAGATTTAAAATGAAGGTGAGGGGTTTAGAGATTGTGGAGGAGACGAGTTTGAGCAAGGTAGGGGAGAGGCCGTCAGATCCTGGGCTACCCCGATTGGGTAGGCTCTTTAGGAGTTTAAAGTTGTTTTTAGTGGAGATGACCTTGAAATAAAAAGGGGGGTAATGGAGGATGGCAGAGGGTTGGAAAGAGGGGTTGGGGAAGAGGTATCTGGGTGCTGGGGCTGACTGGAGGGGGGGTAGGTGAAGCAGGGAGATGTAGCGTATGGCCCCAGGTAACCGGGAGGACAAAGAGGTAATTTGCTGAGGAGGGATGACAGGTTGGAGAATTTATTGTTGAATGCTTTAGCAACCTTGATAGGGTCAGTCAAGAGGCCAGAAGGGGAACTTAGGTATAAATTAGTGTTGTTAGTAAGGGGGAGGGTGAGAAGGAAGCTGATAGAGTCCCAGAATTTTTGAGGGTTACCGAGGCTCTCCTTCTGAAGCTTAAAGTAATAATTACATTTCAGGGTTCTAACCATGCGTTTGCAGCAGTTGCACAGGTGCCAGTATTCATTCCACAGGGCAGGGGAGGGTGTTAATTTGTAGGAAGCCCACTTGTGGTGCATCTCCTTTATAAAGGTAAGGAGTTCTTTGGTAATGCAGCATGTACAACCCCCTCTAACCCTTCGGGTAGAGATGAGGAAATGGTGGTCCTGAATGTCCAGAAGCACCCTGGTGAAATAATTTACAGCAAGGGTAACATCAGTAATAGCATACAGACCCTGTCAATTAATGCGCTTAAATTCTCTAAGAGAAGGGACGTGTCAGGACAATTAAAGTTACGAAAGGATAGATACTTGGGGGAAAGGCGGGGGGCCTCGGATCACCAGATGGCAAAGATGGGGGAGTGGTCACTTAAAGAGTCGGATAGAGTATCCTCACAGTTAGTTATAACCCAGTCAATAATTGAATGAGAAGATGTATGAGGGTTAAATTGAGTAGGGAGGGTGATGATTTACACCAAGTTGTGCTGTTTGAGCAAGTTGGTGAAGTCAGCTTCTTGGGCAGACAGCCAGTTGAGATTATAGTCGCCAAGAAACATAGTCTCTCTGGTAGGGGAGAAGGACCCAGTTTCAGTGAGCATGCTTTGGAGACCAGCTACACCTCCATTTGGAGGCTGTTAAGTGTCTATGGGCTAGTCCGAGGCAACTTAAGAGAATGCTTAAGCGTCAGACCCAAAAAAGCAACCCTGAGTAATGCAGGACTTTTAGAGATGGAGCTCAGAGTCAGAACCCCAAAATCCTTCTTTTCATACAGTTACTACATTAACCAGCTATGGAACTCCTTGCCAGCAGAGTTCCGGGTTATTTGAGGTACAGCTCCACCTATCAGTGTTTTGACAGCAGTGTTTGAGCAGACAACTTCAAAAATTGTACCAGTTGCACTGAAGTAAGATAGATTTCATAAAAATATAAATATGACAGAGACTAAGTTATGACATGTTGATGTATGTACAGTATGCAGAATGTATCACATTAAGTGCATGTACTAAGCAACAATGTAAATATATGTATATTGTACTTCGTACTTCTACTTGTATAACTAAAACTTTTATACATAACTTCTGTACTTGAAGGGACACCAGTGCAAATGAGGTTGCCTTAGTTGTTACATTCCCAAATAAAACTGAATTAAAGGGCATATGTTTCTCTTGTATATGCCTCCCTCTGTCATTCCAGTTCTGACACACACCCAAGCTTAACAGCTAGACTATTATGTGATCAAGTTCACCCTCATTCTTTCTAGGTTAAGTAATTTTAGTTTGTCCAGTCTCTCCTCATAGCTCTTGCTACATAAGCCGTTAATAATCTTGTCCCCTTGCTCGACCCTCCTTTTTTTTCTATAGAGGTTTTTCTCCCCAGCCACCTGTGTCATTCCCCAGGGAGATACCTTGATCCCAGGGATGTACCACATCTGGCCTGCAACCTGCCTCTCCTTTCAGGCCCTGGAAATCCAACGGGTACCCCCTGAGTTTTCGCTCCATGGCAGGAGTTCCAGTGGGATGGTCGTCCTCCCTCCCTACTGAGGCAGTTTAGATCCAGTAGCGGTAGGCCCTAGAACCCAGGGGAATTTCAAAGCCCAGACCATCATATAGATGGAAGTAAGGATTTTCCTGTATTTGATCTCTCCCACTCTCCTGATGTGAGCCTAGCCTGTGACTTTGGATGAGCACAGCTGACCCTGAGGAGGAAGAAAGCGCCCTGGCCCTACCGCAGGGGTTGCTGTAGCACCAGTACTCACCCCTGATCCTCCTGGCTGAGGCACACTGCTGCATGGCAGCTGCTTTAGCCCCACCTTCCTCCTGAAATGGTGGCCTGAGCTCACTTCAGAACTCAGGTCATCTGCACGGCAGTGTATCGGTCCATCAGGGCAGTCATGCTTGATTATCTTGACCTCTTCAATGTCCTTTATTTTTTTTCTGTTTATGCCCCTTCAGCTTTAGCCTGCCTAGCTCCTCTAGTTACCCCCAATCCCATCACCTGCCTTTCCTGAGAACTTAGCCCTACCTCCTGGCCCCCATAGCTTGCCCCTCCATCTCAGAGGTGCCATGGCTGTCACCCTAACTCCTCCATGCTTACATCTGCGGCAGAGGCAGGTGCCACAGTTGGTAGGATGGGGACTGCAGGAGCAGTGCATCTTAATCCTATGACAGTCCTGGCTTTTTATTTATTTATTTATTTTTTATACTCTATTTATTCTCCTTGGCTCCGGGTGGCGGGTCTTCTTGCCTGAGCCCCGTCTCCCGCTCACAGCTTATCCTCTCTCCGGCGACCCCACAGCTTGTCCCCCATGGTGGGGCAGCGGGGATCCCTCAACCCTCCTCACACATGAATCCTAAGCTGGAGAGGGGTTACTGCCCATCATGGAGGCAGTGCCTGCGAGGCTCGGTAGTCATGTAGGCACACCCGGACCACAGTTTTTCCTCCTGTTTTTCCCCGAGCTAAGGCATGCAATGATGCCACAAGGAGGGAGTGCGCACGCATCCACTCGTGCTTCTCCAGGTGTCTGCCTTAGCTCTGCCGTCTTGTTGCTTTGGTGCGCCAACCCCCAGCCTCCGCTAGGGGCCAGGCATGCATCCACTGCGGAGTCCCCCCCCCGGAGAAGGAGTGCAGTCCAGCGGATGCTTAATCCTTCTCCTTCCCTGCTGACCTCTGGTGGCCTGTGCTCGTTCCCGAATATGGGTCGCCGGCGTGGCACGAGGTAAGGCGTCCAGTGCCTCAGCCCACAGCACCACTGGGCTGGCCAGTCCAGGCCTTTTCAATTATTCTTGCCCAGCCCTCAGGGACACTGCTGGCAAGGAGCTTGCTGATGCATGCAGGAATGTCAGGCAATGTCCTTGCCCACCCCAGAGCAGTTCCAGCTTGCACCAACACCACCAGTCACCCAACTGGCAGTAGCATAGCAGAGCACATATACCCTCCCTCCCTCTCTGGAGCAGGAAAGCATCTGTTGGGACACTTGATTGTTCCCCCCGGCTGGCTCCTGACAACCCAGGCTTGTTCCTGAACCTAGGTCACCAGCATTGCTAGCAGTAGCGCTACCAATGCTCAGGTGGGCTGGCTTAATTGTCCTTTCTGTACTGCCATGACCAGACCTGAACACTGTACTCCCAATGTTGTCTACCAAAGGCCTTGTACAGGGGAGGATCATCTCTCTTGACTTGCTCCGTACTACCCTCATAGGAATCCTAACATTATATTTGCTGTGTTGATTATGGTAGCACACTGCCTTCCTGACTCCAGCTTACTGTGCACAGTTACCCCCAAGTCCTTTTCCTGAGTTGTGCCTCTCCACTGTTGCACCACACAGTTTGTATGTACAGTATAATTAAGGTTTCTGTTTTTTTTGGTTTTAACCGATAATCACCGATAAAACACCACTGAGGTGTTTTTCGTGATTTCGGTTAAAACTGATAAGCACCAAATACTGTATAGTTGTGGTTTATATGGACCTCCAAATGTGTAAGTTCGGTTTTGTGCCTTAGGTAAAACATAACAGTGTTTCTTTTAAGGATACCTAAACCCTTATTTTATCCTGCCTGAATTCACAGACTGCAACTCCATACGGTTTTTAAGAATACTCCCTCTGTTAAACAGTGTTGTCACTTACCTCGAAATATGAGGTTTAGCATGTTTTTGTAGGTTTGGAAGTTTGTAAACAAACCCCTTTCTCTGTGAGAAAGCTGGCACAGAGAATAGCTCCTAAAATGGCAGGGACGTTATGTGGTATGACATCACTGAAGTGAGACCACCAGCCAGCATATACTGAAGTTTTATGGGGACTCTGTAAATATCTTTGTATTTGATCTCTGTAATGCCCATTGTCATACTAATTGGTACTAAATACGTTTATTACAAACTAATGGAGACCGGTGTGTGTGCCAGTTTTAATCCTCATTCATTCCTATAGACTCATCTAGTGTGCCCAGGGTGAAGAGTCAGTACATTTCTCTTTTTTTCCAAAATTTTGTTCCAGTTCCCACTTCTTATAGGTTCTGGAACTAACTCGATGCCCCAGAACCTAAGTGATGCTGTGTTGTGGCCCATAGCATAAAAATATTTTGCCAGGGAGGAATTTTCATCTTTCTGTCAAAATTTACTGTCATGCTCACTTATCCTTTTTTTCAGAGCTCTTATAGTTTTACCAACATATTATTTTGAACATGGTCAGCCAATCAGATACACTACATAAGCGCTGTCACAGGTTGTCACATCTACCAGTGGGATTATGTGCAATTCTCATAATTTCTGCAGTTTTTGAAATGCAACAGCATTGTACACAGTGATTAAAAAAATGTAAACAAAAAAAAGTATTACAATAAACACTGATAAATACTAATAATGTGTTATGACTTATTTATTTACACCAGAAAACACAGAATTTTAATACTTGAAAAACTTGCAAGAAAAGTTGAAAAATAAACATTTTTTTGTTGAAAAGTAAACACCTAAAACCGGAAACACTAAGTATAATCCAGATTCCTTACCCCTAGGTGAAGTACCTTGCAGTTCCCCACATTAAATCTAAGTTCCCTTACTTTAGCCCACACTCCTAGTGTATGCAGGTCCCCCCTACTGTACACTCTCCCACCATTTTCACTGTCATAATTAATTCACTGTCTCCACAGGATCTCTTTGAGAGTTCCACAACTTCTGTCTTGTATACTCTTAACATTGCATCCTGGGCCTTTCTAAGCAAAATCAAGCCATAATTAGCATGCCACAAACAAATGTGAATACTTCATGAACCGTAACTGCTTCTCACGAAGTACGAGTGACAAAGTTGTTCAGCACAAAATTACCTTTCCAATGGTGCTATGCAATCAATATATTTGGTTTTTATTTTATACTAGCTGAAATACCAAAAAAACTGTGTTTTGTTTTCAGATTTATTCAAGGTGCTTAGGTGAAGCTTGAGAGACAAATGTCAGCCATGCACACCATACCATAAACAAATGTGAATAACTCCTAAAGTATACATGATGGACACGAAGTATCAGTTGCAAAGCTGTTGAGCACAAAATTACCTTTCTAATGGTGATATGCAATCAGTTGTAAGCATTTAGGTATTTTTAATATTTAGGTAAAAACTGCTGACTTCCTCAGACATTTCCAGGCCTGAGTGAAAAACCAGCTGAGTACATCTACAGTTGTTATTGGCCTGAGTGACTATGCTTTCAGATGCCACCTACAAGCATTTCCAGGCCTGAATGAGTTAATTTAGTGTCTACTTTAGCAGCCTTCTACCAACGCTCTCCTTCAGGTCATTAATAACAGCAACGAAGCCAGCAACAACCCTTGTGGTATATAGGTATATGTTTTAAATACCCCACATATTATTTTGTTTGACCTTCCCATTCATCATCAACTGTGAGAGTCATTAAAAGAAGCAATTAACAGCCATGCCACCTGGACATGTGCACCTGGGTTTTAATTCCCCACGAGTACACATGTGTGACCTTTTTGTCATCATCAATATGTGTTTTTAAAAACAAACCAAATGGCATTTGACTACTGTGTTCCCAATAGTTTTCTGAATGTGATCTCAGAAGGCTGCCTCATTAATTATATCACCTACTGTATGTGTCTAAATCATCAGAGACATTAAACTCCCTTCATGAATTAAAAGGTCAGCATATCCCCATATTAATGTGATGATTGTTATTAGAGAGCTATGGCTCCCTTTGGTGTGCACCTCTGTGAAACTGAAAGGGCTAGATAGATCCTTTTTCATTTATGTATGTATGTATGTATGTATGTATTTATTTATTATTTGCATTTTGATCACTGGGTAGACCAACAGTACTGCCCTTTTTCAGGAACAATCTGATCCTGTACTTGTATACTGAGTCCTCAATAACCCATAGCACCATATTGGGCCCTGTACTATTATACTGTGATAGGTGATTGCTCACTCCCCTCTCCCACCCTTTCAAGCCCACCATGTTAATGCAGTGTCTGTTGCAGGGGATGCTGCACTAGTCTTTTATGCTTGGAGACTTGAACCCTTCCTCCAGTCACAAGGTCACAAGTGGGACATGTTTTGCGTGGTCACTGTCTACATCAGATCCTCACCTCATACAGTGGGCCCCCAAGTGCAAGTCTTTCATCAAAGGAGACACAGACTAACCGCTTGGTGAGTGTAACAGCTGAATTTACTTTCTTTACTGCAAGATGGTCAGCTTTTATTTCACAAGCTTTTAATCATTCCATCATCAGTTAGACACTATTCTAGCAGTACCATCAAATTCCTAGTCAAATGGTGCAAAACAAGGCTTTTATAAACACTGCAGCACCCAAAGTCATTTCAGAAAAATAAAGTGAAAACCCTAATCAGAGAAAAAATCCAGTAAAAGATATTGAAATAGTATAGATGGCACCACTCTTTTTTTGAATATATACCATTAGTTAACAAAAATCTCTCTCCAGAGACTATGATCCTGAAATGAAAATCTTATTGTTTTTTTCCCAGTCACCAGGTAGCAAGCTGCTGAGGTTTGGATCTGTTTGCCAGCCCCCCCCCCACAGCACCACCTCAGTAAATACTAAATGATGGTTGACGATAAACACATTACAGTTTAAGATAAACTAATTTCTAATAGGGGTTCAAACATTTGGTAAACTAATTACCTATAAGGGGCCTCCTGGAAAAGTTGTTCTGGTGAGTTCTACTGTGGGTTTACCAGCACTGTATGCCTGTCCTCTTAGCATTAAAATGTGTTACTCTGGCTTTGTAATGTAGAGCAAATGACCAAAATGTTTGGCACATTCTGAATTATTTTTGCTTTGCAACTCATCTATATGCTTCCACCTGACTGACACCATTCTCCTTCTTCAGGCTGTCCTAAGGAGATCATTCCTGCCTCCCAAGCTCACTGTCCACTTTTGAGTTCTGCCTCCAGTTTTCCATAATTCCTCTGCCATCCAGCATTGTTCAGTCAGTGTATCTCTGCTGGAGAACTTCCTGATGCCACCTGAAAGATGCACTTCCTGAAGTCTGAAATAATGGCCGAGGCTGTAGGATTGACTTGCCACATGGCCAGGTGGCAGAGTGGGGACTCCCAGAAGCCACCATTCAGATCAAGTATGGACAGTTCTCCCTGTTCTGGGGCCTTGTCATCTCCCATTTGGTGCACAAATGCAACAGCATCTTGGGGGCACCCTGCAGCGTATGGTCTCCCAATCCACCATAGTCACGCCTCTAAACAATTACCAAAAGCAGCTATCGATGTGTGGCATGAGCCATCCACCAGGGAGAAAAGCTTCCAAATTCCTCTCTGAATTCCTGTAGGCAGTTTTCCACTCCTGATCTCCTGTGCTTAGGGTGTGAATTTGGGTAGCCAGCATGCCAGAGCAGTTCATCATTGCTTGGTGCTATGGAACCAGCCCTGGCGCATTCCGGATATAAATAATAATAAAAATACAAATAGTGGGTATCATATGTTTCATGTTAAAGAATGTTTCAGTAAAGTTGGTTTAAATTTTTTAATAACGCGAATGTCCATAAATCATCCAGATGTGTGGAACTTCAGTATATTTTTGTTAACAAGGGCCAACTGCTGTGTAAAATGTGCAGCAGTATGCATAATGCATAGTACCCAAGATGCATCGCCTATCGTTTGGAAGAAGAGAGGGAAACAGTTTCCAGAGTCATCAGTCCCCTGAGTATTTTCACAAACAGTAGACTGACCAGGTGTGACACATTGTCACTTGTGCAGGTATGGCTGCTAGCAGCAGCCACATTGCCTCCATAAGGTAGTGTTGTTTTCTTTCTGTTTTTTTTTTATGTTGATTGCATGTGCAGTACTAGCTACCAGCTGGTTCCCAAGCTGATGTATTTTCACTTAAGAGATACATCTACGTGGTCAGAACCAAACACTCTGTTGATATGTAGCCTTGTTTGATATTGCCTTGTAAAAAGCAAAAACAAACAATGCATAAGTTTAGGATTCAACACATTCCCAAAGTATTGATGCTTCTGGCACCTGAAGTTTGACAGACTGTACTCGTCCTGAGGTAAATACTAAAAAGTGCTTAAAATGCATTTAAAACAAATTATGATATGTAACCCCCCCGTGGGGCTTACCTTAAATGTCTCCCTTTTGTCGTCTGCTGCCCTTGGTGTTTCCACCCGTATCTCCCTAGGTATCATCGCTACAACCTGAGTCCTGGATTGCGCCCCTGGGTTCCATACAGTTTTGCCGCAACAGGGCTGGAGAAGATGCTGTAAACCACCATCCCTCCCAGTCATACCCTGGTGGGCGAACGGCTCACGGATGCGCAGGAGCGCATTTTTCTTTCCAACTGCGATTGCAGTCCAACGAATGGTTTCCGATTATCCTGGTCTCAGGAAAAGATGAAGTGGGGACTGGTGACCACAGCAAGGCCACTGAGAGGCCTCTTTGTATTTTAAATAAAGAGTGCCAATAGCAAGTGCTTGGGGGCTTATGCATATTAATGAGTCATATTTATATTAATGAGGGACGGGTGCCTGTCTGCTGCCAGGGGTCTGTATATCTCAGCAGCAGCGACAGGCTCAGGGACTTCACTGCATGTTAAATAATGTGGTTGCTTAAGAGGGCACTAAAGTGGCAACTGAACTGTGACATATTTGTAAAAGTAAATGTACTGGCTGCACCAGAACTTTATTGTGGGGGACTGCTTGGAGACTGTGTATAACAGCAGCCATGTTTACAACCTTTCAGCCAATTGCAAGCCAGGATTTACTGCAGAGACTTTTGGGACTATGCCAGAGACTTTTGGGGAAAAAGTAGGGACAATTCTTGGTGCCCATTTTTTAACCAATCAGAGTGCTAGAACTGTGTCTGACGGCTTGGGCAGCCAACCGGACTTCAGAAACTCTGTTCTTCAGTTTAGACAGACTGTTTGAACTGGATAGACCAGCTTGAGCTTCCAAGAAGTGAGGAGACTCTGTGATCAGCTCAGGGAATTTAGGAAGAAGCCTGCTTTACCTGTCCTCGTCCTGAATTTCTACTGAATCATTGGGACTGCCGAGTTTGCAGACCGAGGTGAAAGTCTCCAAAGGAGAGAAAAGTAACCTCCTCAGAGCTAAATTCCAGACAGAAAGAGAGTCAATGTGTCTGAGAGAGCCTCAAGCTGTGTGAAGTGGGAGACCTGTTTGCCCCAGGGACTGTTTCTGAGCCTGAAGGCTGGGGCTGCCAGAATTGTCTCCAGCCTGTTTGCTGAAGAGGGAGACCTGGAGTGTTGTTGTGCCAGCTTATATACCAAGGACTGCAGTTTGCAAGAGGGTAAGCTGTGCGGCCTGTCTGAGACTGTGCCTTGTGATGCCTAATAACTTTCCTGAGAGACTGTTGCTGCCAGTACTACCAAAGATGCCGAGAGACAGGTTTGGGGAGTCAGCTCCTGCAGAGAAGATCTAGGGTGATGCCATGAAGTGGAGGTGAGTTGTGCAAGCCTTGGTCCCTGGTTTTCTGGTCCATGTTATGAAGGAAGAGACCTGAAGCAAACAACCAGAGAGCTCTTCCTCAAGAGGATCGAACCTGGAAATCAACCCAGATCCCGAGGTCCTGGTTCAGTGAGTACAACTGGGTTTAACCCTGCAACTTAAAATAAAAGTATTTTACCATCTCATTTGCTTTTTAAGTTCTCGTTGTGGTTTAGTCTGTTTTTGCAGACCATCGGGCCTGAGGATTACAGTTGTTTTGAGTTAAAGTGCTTGCGAGTTTTGCAACCACCAAAGGTGAAAGAATTAATAATCATTTGTTTGTTTATGGGCTCCAACCAGCTACAGCACTGGCCACCCTGGGGCAATGCTTCAGACCTGCAACACAGCATATCCTGGGTACCCAGTGAGGTTAACTAGGCAGTCCAGGGGGATGAATGTACTGTTTTAAATGTAATGCAGAGAAAAGGTATTGCCAAACCCAAGTGCTAATTAATCTAATTTTGATTTGCATCCTCTACCCCTTGTTCAGTCCCCTAAATAAACCAGTTTGCTGTTTGAATGTTACATGGGTCCATGAGCAAGTCATTATTGATGTAGTGGTCTGTGTTGGAAGATAAAAGGTACATTGTTCTTGCTGGTAACCCTTTCTTACAGGTACACAGGTATTTTCCAGAAGTCCAGTCCCTGTTGGTGCATGTACAGTGAGCATATTATTAGCACTCACCAGTAATTGTACCTGTGGAAGCAGCTTAAAGTGTTTTGGGTAACTCCACGTGTGGTACCATTGGGTGGGGCTGTGGGTAGGTACAACTTCCCAGAAGGTTGTGCTAGTTTAGTATTTAACCCACGTAAAAGTCACTCTAGGTGGAAGCACTGTGCAAATAGTATTACTGTTAGTAATGAGCCCCTTTTTCCAATCAGAACTGAACCCAGGCCCCTCAACCTGCATTCAGGGCAGCAGGCAGGGGTAGCAGCCCATTGGAAGGTGGCACCCGGGTTACATATACATATTGGGGCATTCAGAACAAATAGTTATCTAATTATGTTGCTAAAGGCGAACTGGTTACACATGATCAGAAATTTCACAAAAAAGCTGACAGTGTCCCTTTAATACCTTGAGTTATGGCTATTAAACAAGAATAGCAGGAGAGACAGACTTAAAAGGGACCCTTTGAAATCTATTAAGGGGTCCAGTGGCAATCTGAGAGTACAATCAGACCCTCCAAGAGGATGTTTGCTACAGAGGGATTTAAAAGAAAAGGGTTTGATACTCTTTCTGGCAGGATGCAAGACAGGAAGCTAGATTGTCCTTCAAGAGAAAGAGTTTGACTGGGACAGGAAGAGGGAGATTTTGAGTGGGACATGTTCATCTTAAGCAGGACATTCTGAGCCTGAAACAAACAACAGCTAAGTATTAGATCCTGTGTGTATGACATCTTAACAGTACAGTGTTCTGTTTTGCAACATCCTGCATGTGCTGGATGTGACCTCTATAATTAGTCAATAAAAATATATTATTTTCCTATAATATGTTGCATATATGAACTAAGTTTCATACAAAACACAGTAGCACCCCCTTCTGAAGACATGTCTAACCAAAGCCATATGGTGCTATCAGAGGAAAAAAATGTGTGGAATAGCAGTGGCCAACTTTAATATCGATGAGCCATACCAATGAGGGTGCACAAAAAGGTAGCATATCAGAGAGGAAAGCCTGTTAAGCCAGTTCTTGGGACAGGTCACATACAGGTGGCAGGAAAACAGTGCACAGCAGACGATAAGGTGAGCATGATCATCACACCAGGTAACCAAAAATACGTTCTGTAAAAGAATGGCAATATGTAAAATGGAGGGCTTAAAGTGTGCCAGTTCCGTTAGGGTCTCAGACCTGGGAAACGTATTTTAAGCTACTTGAATGGGATCTCACACTAGGGTGTTAAACCAGTGTCCTCAACCAGCTGCCCCTTACTGTGGCTTGAAGTGGATCAGTATGTGGAGGTAAAGAGTACTAAAAGTTTCATTTGTACCTTTTTCAGTGCTTTTCTATGCCCCACATAGCTGTTCCTTTGTCCCTTAGCATCCTGCAGTATGATCAATTTGTGTTGCTTTATTTTCAAATCAATTCATTTGTTAACTAGATGAGTACACTTAGCAAAACTTCAGGTTTTCAGAAATGACCCAGACTGGGTGGTACATGGGGTACAGAATTATACAACTAAAAAAAAAATGATAGTTTGTTAATTGCATGCAGAATAATGTGAAGACATTTATAAATATGAACATATTGCCTTTTCTCTGAGATGCAGTAGCTCAGCAATTTACTTTGGAATATTTTGTAGCTCTCTGTGAGATGTAAACTGTTAGGCAGGCTATTCCAAAAGGTAGACACAGTGTTAAAAAACCAAACTCTGGACAGAGCTGAAATGACTGCTCAGAGCAACGGCGAGCAACTACAGTGCAGTGAGAGTGAGTAAAAGAATTCTCAGAGCTTTTGCCGCACCGGAGTCTGCAGTTTGCAAGATGGTGGCATTGACATAGCGACACATGCACAGTACTCACACATATATAGTTTAAGTCACTTCTGCAGTTGTGGAAGAAAAATTAGACTGCTGCCAAGGGGGTATGTTTACGAGGCCTGTGGAGGGGAAGGGCTGCTTAAGCAGCACCAGTGGAATTTTGCCACAGCACTGTGAAAGCACAGTGGACAGTGGTCCAGTCATGTGCTTCCACAGTGCTCTCCTAAACCTCTTTGACGACGTAACGTCTGCGGAGCTTTGCTCACGCAGCCGTAAAAAGGCTTTCTCCCTATCGCTGTGTTTATTTTAACTGTAGAGAGATGGTTGTAATCATTTCATCTTAAATTCCTCACATTTGGTTTTGGGGGAAATAAATCAAATAATAGTGAGCCATCGGCGGCTCTCAACAATTTGCCTATGATGCAATCTAAGGTAAATGATCAGTGGTCACCTAGTGACCAGATTTTGTGCAGTGGTCATAGTGGTGGCTTCCAGGAGTTGCTGAAAGTGCAAAATAGCAGATGCTGGCCCAAATATTCAAACGGGTTGCGCATGGCACAACAGTGTTGCGCCATGTGCAACCCGCTGATGTGCCCTGGTGTGATATTCAAATGGGAATTGTGCCTGGCACAAATCCCGATGCGCCGGAGCACATCAGTAATGTATGTGGCGCAGGTAGGGGGATGTGCCCATGCATACTCTGCACATCCTGATATTCAGCCCAGGATGTGCTGAGTCCATGCATGTGCAACCCCTACTTGCAGCGCACAAAGTTGATCCCCCCAAAAAAAGGAACAACGGCTGGCCACCCACAGGTGAGCTGCCATATTGCAGGGCGCAACACGGCAGCTGCCACCTATGGGTGGCCATCTGAGCACCAGCTGCACCTCTGTGGCGGTGCCCCTACATGCCTGATCGCGGGCATCTGTTACACATAATAACGTCCAATATCCCTGGTGGTCCCGTGGACTGCTGTTAGCTGTCGCGGGCATGTGTAAATATAAAGAGAATCCAATATCCCTGGTGGTTCAGTGGACACGCTCTCAATGTCAGCGGGCATTTGTATAAAAAGTACACCCCACCGCCCACTGATCCCACCACCCTACTCCCCGGTCGGTAGTGGGGGCAGCTCCCACCGCCGCCGCCGACTGACACTGTAGGTGGGGCTGTAAGCCCATTGGTCCCTAGCGTGAGCCAATGGGCGTGCAGCTATACCCGTACTACACATTCAATATGTGAATGGATCCATTCACATATCTGGAATTGTAGGATGAGGCTGCCGCCCATTGCTCATGCTGTGACCAATGGGCATACAGCCCTCTCCACGTGTCAGTCAGTGGGCGGGCGGGCGGCAGGCGGGTGAGGTGCTGCCACCTGCAACTGACCGAGGGGGAGCGGGTGGTGGGGATCAGTGGGCGGTGGGGAGGGGTCCACTGACCACCAGGATAGTGGACGTACCTGTTTTATACAAATGCCCGCGATCGGGCTGAGAGCGGTCCACTGGACCACCAGGGATATTGGATTCTCTATTTTTTATACAAATGCCCACAATCGGGCTGACAGCGTCCACTGGACCACCAGGGATATTGGATTCTCTTTTTTTATACAAATGTCTGCAATTGGGTTGAGAGCGGTCCACTGGACCACCAGGGATATAGGACGCTATTTTATATTTACTGAAGCCTGCGATCGGGCTGTGGGGCACATTGCAGTGTTGCGCAGGGGGCATCAGTCCCCGACGGCTGCTGCCTGGCAGGGTGCCAGGCACAAGTCACTGGGGATTGGCGCACCTGCATGCAAGTGGGGCCATAATGACATGCAAATGGCCCCATTTGCACCTTGCATGCATTATGGCCACATTTGCATGTGCACTTTTGAATATCGTGGTTGCTGCGCATGGCGCAATGGAACTTGCACTAGCGCATCCCCCTGCTCCACTCTGGCCACTTGCGCTGGTGCAGTGCAACTGCGCCATGTGCACTGCGGGTGGCCAGGGTGCGATATTCAATGATGCTGTGCCATGGCGCAGCTCCGTTGAATATCGCCCAGTCAATGCCCCTGCGCAGCCAAGTTGCGCTGCGCCCAGGCTTGCACCACAGCCTGGCGCAGTTTGAATATCTGGGCCGCTGTTTGTAACATCTAGACATTACAGGTCATAAGCAGAAGCCAAGCTGTAAGCTACTGATCCATAATTTAGAGACAGGAGGAGGATTCCTCCAGCTATTGACAGAATCTTGCTTCTGGGATAAGGCACCATTTTGATCTGTAGGCTGCCCCTGGTTTCTGATAAGCTGATTTGTATACTTGTGGCATATGTCCATCCAATAATTCATGTGGGTCTAGGCACACACCCAGGTATCTGAAGATACATACTTGTTCAAATGAGAGCTCCATTTAGGTTGGAGACTTGCAGATTCCTAGTGCACGCGTTTAGGTAAGGTTTTGAACTGGAAAGCAGGATTTTGTTTTTTTAAAGGCTTTAAGACCAGCCTCTTGTTAAAGAGGAACACACTCATGAAATGTGCCTATCATAGCACAAAAGCCCATAAGAAACTCTTAAATTAAGTATTTGGCTCCCGTGTAGCTGTCAGTTGCCCCGATATATTGATGATTAAGTCTGCCTTTTATCATTAACACATTGCCACCATTTTTAGAACTTTGTGATGTTGTTGACAGTCAAACCGTAGTTAACCACACTGCAGCAAACCACAGCTTGCTAATCATTGACATCACAAGGTTCTAAAATGGTGGCAATGTAGTATCAATATGGGGCAGACTTAATCATTAGTATCTCTGGACTGTTCCCAGCTACAGAGGAGAACAATACCTGTTTTCAAAGATCTTTTTGTGGACTTTCAAATTAAATTATGATAGGCACAATTTACTGTATGAATGTTCCCTTTTAAGGAACCATCTCTGTATGCTATAAACATTTTTGTAAAATGGGCATACAAATTGCTGAAACTGAATTGGCTAGAACAGGATTTCAGTCGTGTCCTTATCAGGACATATCATTGCAACCGGTACTAATTGTGCCAAGCTAAACACAGCACATGTAAAAATCACTGTGTGGCATCCTTCTCCCACTGCAGCTTGTCAACAAGAATCCAAGGGAAGCAGGAGTCAGGAGAGCAGTGACAGCAGTTCCCCAGGTAACAAGCACTGAAACACACTGAATTTTAAATGCCAGTCTAACCTTCATTTTTCTTTCCCTCAGGAAACTTCCTGTTACCCAGCTGATCCATAGCTGCTGCTATCAACTCAGCAGCTTGACTACAAATACCCGCTCCATTTCTTGACTTCTCCTGGGTTACTGGTGCATTCCTTGACAACAGCGCAACCGCCCCCCCCGCCATAACGTAATGCAGGGTCGGTTGTTTCCACCGTGCATACATTGCCCCAACCATGCCAGCTACCCCTCTATGTCCATGAGAAGACAAACAGAATAAAAAATGTAAAATCATCTATGCATCACGACATCACACAGCAGAACTTACTGTTTGAAACTGGGGTTTGAAAATATGCGAATTGCAAGGCAGATTGTATGGAAGGTGGGAAGGGACGTGCTTGCTCTCACAAGTAAGCCACTGGTAATAAAAAAAAAATCTAAATAATTAAAAAACAAAATTTGTCTGTGTTGGGGGAGAGAGGAGTTTTTAGAGAAAAGACACAGACATCATCACCCTGTACTTACTCCATATAATGTGCTGACTGCAGCCTGCAACTTATGGCAACTTAACAACCCCCTCCCCCCCAAAAAAGTAGAGTAAATAGAAAAATAAAAGAAGTCTTTCTCTATTGAGGGAGAGAAAGAGTTGGGGAAAAGAGACACTGACACCAATATCCTCTACTCAGTCCATGATACAGTATATACAATGTGCAGCTCTGCAGTATAGATAGGACTATTTTCTTTCTTTTCTATACTAAACACTTTTTAGCATATTTTTTTAAAAATAATGACTTAGTTATTTTTTACTAGGGTTTTTCTGAAGGGGTGCCCATTTTATAAGTGCAATAAGACACTCCAATGTGTGGGTTATGGCCTGATAAGAGCACTTCCAAGGTGCTAAAGGCACTTGGCACAAGTGCCTCATGCCTCATAATGCACCTGGGGCATGCTCTTATCAGGCCATAACCCACACCTCATTGTGTCTTATTGCTGGTGTAATAGATCTTGAACCAGGGTACATCATTAGGTCATCCTTGTATAACATATGGGACTATGCATGGGTGCCTCTGAAGAGCAAGGTGATCAATTTGTCAAGTGAAGCTAATGGCAGAATATGCCATGAAGTCAAAGGATGAGTGATTTATCCTGCCCCAGCACCACAGGATGAAATTACCAAACCACTAAGTTCTTCCCAGGCACTTATTTCTAATGAGTTATATTGCATGGTTAGAAAGAAATCCATTTAAAAAACTGAGTGCTGGAGAAAAGAAACTTTTATAACAGAATCCAGTCCAGCTTTTACCTAGAGCATTATGTTAAGTGGAGTCTATTATGATTGATAGCTTTGGTCCAGGATGTCTTTGTGTGACTCTGCTGCTGGATCCAGCTGGTGCAGGTTTTCTTGATGCTACTTTAAGTCTACTGCTGGATCCAGCTTCTTCTTTCCTCTTTCCAGGGGTACAGTGTTGCAGACATCAGGATGGGAAGTCATCTGGGGACCAGTGATCATTGCATAGTATGGTTTAACATAAGAACAGCAGCGGAATCCAACCACACAAGTGCAAGAGTCCTAGATTTCAGAAGGGCAATGTTACAAAGATGGGAGAATACCTCTGAAATGACCTGGTGGGTGGAGACGTCCTGGGTGGGGTAGGAGGGCAATTGGCCCAGACTAAAAGAGGGCATGGTAAAGGAAACAAATCTGTACTTCAAGCAAGTAAGCAAAATCAGAAGGAAGAGGAAACTGTTATGGCTGTCGAGGGAGGTAGCAGAAAAGGTAAAAGCAAGAAGAGTGGCATTCAGAAGGTATAAAGAGACCCAGAGAGAGGAGGATAGTGGAAGTGTATCTGAGGAAATGGAGGGAGGCAGGCAAAGCAGTAAGGTGCACAACGGTGCAAACTGTGAAAGAGTAGCCCAGGCAGTATCAGAAGGGGACAAGACATTTTTCAGGTATGTTAGTGAGAAAAGGAGGATAAAAGGAGGGAGTGTGTGGTTAAAGAGGGAGGGGGAAGTATACAGAGGAGGACCATGAAGAGGCAAACATCTCAAACAGATACTTCTCAGTGTTTACAGTAGAAGAGGAAGGGGAGGGCCCATAAATAGGCACAAATAGCTTTGAGAGGAAGGAAGTGAAAACCAGTCCCTTTTCTGAAAGGATCAGGCAAGCACTCGTTAATCAGAGGGTGGACAAAGCCATGGGGCCAGATGGGGTGCATCCAAAAGTGTCGAAGGAACTCATGGAGGTACTGGCTGCACCCCTGGCAGACTTGTTTAACAGTTCACTGGATACCATTGTAGTCCTGGAGGACTGGAGAAGAGCAGATGTAGTCCCATTTCACAAAAGTGGTAGCAAGGAGGAGCTGGGCAATTACAGGTCTGTCAGCCTGACTTCAGTGGTAGGGAAATGAATGGAAACACTATTAAAGGAAAGGGTTGTGGAATATCTGGAATCCAATGGACTATATGACCTGAGGCAGCATGGTTTCACAGAGGGAATGTTGTGCCAAACAAATCTGATAGATTTTTTTGACTGGGTAACCAAGTTGTCGGATCAGGGAGGGGCCATGGAAGTGGCCTACCTAGACTTCAGCAAGGCCTTCAATACTGTTCTACATAGGAGACTGGTAGACAAGTTGGGTAGCATTGGGGTGGGAAATAAGGTGGTAACCTGAGTAAGAAACTGGTTAGGGGATAGGAGGCAGAGAGTGGTGGTAAATGGAGTTTGCTCTGAGAGGGGAGAGTGACCAGCGGGGTACCTCAGGGGTCAGTACTGGGGCCGGTCCTCTTTAATGTCTTCATTAGCGACATAATGGAGGAACTGGAAGGACAGCTCTGCCTCTTTGCAGATGACACCAAGATCTGCACCAGAGTGGACACTGTGTGTGTGTGTGTGTGTGTGTGTGCAAAGGATGGTAAGAGATTTAAAACGGTTGGAGGAGTGGTCAGAAGTTCGACAACTAAGGTTTAATGTAAAAAATTTGCTAAATAATGTGCTTGGGTCACAGAAACCTGGGGTGGAGTACAAAATGGGGGGGAGACATACTTTCAGCAACCGAGCAGGAAAGGGACCTAGGAGTAATCATATTGGATGGCCTAAAGGTGACCAGACACTGTGACAAAGTGATTGGGAGAGATAGTGTGATGCTGAGGTATACTGGTAGAGGTATCTCCAGCAGAAAGAGGGAAGTGGTGTCGTCCCTATATAGGTCATTGGTCAGACCCCACCTGCAGTACTGTGTCAATTTGTGGAGACCACATCACAGGAAAAACATACAGGGTAGAGGCGGTCCAGAGGAGGGCTACCAAGATGGTGCATGGTCTGCATCAAAAGTCCTATGAGGAGAGGCTAAAGGAGCTCAATATGTACACTTTGGAGGAGACAGGGGAGAGGAGGGATATGACTGAGACCTTTAAATACCCCATGGCAGTAAATAAGGTGCAGGTGGGAGCTATGTTTTGGAGGAAAGGGTGCTCCAGAACAAGGGGTTAGGATATGAAGCTGGAAAGGGGGGGGGGGGTAGGTTCAGGAGAGATGTGAGGTAATACTTCTTCACAGAAAGGGTGGTGGATACCTGGAACAGTCTTCCAGTGGAGGTGGTGGGGGCGTAAGCAGTAGTGGGATTCAGAGAAGCCTGGGATAGGCACATGGGAATCATTAGGGAAAGGAAGGGGGTACAAGTGGCAGTGCTGTAGACCAAGGAGGGTCTGCAGCAAAAGCAATCACAATGGAAGTGGGCAGACTAGATGGGTCAAGTGGCCCTTATCTGCTGTCAGTTTCTATGTTTCTATGAACATGTACATTTTCTTAGTTTCTCTAGTAAATATACGGTAGCAGTTTATTTAAAAACTGAGAGAGAGAGGGTGTGTGTATGTGTGTGTGTATTTTCTCAGAGCAACTGTTTAAAGAGGAACAGTCAGCATTAAGAACCTCACACACAAGTGTGATTCTGTTACCAGTTTTCACTTTGTGTGCAGTGACATTCTGTTGACTTACGAGCTGACATTTTCTGTAACTACAAATCCCAGAATACCCTGCAGTTGACATCAGAGAGGGCTGTGGCAGTGGGAGATTTAATAGCCTGCAGTGCAAGTTAGAGTTTTTGTGAGCTATTTACAGTTACAGAAGACTGTACCTAGCCCCGGGAGAACAGCAGGACCAGCACACATCTGATCAGAACTTACATAAGCCCTAACATGCACTGCAGGCTATTGAATCTGCCACTGCTGTACCCCTCCTCTGATGTCAGCTGCAGGGGATTTTGGGATTTGCAGTTACAGAAGATGTCAGTTTACAAGTCAATAAAATTAATCTGATATAGTCTACTACAGGTGCTGAGAATCTGGCAAGTTCTCAACAAAGAGGGGTTAGGTTATTTTTTATAATATAATTTGAGACTGTTTTTCAACAATCTAGTTGCCTGAGTGGTAAAGCGAGGAATAATTGTTATTCCCCTACCTCAGCAAGATGTTGCTTAAAAAGCCTAACACCATTTTCGGTCATTTTTTGAGTGCCCCAGTTCTCATGGTTCAAAATAAAAGCCTTTCTCCCCTCACTATCAAGCAGCTCCAGTCTGGGAGTGTATCATACCATTTTTTATATAATTAATGCCCCTTTTTAAAATGTCGAACAGTGCAACTGCTAGGTTGAGACAATAATGCATTAGTAAGGTTCAAACTGCTGATTTTGAATAGGCACAGGATTCTGCGTGCTGTGTGACAGCTAATCTTGCACTTTCACAGCACTACTGAGCATCATGGCTGTAACTGGTCTAGGGAGAAACCTTGCTCTTCACATTCCGAAATGTTAAGAACAGCAGGTTCTATTTTCTGAAACAAGATGAACACGGTTTTGAAAGCACATGAAAAACAGGCCCAGAGTGTATTACACTGCGGTAAACAGTAAGTGAAAAAAAAAGGTTTTGCATACTAAGGGCAAATTGGGACCAGCTCCACACCTGGGTGTGGGGCTCTTAGCACTGACTGTTCCCCTTAAAGGGGTGGCATATAATGTCCTCGACTCCAGAATGGCGACTCCACAAGTTGATGAGTGAATTACGACTATCATGAAATATCGACATAAGTTTTACCCCCTTCCACAGGTGCTATGACCTCAGAGTTGGTTATTTAAGTAAGGAGAGTGAGGGGGGAAAATCCCCTGAAAAAAAAAAAAAACAGTTGTCATTTGTGTCATCACCGACATTGCTTCAAGGTTCCAGACTCTCTGTTCCAGAGTCGCTACTATCACATAGAACCCTTAAAGGTGTTCTTGCTACAGTTAGGCATTTTAGTGTTACTGCTTTGTTTGGTTCAGTTGATTTGTTGATCATGTGAAAACAGAGCACATTTTTAAATTAAAAAATATGTTTGTTCTAGTTCCTGAAAGAGTTTTGTTCTAGATTCACATATATTTTTGCTTCTGTAGCTGTAGTTTTGTACCAGTGTTTCTCAGGATTGTCTCATTTAATTTGTGTATGGTACCTTGGGGGAGGCAGCATTACTTTGGGTCCGTTATAAGCAGGTTCCTTTTACTTTGGTTTTACAGGCAGATCAGAGTGTTAGATCAGTTGGGGCCGTAGTGTCACTTTGGTTATGTGGTAAGCTGGTCCCTTTTGCTTTGGATTTGTAGGACGGTAACAGAAAGTGTGAGATCAGTTGGGCACGGAGTCAGTGTTTTTTGGTTCTAAGTAGGTACCTTTTTCTTTTGTTTTACAGGCAGGTAACTCTGTGTGTGACATCACTGCAGTGGGTAACAGATCATTGACAAATCAATTAACATAGTGTTACTCACTGTATGTTATTTGACATGTCAGTCATCTTGTTGCCCACTGCATGATGTCATTAGAGTTGATAACAGGATTTCTCAGCAACAGGAAATTAGTGAGAAGTAGAGGTCAGCCATGTAATAAAAGGAGTTGACATCTCTGTAGCTAGATGGAAAAAAGAATTCACAACGATGGAAAATAAAAGGGGCCCTAAGATAGAACCCTGAGGGACCCCATCTCAAACACAAAATGATGTCAATAAAGTCCCTGTCCACACTGTGCTTTTTAAATCATTTTAACAGAACTAAAAAGGTTTAAAAGGCTTGTGTCCCAATTGTAGCACTGTAAAAACCATGCTACAATCTGTGTTCTAAAACCATGCTTTAGCCCTGCTTGGAGGTAGGCTAGAGCATGGTTTCAAAACAACATGGTTACCCCAACCTGAGTCCTGAGTTAGTGGCAGTATGGCTGATACCACGCTGTAACTTGGATTAAGGAAAGCATTTGAGACTTCAATGTTAACAATTGTACAAAACAATTCATCATTAGTGAAAGATTTAATCTGGCACCTTTTCCACTGTTTATTTTTGATACAGTATTACCAATCTCGACTATACCAGCATGTACCATGGCACTCACAATCCCTTGCATCAGTGCTGCAAAGCTGCCTAGGAACTTGGGTTGGACAGCACGGTGTCAGAGCGCAGGCTGGGCCCTCATGACACCAAACTCAGTTCTGGTTTAAAGAGAAATATTCATGTAAAGTGGCCCACATAGTCTCAAAACCCATGAAAAGTTTTTTTACTCTGTGCCAGCCTGGTGGTGAATAAGGCTGAGGTGCTCTGTGCCTGACCATTTCCCATGCTGGCGACTCAAGTTTGGGAATGAGCTCAGGTTGCTGGGGGCAGTCAGCGGGGAGAGGATTGAGCATACAGAGGATAGTTCTCTCCCAGGGAGAGGTGGCTTGCCATCTCGGATCTTGGCTGCCTCCAGGTGGTGGCCTGGGGGTAGTGCTGGCAGCCTTGAGTAACATGAAGGGAGGGACCATGGTTCCTAAGGGTAAGGCCATCAAAAAATGGAGGGCAATGAGTACCAACCCCTGTAGTCTGGGTAACAATGAAGCTCCCTGAACTAGTGGTCTTGATGGAAGAGGGATGCCTGGATATTGTGGCAGTCACAGAAACATGGTACAGAGCGAACCATGACTGGGATGTCAACATACCCATTTACACAGTCTACAGGAGGGACAGGAAGGGTAGAAGAGGAGGAGGAGGAGGAGGAGGACTAGCTCTCTATGTAAGGGAAGGGATCAAAGCAATGGAACTAAAGGGTAAACCAGGGAGGAGAGGAGGCACTGTGGCTCACCCTGGAGACAGGAAATGGCACTACAATCTGCACGAGTGTTGTACAGACCCCCATCTCAGGGGGAGGAAATGGAAAAGGAAATGATAGAAGGCATTCTTAGGATGGCAGAAAAAGGGAGATATTGTTAATGGGGGACCTGAATATGCCAGATGTTAACTGGAGCACATTTGCTGCAGCCACATCCAAGAGCAGGGTCATTCTCGATGCCCTACAGGAGGCATGCCTCAGGCAGCTAATGTTGGAACCCACTTGGGAGGGAGCAATCTTAGACCTGATACTCTCAAATGGGGACAGAGAGAGGATCTCAAATTTAGAAGTGGGTAGCCATCTGGGAACAAGGGACCACCAAACAGTGTGGTTCACGATAAACACAGCCGTAGAGTCGAGCTATACAAAAGTGAGGGTACTGAACTTTAGGAGGGCTGATTTTGTCAAAATGGGAGCGCGTGTCAGAAAAGCACAAGCAAACAGGTAAGAAGGAGGGGTGGAGGAACAATGGGGAAACATCAAAACTGCCATCACAGAGGCAACAAGCCATTGTGTGAAGCAAATAAACAAATCAAAATGAAAGAAAAAAACACTATGGGTCTCAAAAGAGGTGGTGGGGAAGGTTAGGGAGAAAAAGACAGCATTCAGGAAGTATAAGGAAACACGGAAGTAGCAGGACAGAGAACTGTACCAGCTAAAGCAGAAGGAAGCGGGAAAGGCAGTCAGAATAGCAAACATCCAAACCGAGGAAAAGATAGCCAACTCGGTTAAGAAGAAACCTTTTATAGGTACATTAGGGAGGAAGAAAGACCAAGGGAGGAATAGTGAGGCCTAATAAAGGGGAGGTGGGTGGGCAGAGGTGACAGTGAAAAGTAGGATACTGAATCGAATACTTCTGCAGTATTCACAAAGAAGAGGAGGGAGGCACCTAATACAACTAATAGAAGCACCTGGATAGGGGGGTCGATACCAGTCCATTCACAGAAGAAAGGATTCTGAAAGAACTCCTAAAACTGAAGGTGGACAAAGCAATGGGCCCTGATGGGATTCACCCCAGCATTGTAAAAGAACTAAGGGGAGAATTTTTGACACCACTGACTACCCTTTTTAACAAATCATGGGAGGATGGTGTGGTACCTAAGGACTGGAGGAGGGTAGATGTGATTCCCCTTCACAAAAGTGGGAGCAAAGCAGAGGCAGGAAACTACAGACCTGTTAGTTTGACCTCAGTGGTAGGGAAAATAATGGAATCACATCTGAAAGAAAGAATTGTTGGGTACCTAGAGGCCAGTGGGGCACAAGACCCAAGGCAGCATGGATTCACAGCAGGAAGGTCATGTCAGACGAATCTAATAGATTTCTTTGACAGGGTGACCAAAGTAGTAGACCAGGGAGGGGCTGTGGACATGGCCTACCTAGACATTAGCAAGGCATTTGACACAGTCTCACACAAAAGATTAATAAACAAATTAGCCAGTTTGGGAGTGGGTACTAGGGTGGTAGCCTGGGTAAAAAATTGGCTGGACAACAGGACACAGAGGGTAATAGTGAACGGAGTCCACTCCGAAGAAAGGGGGCTTACTAGCGGGGTACCGCATGGTTCAGTACTAGGTCCAGTCCTTTTTAATGTCTTTATAAGTGACATTGTGGAGGGTCTGGAAGGAAAAGTATGCCTCTTTGCAGATGACACAAAGATCTGCAACAGGGTTAATACACAAGGGGGGGTTGGAAAGGATGAGAAGGGACCTTGCAAGGTTGGAGGAATGGTCAAAAGTATGGCAGCTTAGATTCAATGCAAAGAAGTGCAAAGTAATGCACCTAGGAAACAAAAACTGAGGGGAAGCGTACACAATGGGGGGAAGTACTAACAACAGCAAAAATGGAAAGAGACCTGGGGGTAGTCATATCAGATGATCTAAAGGTAAGCAAGCAGTGTCAGAAGGCAGTAAGGAGGGGCTGGGGTTACTGGGATGTATAGGAAGAGGCATCACCAGTAGAAAACAGGAAGTTGTTATCCCTCTGTACAGACAGTTGATGAGTCCCCATCTGGAGTACTGCATGCAGTTCTGGAGACCCCATCTCCACAAGTACATAGACAGGATGGATGCAGTCCAGAGGAGGGCAACTAAAATAGTGCTGGGTCTGGACCAGAAGCCATATGAAGAGAGACTAAAGGAGCTTAATATGTATACCCTGGAGGAAAGGAGGGGGGGGGGACATAATAGAAACTTTCAAGTACCTCAAAGGAATCACAAAGTCCAGGAGGGTAGCATCTTTCAGAAAAAGAGATGTGTAAGAACAACGGGACACAATTTGAAGATAGAGGGTGGATGGCTCAAGGGCAATGTGAGGGAGTATTTTTTTACAGAGAGGGTGGTGGATGCATGGAACGACCTTCCTGAGGAGGTTGTGGTGTCAAAAACAGTGGGGGAATTCACAAATGTATGGGACAGACATAAGGCAATTCTGGTGGAGGGTAGGAAGAAGTAGGTTGTTGGTTAACTAGAATCTGCAGCTTATCCAATAGGTGGGGAAATGGGCAGACTGAGTGAACCAAGTGGCCTTTATCTGCTGTCAAAGTTTATGTTTCTATGTTTCTAGGCGTGTGTGCCTGCATGTACACACCTAAGTGCCACTGTGGCAGGGGACTTAGGGGAGAAAAGAGGAAGATGGATGGTGAGGGCTAAATGAAGTCCTGCCTGTCTACCTCCTCCCCATACCACAAATTGGTCATTGGGTGGGGGAGGATGGCCCTCCCCTTCCTGGCCCCACCATGGAGGGAAATCCATGGGAAATTAAAGGCATAGGTGGTTCAGTGCAGCAGGTGCCAGGCGAGAGGAGGAGGGGACAGGGCTGAGAGCTTGCCTGCACCAGCCAGCAAGGAGAAACAGCTCTATGGGGGAAAAAAGTTATTTTAAATAAGGTACTAGACTTACCTGTATCTAGATACAGTCCAGCGATACAGTTGAGTAAATCTGCCATATATTGATAATATATAGCCACTGTTTTATGGAACTGTCACAGACTGGTCCTCTCCCAGAACTTAGTCTGAACTGCTCCCATTTTTCACAACCCTTCAGATGCCTAAAAGAGTTACCTTGGTATGCTGCCATCACTCAGCGTGACTCTCACTCGGGGTATTTTTAGGTCTGAATCTCAGTAAAACCACTGCTCATACAGTACAGTGCTCCTTCCTAAAGGGTAAATGACCCATCCCTTCTGCCCCAGCTAAGAACACTTTGCTTTAGATATGGTAACTTTGTTGCCTGTCTTTTCAGAAATGGGTCACATAGTTGCCAATTTAACCTTGGTTCTCTGTCCTAAAAGGACTCAGTCCCAGAAAGCATGAAGTATATAAGAATAACATTTAATACTCCATGATATTTACATACATGACAGGATAATACACACTAAAAGCTATGGGAAATACAGTGTGGCCCAGATATTCAAAGCAGTTGCACATGGCGCAACTGAGCTGTGCTGGCATAAGTGCGGACTGCGGACTTGCCCCAAGGAGCCATATTCAGCGGAAGCTAGTGCGCAGCGCAAATCTCATTGTGCCAGTGCACAACTATAATGAATGCAGGCGCAAGTGCAGGGGGCATTCCCATGAATATCCAGTGCAGTGTGATATTCAACCATGAAACCATGGCGTAAGTGGGGAGCAAATCAAGGATGCACCGAGCAGACTTATTCCTATAAATACAGGGCACAAGCACACAGACAGTACTTGCGCCAGGCGAGAGGGAGTGAGAGAGAGAGAGAGTGAATGTGAGAGTGAGAGCGAACAAGAAAGAAGGAAAGAAAGAAAGACAGAGAGAGACAGACAGATCAAGGCAGACACAGAGGGAGAGGGACAGAGGTGGCAGTGAAGAGAGAGACAGGGGCAGAGAGAGTGAGAGAGAGAGACAGACAGACACACTGCTAGGCAGTGCAACAGGGTGGCACACAGCCAGCATCACCAATCACCCAGGGGGATATTGGACAGCAAGGGCCATGGATAGTGCACCCTCCATGATGGAGGCCGTAATGAGGGGTGTGAGAGAACAGGAGGAACAGCGATGTGGCTGTGGAAGAGCTCGTTGGCGGTATGCCCGACACAAGTGGTATCATGCCTGCATCACCTTTGAGCAGTACAGTGACACAGAGACTGTGGTCTGGTACCACCTGAACAGGGCCATTCTGAGGCAGCTCTGCGAGCTGTGCAGTGAGGAGATGCAGACACCCACCAGACGGAGCCATGCCATGTCCGTGGAGACAAATGTAACAGCCGTCATGTGCCTGCTGACCATGGGCACCTTTCAGAGACCAACAGGGGACACCACCGGCATAACCCAGTCGGTCATGTCCTGCCTCCTCACACAGTTCCTCAACGCTGTGCTGCCACGTGCGTCAGAATACATCCATTTCCCCAGCATGCAGGTGGAGTGTACAGCAACCATGCAGGACTTCCACAGGGTAGCACGTATGCCTGGCGTGATTAGGAACATTGACTGCACCCACATGGACATCCGCATGCCACCTGGCCCCGAGGGTGTGGCGTACATCAACAGGAAGGGGAGCCCGAGTGTCAACTTCCAGGTGGTGTGTGATGCCTTGGGGCACATAACCAATGTCTGCACCACACACCCTGGGAGTGCACATGATGCATTCATCTGGCACAGCTCTGTGGTGTGCCACAGGTTTGAACATGGGGACATCCCCACAGGCCACCTAGTGGGTGAGTATGGCATGGGCAAGGGGCGATGGGTAGAGCATACCTTGGGATGGGGAGGGCAGGGTGTGCATGTTGGCATGGGCACCATGGACAGGCAAGGGGTGCAGCATAGAATAGCAGAGGGCTAACCATGTCATTATCCACACAGGGGACAGTGCCTATCCACTGCGGCCCTGGCTGCTCACCCCCTACCAGCGCCCATCATCCTCAGCAGAGGAACGCTACAATGAGGCACATGCCAGCATGCGCAACATCATTGAGCAAGTCTTTGGCATGCTGAAAGCATGGTTCCATTGCCTAGACAGGTCAGGTGGTGCCCTACAGTACATCCCCTCAAAAGCCTGTGGCCTATTTCTGGCCTGATGCATACTGCACAACATGGCCATTGACCATGGGATAGCTGTCGAGGCTGATGAGAGCAGCAGTAGTGGGGGCGATGGAGAAAATGGGCCAGAGGGAGGTGGACAGCCACCCCCTGGGTGGAGGGATCCCCGGCTGCAACAGCAGGCGAGACTACACCAGGACACCATTGCACAGGAACACTATGGTGCACACAGGTAGGTGGTGCGATACACATGCATGGGCCACACAAACAGGTACAGCACACATGCAGGGGCATGCACAGCATTGGGCTTGCACACACAGAGGTGTGAAGCAGGAGTATGGGAGACAGGGGCACACACCCACACACAACCACACACAGCATCTCTTACAGCCCCCCCCACACACACATGCACCCACACACACAGATGTGGGTATGTGGCATGGATCAAATGCATCGCATTGGTGCACAGGTGCAACCAGTGCAAGACTGCCATCATCACACCCACGCCACACGTCCCAGCGGCCGGGCAAGCACGCTCACAGGCAGCGTGTGGTGCGACACACAGGCACCACACCAGTGGTGGGCACACGCACACCACCCATGTGCACACTGGGCAGCAGCTGCAGACCTCAGGTGCGGTGGCCAGCACATCAGGTCCACTGCATGGAACCATGGCCACGGGGGTGGCTGCACCTGGGCCATTTCGGTACGCATCAGCCATGGGGGTGGGACCGTGATCGTGTCCGCGCAGGGTTGCCAAGGCACCCAAACAGTCCAGCCCTGGGTGTGCCTGGGATGCTGACATCAGAGCCCTGTGTCAGCTGCGCTGGGGTCACCCGATGCTGTGTACACGGGGTGGACAGCGCACTGTGGTGGGTCATCTGTGCCTGGCCACACCCTGTGGCAGCCAGCAGCGCAAAGCCATCTGAGATCGCAGTGGCAATATGATCCAGGGATGCAGTCATGGCCTTCTGCATGTGCTGCAGCCCCACCAGGATCTGCGCAGTGCCCCTCTCCAGCTGCTCAGCTAACTGGCACACCTCCGCACACAGTGTGTGCACCCCAGTGGCGAGCAGCACCTGTTGCTGAATGGACACCCACAGCAAACGGGTGTGCTCAGCCAGTGGGTCGGCATCCTGGAGCTCCCGGGCTGGATGCCGATACCCATGTGGTGACCGGCCACCCTGCACAGCCCCCCTTCTCTGGTGGACACTGCACAGTGGGGTCTGCAGGGGGACTGGACAGGACAGGCGCATCGGCGGTGGACCCCATGTCTGGCTGCCCAGCAGCACCTGCAGCCTGCTGCTGTTGCCTGTTCAGCCACAGCACACCACCCAGTGCCTGTGCAGCTGCACCACTGCCACCACTGCAGGGCACAGCCAGGGCAGCGCACACCGATGCGCTGACATTGGTGGTGGGCAGCTGCTCTGCTGCTGGCAGAGTGCAGGGCATGCTGCCTGCGCCAGTGGCCAGCAGGGGTGTCTCGCCCACAATGGTGGCAATGCTGTCCAGGATGAGCGTGACATCGTCATTGGTGTTGGACCCCACCCTGATCTTTGTCTCTGTGCAGAGGACACGAAGGCTGGCATCCTGCAGGAACAAAGTCAGGGCCTCATCTGACCCCAGGTCCAGGACATCCGCCTGCACAGTGGTGGTGAGCTGCAGCCTGTCGGGCCCCAAGATGCCTGTGGTGGTGGAAGGCTGGTCCTCTGGGGCCAGTCCAGCATCCATGGCTGCTGTCGCTGGTGCCCCATCATCTGCACGGAGGTGTGCTGGTGCTGCAAGAGAAAGAGAGACATGTTAATGATGCATTGCCCACATGTGCCCCCCCCACACTGCCACTTCATTTTGTCCTGCAGCATGGCATGCTGCACGTGCGCGCATATTACGCACATGCCGCGCACGCCTGCTGCACGCACGCAAACGATGCTGTGTACACACCCTCCACGCCCCCAGCTGTGCATGGCTGACATATTTACCATGCAGTGATGGTCTGCCACCTGTCTGGAATCTGCCGCCAGGCACACCCTTCACCGTGCTGTGGCGCATCGTCGCTGCCACCAACTCCTCCTGCACCTTGAGCAATAGCGCATCTGCAGAAACCCTCCAGTGGCATTCCGGGATACACGGATGGCTGCCACCTTCTCCCCAGTGCACCTCTTGTCCATGTCATGCCCACCTTCTTCCTGCATTCATGCGCTGACCGCTGATGGCTGCTCTGCTGGTTGATGCATGCCGCCATCTCCTCCCAGGCCCCAGCCCTGGCCGGTGGTGTGCCCAATGCACCACTCAACAGGGTCTCCCTGTCAAGATAGGCATCGAACAGGGCATTTGTCTCCGTCTTTGTGAAATTGGGCCTGTGCTTGTGAGCAGGCCCATGCTCCTCACCCTCCTCACGTTCTGATATGTTGCTTCCTGTGGACATGGACAGCACAGTGTGTCAGTGGCAGCATCACCCTGTTCCGTCCCACCCTGCTGTGCTGGCTGTGCCCAGTAAGCTGTAGCGGCATGCACAGCCTACCCTGAAAGGATGCAATACCAGTCCATGGCCTGTGCTGTTCCGTGGCACTTATATGGCACAATGCATGCAAATGAGCTTTGGCACAATGGTAATGACATGCTGATGCCCCCAATGCGCCACACATTGGCTGATAAGCTCATTTGCATGTGGTGTCTGAATATCGCGATTTTGCTCCGTGTGCAATGAGGTTGCTCCAGAGCAAGTCCCGACGCAATGCGAATACATGTGCAGTGCACAGGCCCACAGTGCACATGCACTGAATGGTATCATGGTGTCAATCACACACTGTGCGCTGACTGTGCAATGGGAGGCATGGAGCATGATGTGCCAGGCCTGCTATCGTGCACATGTGCACTGTGCAAAGGTGGGCGACCCCTGACCCCTGCTTGACTGCTGACCCCTGGGTCACCCCTCACCCAGAAACCCTCCTAGCCACTCCCATGCCACACATCTCCGAGACTGCGCAATGGGCGGACACAGTGCATGTTCCCTCACATCACGCATCTGGCGCATGTCATGGCCACTTGCGCTTACTGCCGCCATTTTAATCACTGGATTCATTTCGCAGCATGGCACAGCGATGGTCACCAGGAGCACAGAACTGGACACAGGTCGAGCTGGTCAACCTGGTCACCTGTGTCTAGCCCCACACCCCCCAACTGTTTGGCCAGGTGCCCCTTGCAGCAGCCCAGAGTCGCGGTGTGGCAGGGGATTGCTGCCACACTGCAGCAGCAGACAGGGGTGGCTAGGATGGGGAGCAGTGCTGCCACAGATATGGCGACCTTTTCAGGAGGGATCCAGAGCACCTGAGGAGGCTTGGAGCTCGTGTCAGGTGTGGGGCTGTGCCACAGCCAGGTGAGTAGGCCCATATTGCATGTGTACCCTGATACTGTACTGTGGTGTTGGCTAGGCTGCCTGGTATGCTCTGCAGAGCGGTGCACTGCCATTGTGTGAATCACAGGGTAGCATTGCCAGCTGCCACTTGCATTATGATGCAGCTGTGCAGGACATGTCAGGCATGGGCTCACCCTGTGCATAGGGGTGGGGGTGGTGGGCAGCTGCTGTGGATGTTTACTGATGTGTACCTGTCTATGTTCCATTCCCAGGGCCTAAGAATCATCAGAGGGCAGCGGCAGTGGCTGCAGCAGCAGCAGGACAGTAGGCCACAGCGGGCCACGGAGGCAGCGCAGGAGCGGCTCGGAGGGCAAGTAGGTGCTGTCATGGTCCTTTGCCCATTACATGGGGGGTGGCGGGGGCTTAGGTGCGGGCATGGCCACCGGTTCCATATGCCATGTGCCATGGCAGCTGTGTGTATCACACTGTGTGTGGTGCTTGCCACTGTGGCACATCCATTGGACATGTGTGCCAGCTGTTGGTGGGGTGGGAGTGCACCTGGCTGCCACTGATGTTGCTGTGGTGCTGCCAGTGCACTGTGCCATGTGACTGTCATTGCGCAGTCGGGTGGCCATTTTGTGATGGGGATTACCTCTGTGCACTGTCTTGGTGTGCCACGTTGCTGGCAGGCATTGGCCTACGCCCCCTCCGGGTGGCTAGTACGGGCTCTCCGGGGGTGTGTGTTCCTTCTGCCCATTGCGCACTGTGGGTGGGTATGGTTCCTTGGGATAATGCACTGATCATCTGTCCTGTCCCTTGTCATAGGTGTCCAGCGATGGAGACGGAGGCCCGTCTACTGCAGGCTGCTCCGGCAGCTGGTACTAATCACGACGACAATGGAGGCTGTCCTGCAGGTTCGTCACCTTCTGCTGGAAGATAGGAGGCGGTGAAGATGCCAAGGGTTGGCAGGCTATGGCTGCCGGTGAATGGGCCCCAGCATTTCCATTTCCCCGCTGTACCTCCCCCTACAGTCCCCCATCCCACTGTACAGTCCCTGTTCCCTGTCCCTTCCCTCGCTTTCCTACCCTTTCCCACCCCCTTGTTGCTGTAAATACTTTATTAGCAATATATCTATTTTGACCTACCTGCCTGTGTCAGTGTCTGCTTTGCAGGTGGCATGAGGAGCCATGCTGCAGTGGCCCAGTGCCTGTCCATGTGGTGTGCATGTGTCGGGGTGGGTGTTGTGCTTCTGTGGTTCACCGCTGTGTGCTGCGGTGTGTCCCACTGTGGTGGTGTCCCTCCCTTCGGTTGGTGGCTGTGCCTTAGGGTGCCCATGGGGTGGCTGTCATGGGTGTGTGGCGGGTGTGTGCATGGTGATGGCATGCAGCCATGGTCTTTGGTTGGGTACTGACCGCACGCTGTGTTTGGGCCCCTGCTTGGCATTGTGCGGCCTGTCCCATGTGGTCTGCCATGTTACGTGCCTCCTGGCGTGTTCTGTGCCTACTGTGTGGGCCACTTGTGTGCCTGTGTGGTGTGTGTGTGTACTTGGCTGCGTGGTCCTGGGTGTGGTCTGCTCTGGTCTGGGTGTGTGTGGAGGGCACGGCCTGCGAGGGATGCTCCCTTGGTGGCCCTCCATTGACCATTGGCACCTCCTGTTGCCTACTATCTGTGCCACTGTTGTGTTCTGGGGGGGTCTGGGTGCCTGTGTGCTCCTTGCTGTGCCCTGCTGGTGGTGGCTTCCTGTGGCCTGTCACTGTGCTTCCCTGGCTCTGTCCCTGGGTCTCTTCTCTGTGCCGTGCCCCCCTCTGTTGCTCTGCTGCTCTGCTCACACAGTTGTGCTGGAGCTTCTCTTTCTGCGCCATGGCGCAACTGTGTTTGTGCCATGGCTCAATTCTAGTTGCGTTATTGCGCAAGCCTGGTTGCACCATAGCACATCTGTGCCATATTCAGCTGGGTTGCACTGGTGCAGTGCGGCAGGTGCAACCTTTGAATATGGCTCCTGTTGTATCACGGCACGTTGGATTTGTGCTGCGCCAGCCTGAATATCTGGGCCTGTTTCTACAGAGATAACAATAAACACATTTGAAAAAGATAGAGATCACACAGAAAAACCTAATTCAGTGCTATTTAAATCTCTAAGTACAGCAGAAGAAACTTACCCCCCAACTGGGAACTGGTGAGTGAGTTATGGCAGACTTGAACCTGTGTTTTTACTAGTTCAGTGTCCCAAAGCACGACTTCTCATTGCAGATATACAACAGAAGTACTTTAGGCTGGTCAGCCCACTATCTCAACATCAGTGGACCAGCCTCTCTGCCATTCACATCCTGTCTCTGATTTTGATCTCTAGGGACCACCTTTTTGCCAGACTAGTCCAAACCAGATTTGTTATTTAGAGTTTAGTCCTTATGTCATCATCATCATCTGCCCTGCTGAAAATGTCTGTCATTACCTAGGTCATTGTTTACATTCAATTACAACTCTAATTAAATATTCATGAGCCTAGCCAGGCTCTGATTGGCTACTGGATCAGTCATTAGCATCTTAGAAATGACTGATTCGGATTCCAACTGACACTGTGCAGCACACACAGCTCACGCCACTCTTCTCAAAACCTAAAAGTAAGTAAAAAAGCCTAGTAAAAAGAAAAGTGTTTTTTTTGCCATCAAATTTATAATCACAAAAACAACCTCAAAGCTGGTCATTCCCTTGGATTAATGACCTTCTGCAGGGAGGTGACCCTTGGCTGTGCCTAGGGTCACCCATCCCCCAACAGTCATTAATCCCTTGGAAATGACTAGCTTCCCAGTTGTTATTGCTTAAAACATGTCTCTTTTAATGAAGGGGACTCAGTGCTTTGAAGTTAAACCAAAACAAAAGCCTTTTAGATCAAAAGATTTCTGCTACCTACACCCACTTGTTCTCCCAAAGATAGCAGATCTGAAAGAATCTGTAATCTCATTTCTCATATGACTTTAAACTATTTTAAAAAAGAAATAGTAAAATTAGAAAAAAAAAATTCCTAGTTAATACATCTGTTGCATCTCCATCCCTCGGAAAAATGAAAACAAATCTTTTTGCGACCCTAAATGATGTTTTTTTCATGTTAGCAGGTTTGCTCTACCTGCTATGCCCCCAGTTCTTTCTCTGGTTTAACAATTTGTTAACTCTTTAAAACAACTTCCATTCTCTAGTGGGCCACTGGTTCTTGCCTAGACAAATCATTTGCATTGCCATGTTGTGACCCACTGCAGTACCTAATGCCCATGCTATAGGACTGTAGCAACAGGCTCCACCTAAACAATATGGGGTTTTGCCTGCAGGTCCTGTGGAGCCATGTGAGGAGGCTGTGGTTTGTGACCAGCATGAACACCCTTCCTTATAAATATGGCTGCAGCTTCTGCAGAACCCAGAATATACCCAGACGCTATTTCTCAATAGTGGCATAAGCCTCCTCTCTACACAGCAAGTTTCTGCTCAGGAACATGTATGGGTGTTCCTCCCCTGTTTGCATGACCAGACTCCGAACTGCCTCTAACCCATTACTGGATGCATCCACATGAATAATGAACTTCCTAGTATAGTCAGTGCTTGTGGGCACGGGTGCCGACACAATCCCTCCTTCTGTTGGCGAAATGCTATCTCACAGTGAAACAGCAACTGAACTTTTTGTGGAATTTTCTTCCTTGTGAGATTGGACAGGGGTTTGGCCACCCTGCTGAAGTCTGGCACAAACTTTTGATACTACCATTCTGTCCCTAGGAGTTTTGGTGTGGGCATGGCCCAATTTTTACTGGCTCAGGCCAGATGTACCCACTTCCTACCCTGTTCCAAGGTATGACACCTCTACCATCCCTATTTGGCACGTTTCTGCCTAGATTGTTAGCCCTGCAGCCCTCAGTCAATGGAGCACATCAGTCATGTGTTTGATGTAATCCTCCCATTTCTGGCTGTAGATGGCGATGCTATCCATATACATCAGAACAAAGTCTCCTGCCTCAGACAGAATGTGGTCCATGAGCTATTGAAAGGTGGCTGGTGCATTCTTCATTCCGTCTGACATTATTTGAAACTCAAGTAGGCCTAACGGAGTGATGAATGCCAATCTCTCTCAGGCTTCAGGGGCACCTTGCAATAGACCTTTGTCAGGTCTGTGGTATTTCAGACACATGGCTCCCCCAACCTCTGTAATACCTCATCTGTCCTGGGCATAGAGTATGCATCCAACTATGTACAGCTGTTGAGCTGTAGGAGGAGGCAGTATAGCGCAGTGGGCTAAGGCTCTGAGCTGCAAATCTGGTGACATCCAGCAGACCAGACCTGGGTTTGAATCCCACAGCTTCCACTTGCGTACTGTGTGACCCTGAGCAAGTCACTTAACCTCCTTGTGCTCCCAGGTCGCTCCTGTAAAAAAGCTTTCAGCTTAGTGTGCTATACCTGGTTAAAAAAAAAAAAAACAGAAAACAAATAAGAGCTTGTGGTAGTCAATGCAGAACCTTGTAATCCCATCCTTCTTGGGGATCACTACCACCAGGGAGCCCCAAATTCTACCGAACTCTTGGATTAACCTAAGAGCCAGCATTTCCTTGATGTACTCCTCAAGTGGCATGTTTCACTGCCTTGGGGGCTCTGTAGGGTGGCTGCCACAGCAGGATCGGGGACCCTGTATCCATATGGTGCTGTGTCAGCGTTTTATACTCGTGGTTTTCTCATGAACATTTCCCCAAATGTATGCAGCAACTCACACATTATAGCAGCTTGTGCCAGTGTCAGCTTGTCCGGGAGGGTGACAGCATCCACTGAGGATTCTCCTTTAACCACTCTTGGAAGATTCACCTTAAGGTCTACTTCTGCATACTCCTCCTCCTCCTCTGGGCAGCTGCACACAGCCAGAACCATCTGGTCCCAGTCATTGATCATTGCAAAGGCACCTTTTAAACAAAGATTTATTTGATTTGATTTTTATTTATTCTTTTGATAACCCAGTAAGACACATTAAGCACAAAGCCTGTTTTCAAAGGCAACCTGGGGGCACTGAGGAGGTTAAGTGACTTGCTGAGGGTCCCACAGTATGCAAGTGGAGGTTGTGGGAATCAAACCCAGGTGTGCTGGATGTACCACACTCATTCACAGCTTGTTGCTCTAACCTTTAGGGTGTACTGCCAGTGAATCATGGTAGGGCGTCATCATGTTTATGTGTTAGATTTGCCACTTGCACTTCCTGTCAGGTAGTTCCTAAATGTAATTACCATTATTCACCCTCCTGACCAATAAATAAGGACCTTCCCAAGCTGCCTGCAGTTTATTCTGTTTGACAGGGATGAGTGCCATCAACCATTGCCTGACTTTGTACTCCCTGACTCTGGCCCCACAGTTTTACCACATCTTCTGTTGCTGTTGTGCAACAGCTAGGTGCTCTTGGGTGAACCCCATGAGCTTCTTGGGCCATGACCGAAATGCAGGACATACTCCACAAGAGATTCCCTTTGTGGGGAAAGCTCTCCCTCATATTCATCCTTTACCAAATGAGGGGGAACCCTTACCTTATGGTCAAACAGGAGCTCGAAGGGAGAGATCCACGTGGACTCCTGGGGACTTCCCTATATGTAAAAAGAGATGGGGTAAGTACTTGTCCCGCTGTCCTGCATGCTGGTCAGCAAATGCCCTTAACATGGATTTAGGTGATGCGTTTAACTGCTTGACCAGATTGTTAGTGTTGGGGTGGTATGAGGAGGCCCTGAGTTGCCACACCCCACACCTCTCCCAAAGACTAACCATTAAGGCAGACATGAAATTGGTGCCCTGATCTGACAGAGTCTCCTGAGGAAAATCCAGCCAGCTGAATATTCCTAGCAGTTCATCGGCCACTTTTTCTGCCTCAGTTGAGGACAAGGGCATGGTCTTTGGGTATCTTATTGCGTAATCGATGACCAGCAAAATGTACCTCTTACCTGTGTGACTTGGGGTGCTGAGTGACCCCACAATGTCCACAGTAACTCATCGAAATGGTTCTTTAATTATAAGCAGGGGGATGAAAGCTACTTTAGCCTTGTCCCCAAGCTTTCCCACCCTTTGGCCCTGCTGACAAGTCTGACAGTAGTTTACCATGTCCTCAAAGATACTCGTCCAGTAAAAATTGTTAGTCAGCTGTCTTTTTGTACAGCTGATTCCTAAGTGTCCGGAGAAGGGTATATTGTGGGTTAAGGCCAGAAGCTGCTCCTTGTTGTGCTTAGGAACTGCTATCTGCTAGAGTACCCCTTCCTCTGATCCTCCCTTTGGAACCCATTCATGATATAGAAGTCCAGTCTTCCACTATACCTCCCTTTTCTCCGAACTCTGAGAGTCACCTTCCACCCTGGTGGCTAACTCCCTTAATCTCTGTCGGTATGGGTCAACTTGCTGAGCTCTCCCCTACTCTGCACATCTGACCTTCCCTAAAACACAAACACACTCTCTTGTGGTAGAGTCGCTAAAGGCTGGGCTTTCTGTAGTCTGTAGCGGTGGCTCAGAACTGCTGTTTACAGCTCGTTCTTCATGTACAACTTCCCCTGCTGCTGAGTGAGGGGTTGCTTCCAGCTGCACTACCCGCTGTGTGTCCTCAGGAGCTGGTTCTCTAGTTTTACTACGAGTAGTAACACACACAGTGTTGGCCTGGTTGTCAAAGTCATTACTCATAATTACATCAACAGGAAGGTGATGTACGACACACACCTCTCATATATCCTGACCATCTAGCTTAGACAGATCAGGGCCATTGACACTCAGACCACAGGACCTGTCACTCCTGTAATTCTGGAAAACTGTTCCAGCAGGATCTGTTCCTTGTGAATCAAATCCTGTTTACCATCAAAATGGAGGCCCCAGTGTCTCTCAATCCTTGGGTTACCATCCCATTTTCTAAGACAAGATGAATGTATGCAGTGGAGTTAGGGGGAATTGCACTTTGGGAACAGGCCACTAGCTGCTGGGAGCTTCCAGAGCTACCCCCACCAGCTGCACTTGCACCTTTTGCTATATTTTTCGGACAGTCATATGACAGGAGTCCCAATTTTTGGGGGGATATAGCACATACATTCCCCTAACTCCTTACTTTTGATACCATTAGGCTTCCCTTTTATTCAGGCACAGCCTAGGATTCCCTTTTATTCAGACACAGCCTGGCTTCCTTTAAGTTGCCCCCCCGGGGTTCATTTAAAACCACCTGATGTCCCTCCCGAACTGTTTGTGTGCTGAAAGTATGGTCGGCTGGATACAAACTGATCAGCCATCTTGGCTGCCTCTTTCATGGAGCTTGGAGTCCTATCTAGCAACCATATTCTAATCTCCTCTGGTACAGTCTTCAGGAACTATTCCATCCATGATGGAAAAATCTTTCATCTGTTCCACCTTTTCACACTCTAGCCATAGCTCTAACACTATTTGTCCACGCATTTCAGAACAGCTGTCTCCCGGTGCCTTCCATAAACCTCTAAATTTTTGTCTAGAGCCTCGGGAGTCAGTTCAAAACATTTTAACAGTGCAGTTTTCACTTTGTTATAGTCCACACAGTCCTCATTGTCCATCCTGGTGATGACTTGTAATGCCCTGCCGATAAGGAGTGGCAAAAGGTGAGTTGCCCAAGAAGCCCTGTGCAAGTCAAACTGCCCATGAATTCTCTCAGAAGATTTGAAAAACAAATCAAGATCATCCCCCTCCTGATGCTTGTGAAACATTTTGGATTTTGGCTTCTTGGGTCGAACCCTCGTTGCCAGTACTTATGGTTTGTGGTGCTGAATTCTGGAGGAGAATCTCCATCTCCCTCTTGTGTTCATGCTCTCATTCCTCTCTCATTTGGATCTCATGCACTCACTCTTTGTCTCACTAATATCTCATCTGGATCTTAGGCTGCCTCTCTCAGCTGGATCTCATGCTTGTGCTGCCTTTCTTGCTTCTCTGCTTTCTACCACTCAGCCTCTGCTTTTGCCTTAACCAGGGTGAACTTCAGCTGCATCATTTTTTATCTGGTCTGCTTGTACTGCTGCCCCAGTCATAGGCTCTGACTCATTTGCAATCCCCCAACCTCTGTATTACAGTCTTGGTTAGCTATGACCACTTTTGCACCACTTCCCTGGTCACTTTTCTCGAGGAGGCCTGTGAAGCCTGCCCATGGCTGGCCATCCTGAAAGATAAGCCCTCTCCTTCTGCGCAGCTTCTTGAGGTGTGCCAACTTAAATTTTTCATATGGATTGACACAGTGTCTTCTAGCTGTCTACTCTTACTTTCAAGAAAATGAAAATGGTAGTACTGTAGTTACAGTATTTCTTAGTGTATCCAGTTCTGTTATGGGATAGATGACCTTTTCCTGACAATCTGTTTTAGATTCCAGCCACTGCCACCAGTTTGTCACAGACCTATTGTTTCCCAGAACTCAGTGTGCACTGCCACCAGTTTTCTTAACCCTTCAGATGCCTGAGAGGGTTACCTTGGTATGCCACCACCACTCAGCATGACTTGCACTCAAGGTATCACAAGGTCCGAATCCTAATAGAACCACTGCTCACACAGTAAAGTGCTCTTTACTAAAGTCCAAACAACCCACCCTTTTGCCACAGCTGAGAATACTTTGCTTTAGATATGGTAACTTTGTAGCCTGTCTCTTTGGGAACAGATCTCAGACTTGCCAATTTACCCCAGGTTATCTTTTCTGAAAGGACTCTGTCTCAGAAAGCATGAAGTATAACATTTAATAGTCCATAATATTTACATGTGTTACAGTATAATACACATAAAAGACTATGAGGGAATACAGTATTTCTACAGGGATAAAAATAAACATATTTGAAAAAGACAGAGGTCACACAGAAAAACTGAACTCAGTGCTATCTAGATCTCTTTGTAGAGTAGAAGAAGCTTACCCCTCACTGGGAACTGATGGGTTCTGGCAGACTCGAACCCATGATGTTACTAGCTCAGTGTCTCAAAGCAGAACTGACTTCTCATTGCAAACATATAACAAAAATAAGTTCAGCTGGCTGGCCCTGCATTCCTGCATCACTGGACCGGCCTCTCTGACATCACACCCTGTCTGTGCTTTTGATCTTTTGGAACCATCTTTTTCCCAGACTGATTCAAACCAGATTTCTTATTCAGAGCTTGGTTCTTTTGTTATCATCGCTGTCTGTCCAGCTGGAAACATCTGGCCTTACCTAAACCACTGTTTACATTCAAAACATGCCTTTTTTACGAAAAGGACTCAGACCTTTGAAGTTTAACCTAAACAAAAGCCTTTTTGATCAAAGGACGTCTGCTACTCAGCCCACTTGTTTACCCAGGGACATGTAAAAGAAACTGCAATCTCATTTCCCACATAATTTAAAAATATTATACTAAGACAATAGTAAAATAAAAAAATTCCTTGGTGATACATCTGTTACATGAATCTTGTGATGTCATGGAGGAACAAGCTGTGCTTGAAAACATGTAGGTATGAATCATGAATAATGTGGTACTACTGTACATGACAGGATGGGAGTGCTACAGCCAGTTCTATGTCCCTAGAATCACAGAATTCCAGTGTCACATTTGTCTGCTTATGACATCACAATGTATTGCTGTGGACATACTGTAACTATGATGTTGCAGTCAGGGCAGTAAGATTTCAGTTCCTGAATAAGCCTCATCAGTGCATGAACTGGAAGGAAAAATTCTCTTATTTTCACAGAAACATAGACAGTGACAGCAGAAAAAAAGACTACTGCTCCATCCAGTCTGCCCATAAAGCCCTAACAAACCTGGGATCTGGCTAAGTTCTAACCCACACTATCCACCCCCATGCTCCCCACCCTACCGGTACCATCCTGAGCAACCACTAAGCCCATAAGTCTGTCCCAGCCATGTCTGAAACCATTTATCATTTTGGTGCCCACCACATCAGCTGGCAGACTGTTCCATGACTCCACCACCCTCTCTGAAAAATTTAATTTTCTCACATCCCTCTTGAACTTCTTCTTGTCAGTTTCCACTTGTGCCTTTGTGTTCTTGGCCTGTTACTAATACTAAACAGTTCCTCACAGTTCACCTTGTTCATTCCTTTCAGGAACTTAAAGGTCTCAGTCATATCAACCCTATCTTGTCTAGCCTCCAGCGAGTGCATATTCAGTGCCATAAGCTGATCTTTGTAAGCTCTACCCTGCTGGTCCCAAATCATGTTGGTCACTCTACATTGCACTGTTCTAATCTTTTCTCAGGTGAGTACTCCAGAGCTGGGCACAGTACTCCAGGTGGGGCATCACCAGTGCTCTGTAAAGAGGTAGTAATACCTCCTTCCTTCTGCTGTCAGTACCCCTTCCTATGCACCCCAGCAACCTGGCTGCCTTACTGTAGACCTTATTGCACTGGCTTGATTGTTTTAGGGAGTCAGTGATGATGACCCCTAGGTCTCTTTCCACAGAGCTCATGCCAAACTGTACCTGCCCATCCAGTGCTCTGTCTTGGGGGTCTTATTCCCTGTGTGCATCACTTTGCACTTTTAGAAACATGGAAACATAGACTTTGGTGGCAGATAAGGACTGCTTGGCCAGCCTAGTCTGCCCAGTTCCTTACCTATTTGATAAGCTGCAAATCCTAGTTAACCAACAGCCTACTTCTTCCTATCCCCCACCAGAATTGCCTTATGTCTTTCCCATGCATTCTTAAATTCCCCTACAGTTTTTGACCTCACGACCTCCTCAAGAAGGCCATTCCATGTGTCCACCACCCTCTTCGTGAAAAAATACTTCATCAAGTTGCCCCTGAGCTGTCCCCCTATCTTCAAATTATGCCCCCTTGTTCTTGCACATCTTTTTCTGAAAGATGCTACCCTCTTGGACTCTGTTGATTCTCTTGAGGTGCTTGAAAGTTTCTATCATGGCTCCCTCTCCCTCCTTTCCTCCAGGGTAAACATATTAAGCTCCTTTAGTCTTTCTTCATATGGCTTTTGGTGCAAACCCTGCATCACTTTAATTGCCCTCCTGGACTGCCTCCATCCTGTCTATGTCCTTGTGGAGATGGGGTCTCCAGAACTGCACACAGTACTCCAGATGGGGTCTCACCAACTGCCTGTATAGAGGGATAACAACTTCCTGTTTTCTACTGGTGATGCTTCTCCCTGTGCATCCCAGTATCCTCCAACCCTTCTTTCTGCCTTCTCACATCGCTTGCCTACATTTAGGTCATCTGATATGACTACCCCAGGTCCCTTTTCATTTTTGTTGTTTTTAGTATCCCCCACTATTGTATACTCTTCCCCTGGGTTTTTGTTTCCCAGATGCATTACTTTCCACTTCTTTGCATTGAATCAAAGCTGCCATACTTTTGACCATACCTCCAACCTTGCGAAGTCCCTTCTCATCCTTTCCACTCCCCCTTGTGTATCAACCCTGTTGCAGATCTTTGTGTCATCTGCAAAGAGGCATACTTTTCCTTCCAGTCCCTCCGCAATGTCACTTATAAAGACATTAAAAAGGACCAGTCACAGTACTGAACTCTGCGGTACCCCGCTAGTAACCCCCCTTTCTTTGGAGTGGACTCCGTTTACTATTACCCTCTGTGTCCTGTTGTCCAGCCAATTTTTTACCCAGGCTACCACCCTGGGACCCACTCCCAGGCTGGCTAACTTGTTTATTAATCTTTAGTGTGGGACTGTGTCAAATGCCTTACTAAAGCCTAGGTAGGCCATGTGCACAGCCCCTCCCTGGTCTACTACTTTGGTCACACAGTCAAAGAAATCTATTAGGTGTTGAACTTCAATTGCTAAACCTTTCACCACCTCTTTAGTCTTTGCAAGTCTCCCTGCATCTCTCTGATGTGCTCCTCACTGTCTAACCTGCCACAGAGCTCAGTGTCTGCAAAGTGACACATATAGCCCTGGATTCCTTCTCCTATGTCGCTGATGAACATATTGAAAAGGACTAGACCCAGGACTGATTCTTTTGGCACCCGACTGGTGACCTCCCTCTCTTCCGAATTGACTCCATTAATCATAACAATCTACTGTTTCCTTTCCAAAAAGTTTCACATACTTCTGTGTTCTTCACTGCACCCAGATCCTCTAGCTTCTTCAGCAACCTTCTGTGATGCACCAAGTTGAAAGCCTTGCTGAAATTGAAGTATGATAAATCCACAGCATGGCCCTTATCCACTACCCTGGTTACCAAGTCAAGAATACTGTCAGGTTGGTCTGATAAGACCTCCCTGCCATGAACCTATGCTGTTTACTATTTTGGAGTACATTGTTCTCCAGGTAGTCTACAGCGTCCTGTTTGACAATTATTTATTTATTTGAATTTTGATGACCGGGTAAGCCCTCTTAGACTAGAAGTCCCTTTTTGAGGGGTGACCTGGAATTAGTTACATACATTGAAGGACATAGAAATACAATACAGTATAAGACATAGATGTGCAGTATCAAACGAATATAGACATGTTTAAATTACTTACACCGTAAAGTAAACACAAATATATAAATACATGCAATTCTCATTCAAAAACTATGAATAATTATACACAGGGGAAAAGCAGCCCAGACTTGTCATCCTTTCACTAAATCTGCATATCCAGATAACAGTAGGGTTGGGGAAAGATGGGGGTGGGGACAGTAGGACTTCAACGAAAGCAGTTGCTTCAACGAAAGCAGTTACATGGGGCTGCAGTCCAGAATAGGGCTTTTAGTCTTTTTTTAAACAGTGCTACGGTAGGGCAAGACAGGATCGCTGGGGGCAGTGAGTCCCACGGGAGTAGGGTGCAGAAAGAGAAGGACCTTTTTCCTATTACGTATCGCAGTTTAGGGATTACTGTTATACTGTTGAAACATCAATGAAATGACAGCGAAACCCCAACGGCGATGGACTTTATGGTGATGGGGATTTCTCCTCAATGGATTTTGCATTGACGGGGGGGGGTAGGCACCTAACTCCACTGTCTGTGTGCTGTGGAGGTAGATATTTAAAGTAGAGAAGGTGAGGGGGACACAGCCCCCCCCATATTAATGCGCTCAAGTGTGGCGGTCGGTGTCAGCGTGTTGCGGGTCATTGTTGGGACGTGTCTGTGTTGGTGATGTCAGCGGGATCATGTCACTGTAAGGGATTTCATCGGGATTTCTGTCACTGCTGCTTGGTGGAACCGGATTACCAGCAGCGGGAGGGCTGCAGTTCTAAGAGGTCTGGCAAATTGCTTATGTTGTACAATACCATGGAGACTAGGTGGGGAGGAGGATTGCAGGAGCTTAAAGGTCAAGCAATATGGGGGGTGGAGCAGTCTAGTTTCAAAGGAGGGCCACCCCAGGGTTGTAAGCACAGTGCAATGGTGAGTTTTGAGGTGTGCACCTCCCACAAAATGCCCGATTCTGTGGTAAAGTGTTTTAAGCCTGGAGTGGGTGGCTTCTCAGATAGACTATAGTAGTGGGACATCTTAGAATAGAAGAGGAAGGAGGGTACTGTTAGCAATTCTGTAGCATGCCTCTTTGGTCAGGTAGGGAGAGAGTCTGTAGAGTAGCCCGAGTTTCAGGTTCAGTGTTTTGGTTAGTGCATCCACATGTGGTCCAAAGGTCATGGTTTGGTCCAGGACCATGCCTAGGTACCTAAAGGTCTGGACCACCTCCAAAGTATCTCCGGTCCGAGTGGTAAGTTTAAGTAGATGCTGTTTATCTATAACAAGGTTATTGTGACCAAAAAGCGTGGCTTTTGTTTTGTTGGCATTAAGAATGAGTTTGTTGTCCAGAAACTAATTTTCTAGTGATCTGAAGTAATTCTCAAGTTGAGTGTTAATCAGGGCTAGGTATGGGGAGGACCTATAGCGTATTGCATCATCAGCACATAGTTGCACTGAGGCTTCTCCACAATTCTGGGGTAGTTCAGTGATGTAAAGAGAGAAGAGAAGGGGAGCAAATATTGATCCTTGGGGTACTCTGTCCATGATTAATCTTGGTGGTGAGATCATACCCTCCCATTTGACACTGTGCATCTGCCCATTCAAGTAATTCAGGAACCAGCTGCAGGAGTGGTCATCCAGTCCACAGTTTTGAAGTTTGGTAAGTAACAGGTCGTGACTGACCAAGTCGAACGCTTTTGTTAGGTCTTCGAAGATTGCCCCAGAGGCCATTCCTTGGCTCATGGCATTGATAATGTCACTGGTGACCTGTATAGGGCTGTATCAGTGCTATGGTTTTAGTATCTTCATCAGCTTACCCACAATAGAGGTAAAACTGACTGTTTGTTTGTCAGGCCTGTAGTTACCCTATTGCTCCTTGTGCCCCTCCTCCATATAGCGGTACTATGTCTGCTACTCTCCAGTCTTTTGGAACTACCCCTGTCTGAAATGAGCTATTAAATAGCCCTACCATGGGTTCAGTTAGTTCCATTGCCAATTCCTTGAACACCATCAGATGCATCCCATCTGGCCCCGGTTCCTATTTATCAGGCTTCTAGCCCTTTTTGAATCCTTTCATTGGTAAATATTTGCTGCCTCATCTCTGAAATTCCCCTTACAGGTGCCTTAATGCCACTGTCTGGCAGAGGCCCTCTGTCATCCCTTTTGAATACAGAGCTGAAACACTAGAAACATAGAAACACAGACTTTGACAACAGATAAGGACTGCTTGGCCCACCCAGTCTGCCCATTTCCCTACCTATTGGATAAGCTGCAGATCCTAGTTAAGCAACAGCCTACTTCTTCCTACCCCCCCACCAGAATTGCCTTATGTCTGTCTCATGCATTCTTGAATTCCCCCTCTGTTTTTGACACCATGACCTCCTCAGGAAGGCCATTCCATGCATCCACCACCCTCTCTGTGAAAAAATACTTCCTCACATTGCCCTTGAGCCATCTCCCCTCTATCTTCAAATTGTGCCCCCTTGTTCTTACACATCTCTTTTTCTGATAGATGCTACCCTCCTGGACTTTGTTGATTCCTTTGAGGTACTTGAAAGTTTCTATCATGTCCTCCCTCTTCCTCCTTTCCTCCAGAGTATACATATTAAGCTCCTTTAGTCTCTCTTCGTATGGCTTCTGGTCCTGACCCAGCACTATTTTAGTTGCCCTCCTCTGTACTGCCTCCATCCTGTCTATATCCTTGCGGAGATGGGGTCTCCAGAACTGAATGCAGTACTCCAGATGGGGTCTCATCAACTGTCTGTACGGAGGGATAACAACTTCCTGTTTTCTGCTGGTGATGCCTCTTCCTATACATCCCAATATCCCCCAGCCCTCCTTACTGCCTTCTGACATTGCTTGCTTACCTTTAGGTAATCTGATATGACTTCCCCCAGGTCCCTTTCCATTTCTGTTGTTGTTAGTACCTCCCCATTGTGTACTCTTCCTCTCAGTTTTTGTTTCCCATGTGCATTTCTTTGCACTTCTTTGCATTGAATCTAAGCTGCCATACTTTTGACCATTCCTCCAACTTTGTGAAGTCCCTTCTCATCCTTTCCACCCCTCTTTGTGTATTGACCCTGTGCAGATCTTTGTATCATCTTCAGAGAGGCATACTTTTCCTTCCAGTCCCTCTGCAAAGTCACTTATAAAGACATTAAAAAAGGACCGGACCCAGTACTGAACCCTATGGTACCCCACTAGTAACCCCCTTTCTTCGGAGTGGACTCCGTTTACTATTATCCTCTGTGTCCTGTTGTCCAACCAGTTTTTTACCAAGGCTACCACCCTGGGACCCACTCCCAGGCTGGCTAATTTGTTTATTAATCTTTTGTGTGAGACTGTGTCAAATGCCTTGCTAAAGTCTTGGTAAGCCATATCCACAGCCCCTCCCTGGTCTACTACTTTGGTCACTCAGTGAAAGAAATATTTTCGATTCATTTGACATGACCTTCCCGCTGTGAATCCATGCTGCCTTGGGTCCTGTGCCCTGCTGGCCTCTAGATATTCAAGAATTCTTTATTTCAGAAGTGATTCCATCATTTTCCCTACCACTGAGGTCATGCTAACAGGTCTTTAGTTTCCTGCCTCTGCTTTGCTTCCACTTTTGTGAAAGGAATCACATCCACCCTCCTCCAGTCCTCAGTACCACACCATCCTCCCATGAATTGTTAAAAAGGGTAGTCATTGGTGTCACTAGTTCTCCCTTTAGTCCTTTTAGAATTCTGGGGTGAATCCCGTCAGGCCCCATTGCTTTGTCCATCTTCAGTTTTAGGAGTTCTTTCAGAACTCTTTCTTCAATTAAAGGACTGGTATTGACCCCCCCCCCCCATTCAGAGTGCTTCTATTGATTGGATTAGGTACCACCCTCCTCTTCTTTTGTGAATACTGAGCAGAAGTATTTGTTCAGTATCCCTGCTTTTTCACTGTCACTCTGCCCACCCACCCTCCCTTTATTAAGCCTCACTATCCCTCCCTTGGTCTTTCTTCACTCCCTAATGTACCTATAAAATACTTTATCCCCCTTCTTAACCAAGTTGGCTATCTATTCCTCGGTTTGGACCTTTGCTGTTCTGACTGCCTTCCCCGCTTCCTTCTGCTTTAACTGGTACAGTTCTCTGTCCTGCTCTTTCTGTGTTTCCTTATACTTTCTGAATGCTATCTTTTTCTCTCTAACCTTCCCTGCCACCTCTTTTGAGAACCATAGTGTTTTTTTCTTTCATTTTGATTTGTTTATTTGCTTCACACAATAGCATGTTGACTCTGTGATGGCAGTTCTGATGTTTCCCCGTTTTTCCTCCACCCCTCTTTCTTGCCTGTTTACTAGTGCTTTTCTGAGGTACTCTTCCATTTTGACAAAGTCAGCCCTTCTAAAGTCCAGTACCCTCACTTTTGTATGGCTTAAATCTGGGGCTGTGTTTATCATGAACCAAATGTTTGTTGGTCACTTGTTCCCAGATGGCTATCCACTTTTAAATCTGAGATCCTCTCTCCATCCCTATTTGAGAGTACCAGGTCTAAGATTTCTCCCTCTCGAGTGGGTTCCAACATTAGCTGTCTGAGGCATGCCCCCTGTAGGGCATCAAGAAAGACCCTGCTCTTGGATGTGGCTGCAGCAAAGGTGCTCCAGTTAATATCTTGCATATTCAGATCCCCCATCAACAATATCTCCCTTTTTTCTGCCATCCTAAGGATGCTGTCTCCCATTTCCTTGTCCATTTCCTTCCCCTGAGACGGGGGTCTGTATGCAACTCCCATGCAGATTGTGGTGCTATTTCCTGTCTCCAGGAAGAATGGTAGCTTTCTGCCCATCTTCCAGTTACCCTACCTCCCTCAGTTAGCCTAACAATTCCTCCTCCCTTCTTTCTTTTTTCTCTAATATATCTAAAAAACTGTTTTTCCTCTCCCTTGACCCCTCTACAAAACACAGCTCTGTGTCTGCCTTTACTTTCCTGACCGCTTTTTTGGTTTCCCTTGTTCTCACGTGGTACTGTCCCCATTCCTCCCCTCTTTGTTTTTCCTTGTACCTGGTGAAGGTGTTCTTTTAGGCTGTCACTACTTCCCTGCCCTTTCCAGAGATCCATATTGGTTTCTTTACCTGTTTCTTTTGATTACCATTCTCATGCAAGAGTTTATTGCCTCAATAATGGTCCCCTTGATAGCGTCCCATATTTCCTCTATATCCCTGATGCTGTGCCCTCCAATTAACTTGTCCTGGACCACTTCTTCATCTGGTTGAAGTTTTCCCTTCTGAAATGTAGGACTTCAGCCTTTGATGAGGGCTTACTGGTCCAAAGGGCCAGGTTGAACCATGAGTTATGGTTGCAGGACCCTGGTGGCTGCCCTATCCTCTTTCCTCCTACCACTTCCAAGTTGATGAGCACTATATCAAACATGACAGCTTGCCTAGTGGGTTCCATAATCATCTGCACCAGCAAGCAGTCCTGCAAGGTATACAGCAGGGCCTGACTTCTGGAGCCCCAGCCCCCAGCTGCTGGAGTATCCCAGTTAATATCTGGCAGGTTTGCATCTCCCACCACCACTATCTCACCCATTGCTACTACTTTTCTAGTTCTGCCCCAGCTCCTTATCTCGCACCCCCTGTCCTGGAGGTCTATATATCACTGTCACCCATAGTTTCTTGCTTGAGGCCACCATGAGCTGAACCCAGAGCAATTCTGTTTCCCCATTACCTCCCCTGATGCTTCCATCCTCTACTGCCTCTGTGCCTTCCCTGACATACAGGGCTACAACTCCACCTTTTTTTTCTGTCCCATCTAAACATGGTTTAGCGTGGGACTATCAGATCCCAATCGTTATTCTCTGTGGCCCAAGTATCTGATGGCTGCTAGGTTCATCTCAATGTCTGCCACCGCTGGGGGTGGAGCTTGTAGCTGACTGGAAAAGATGCTCTTGCAGAGCTCTCTCTCTCTCAAGTGCCAAATGTTTGTTAAAACATACTTCAAAAGTGCACCTTTCTTTTTTACTTTTGCACCGAATGCTAGTCCATGTCATGCTCGGTCCCTAGATCTAATATGGAACAAAATCCTCCATGGGAAAACCTCCTGGCTAGGCACAGGAGGCTGGCCAGGAAATGTCTGGGAAGTCGCAAGATGGCGCTGGCAAGGACGAAGGGAAACAGCAAGCAAGTAGGGAGGTGGAGCTGATGAATGCGGCCCTTCTCTCGGCTTTGCAAGAATTTAAAAAAAGACAGAAAACAGGCAGAGTGTGGGACTTAGATAAAAAAACTTGATATTTTTACATCCCAGAGTAATTATAGTAGAGACCCGTATGGACAACGTTGAAATTACAGTTGAATCAGCAGCTGAATCAGTTACCAAAAATGCTGCAGTCACCGCTAACTTGGTGAAAGAAAACAAAATCCTCTGTTTATGATTGGAGCACCTAAGACTTCTGGGGACAGCTGAGTGTTTAGAAGGCACAGATCTTAAAAACCTTTGTGGTTAAGGTGCTGAAACATGCATGGACTTGCTTCTAAAGGCTTACAGGATAACACCCGTAAGAGACCCACTAATCCCGAATTACCATGGACAACAATTCTGCTTCTCCTAGCAGAGACCATATCAGAGATAAGGTGCTTACTGTGGCTAACGACTAGGATCCTTGCAGTTGCAGGTTGGCTTACCAGTTTACTTGTGTCTGGTCCTGAGTTGAGCCACCCATCAGCACTGAAAGAGCTTTGATGCTGTGTGGGTGGGCTTGCATGAGCTGGGGGTCTTGCACACCCTGCAACTACCAGCTCTCTTAAAAATCTCTTACTGAGCAAAACATGCTTGTTTATAGACAATAGATTCCTGCAAACAACTGGAAAAAATTAAATCAGACTTTGCGGCAAGAGCAACAGAACCAGAGGTCTAAGGGAAAGACTGAAGCTTCAAGAGTTGGTACTTTGCTGTAATTCCCAGCAGGACTTCTGGGCAATGTGCAGGTTAACTCTGGCTGATTCCTGGTATATTTGCCTGATTGGTATTCAGGTCTACTGGCCTTTAGAGTGATTCTGGAGGAAGTTTGTTTTAATGCCTAAATTTCTATCAACTTTTAATTGGCAGGAGTTACAACTCAGGCTTGCTTTGGGTGGATTGTTTTAGATTTCTACAGGATGGCCGCCACCACATGGCAAGAGCTATATTTCATAGCTCTATATGCACAGCATGACATTACTGATCTCCAGACCGCAGCTTCAGTAAGTTGATAAATCAACTTTAAAATTGCAGGCACTACCAGGGGCAGTGGAGGGACTGTATTAAGCACAACAGTGAGCAAAATCTACATAATTATAAGTACTTATCTTTTTGTGCAAGTACAGTACAACCTTGTTTATCTAAAAACTCTGGGAGATGTCAGATATGTTCAGCTAATCAAGAGTTCAGCTAATTGGAGGTCCATAACTTTAGACAAACCAGAGTTGGGGAGACAGTGTCAGAGTTCTGCTCATCAGGAGATCTGGATAAATGGGTTTTGGATAGCCAAGGTTGTACTGTACCCTGGTACTGTTTGCTGAGTCAGGAAGAAAAGTTTAATGTTTTTCAAAGTTAACAATGTTTAATGATCACAACTGATGTTCTGAACCATTTGATAGTAAACAGTCTCTAACCCTGTGATATTAAGGAAAATTTAGGGGTATACTGTATATTTGGGGTGGAAGGAGAAGTACTCTTTGCATAGGGGCTGTATATGTTTGGACTTTCACCACTTTTGTGCATAGGCGTAGTTTGAGGGGGGCATGGGGGGAGTGTTGCCCCCCCAAAATTTGTCCTGACAGTTTTTTCCATAATTTTACATTAATTACACAAAATTCCTGCCCCCTGTCCCCTCCCCCCCAAAATGTCAATGTCAAACTACTGCTATGCTTTTGTGGACACGTGGACACTGTTCACCATTGTTACAACCTATTTTGAATGTTTTACTCGGGATCACCGACTCTCTACATATTTTTATCTCGATTCATGGTCATGCTGCAAGAAGTTCATCTATATGGACTATTGTGCTACACCAATATTTTATCTGGACTATGTTGCTATACCTCCCCACATGGGTAATGCAGAACCTAGAACGACTAATCTTATTTATGATATTTATGAAGAGAAGTGACTAGTGGCTTACCACAAGGGTTGGTATTGGGACTCATCCTCTTTAATATCTTCATTAGAGACATATCTAAAGGCTTGGAGGGCAGGGTGAGCCTGTTCACTGACGATACGAAGCTATGCAGTAGGATTGACATCCTAGGTGGGGCAGATAGGATGAGAGTGGATCTCATGAAGTTGGAATTATGGTCAAAAACATGGCAGCTTCAATTCAAGGCAAAAAAGTATAAGGTCATGCACGCAAGGAAGGGCAACCCTGGAGAAGAACAGCACATTGGGGGGGGGGGCATGAAACTAGAGGCCACAAAGCAAGAAAAGGATCTGGGGTTGATTACAATGGATGACCTCAAAAAGACCAGGCAGTACGAGAAGGCGGCATTAAAGACAAATGGTATGCTAGGATGCATAGGAAGGGGAATCACCAGCAGAAAAAGGGAAGCCGTGTATCACTTTATAGATCACTTGTAAGACCGCACCTTGAATACTGCATACAGTTCTGGTGCCCACATGTTAGAAAGGACGTGGATAGATTGGAGGTGGTGCAAAGGAAAGCTACAAAGATGGTACAGGGACTGCGTCTGAAACCATATGAGGAACGGTTTAAGGATCTCAACATGTATTACGTGCAATCATATGAATCTGCCAGCAAAAACAGGCCTCATAGTCTATCAAGTCTGCTGGAATGTGCAGGTAACTCCCTACATTGCAGCTGCCCCACCCTCCCCTCCTCCTCTCGTGTTTACCCTTCCTCACCCTGTCCCATCCCCTTTTAAAACTGCCCACCATCTTACAGGATACCACCTCCTCGGGCAGAGCGTATCACTAAGCCACCACCCTCTCTGTGAAAAAATGTCTCCTCATCTCTCTCCTATATCTTTCCCCTTCCAGTCTGAGACCATGCCCTCTCGTGTCCCTCCCCTTGTCAACTTAAATACTCCTTCAAACAACATGAAGTCTTGCTGTATTCTGACATATTCTGACATATGCAGTGATCACCAACCTTTGAACTGCCCCGGAGAACAAAGAGTTAACTTTCCATGCAGGGCATGGAATGCTGAGCTCAAGCTCTGTTGAAGCCTCTGTCTGGTGTTGTTTAAACTCCAACTGTCAGATTCTTTACTCCGCCTCACTGAACAGTCGCTCCGGAGATTTCTCCTTCACTCGGTTCAAAAAAGTCGGTTAAAGTGTCGTTTTTTCGCTCGGTTTCGACCGAATTTCTGCTACTGAATCTGTCGGTTTAAGTCTCTGTCTGTGGTACCATGAGTACTAGATAGGTTTTTGTATTAGTTTCTGTGTGGAACTTGTAAACATTGGATCGGTTCGGTTTGAATCGATCAGGTTTGTGTAAAAAAAAAAAAAAACACTTCTGTCTTTATTAGAGTGTGGTAACCAGTCCTTTTTGGTTCTAAAAAAAACGGATTTCATTACATTTTTTTCCAAGACCCGTAACACGGTCAGGAACCGATAGGGGTGTCTTACCTGGCGGATTGCTGAAAAAAGGGTAAGTTTTGGTTAGGATTGGCCATGTCTGAGAAACCCCCCCAAAAAACCGGGCCCACTGGGTTTCAACACTGTAGTGTGTGTGGGGAAGCCTTTGCTAAGGCTGATCCCCACACCACCTGTGTTTATTGTCTGGGCTTTGACCACCTCAATTCAGACTGCCAAATTTGTAAAAGTTTTTCCAAAGCTACCCTAGATGAGAGAGTAGGTAGACTGAGGGAAAGAGAGGCCGAGAAGTCCGCTGACCTGGATGGCCAGCCAGGTTTGGTTCCGACTGAACCAGAAGGAGTGCCCTCTGACCAGGGTGAAACTTCTTCGGGCAAAAGGAGAACCGATTCTGAGGAGTTGGTTCCGGTTAAAAGAAAGAAAAGGGATAAATCATCCGGTTCGGATCCACAAGTTCTTTCTCCGACCGCTGATGAGATAGCCAAAGCGATAAGGATAGTTCAATCGCTAACTCCGGTTCCGGCTGAACCAGCGCCATCTGTCAGGGGCTCGGTTCGGTTGGTTCCCCTGGTTCCAGATTATACTTTAGAAGAATTTTATGAACGGAAGAGGAGGAGGGAGAGTATGAAGATAATGATGATGATGGTGATTATGAAAGTCTGGATGTGCCTATTGACCCGGACATCTCCCCAGACAGACTTTCAGGTGTTTCTCCTCCTAGGCTTTCTGAGTCCCCTTCCCACTGTATGTTTTACAAGAAAGTGGCTGAAACCCTCCAGCTTCCTATGGAAGAAGCAGTAGAGGATCAGGAGGAGCCTGATTTTGTTGAGATGATGGACATCCCAGCGTCCAGGAGATTGTCTATTCCCCTCCATAAATCTTTTGAGAAACAGACATTTAAAATTCTAAAACTCCTAATTCCATACCTCCTGTGGACGGAAGAATGGACAAGAGGTATACTCTTTCAGGCTCGGACACGGAGTTCCTTTCCCAGCAATGCAGCCATGTTGGGGTTGTGCAGGCTGCTGCCTGTGATAAGGCAAATATTCCCTTGGCTTCACACCCCCCAGATAAGAACTCCAGGAGGATTGATGCCATGGCAAAGAAACAGTACATGGCAGCATCTTTGGGACTCAGGCAGGCTAACTATATGGCCTACACAGCTAGATACCAGAAGTCCAGGTGGGACACTGTGCTGGCTTTAGCTAAACAGGCCCCTGACCAGCTTGCCATGGAGCTGGGGCGGGTGGCTGGGATTGGGATTGAGGCATCCAAGGTGCAATTTCATGCTGCTGTGGACTCCAATGATGTTTCATCTAGAGTCATGGCTACATCTGTGGCCCTTCGGAAGATGGCTTGGCTCAGATATACTAGCCTATCACAGGATACCCAGGCTAAGGCCATGGATTTTCCTGTCATTGGTAATTCTCTGTTTGGGGAGCAGACAGAGAACTACATGAAGAAGATGGACGAGTACAGGACCACCTACAGGAGTGCTCAGGCCAAAGAAAGTCAAACCACTCCTCAGAGACAGCATTCCAGGGGCAGGGGCAGGCCCTTTCAAAGGCCTTTTACCAAGCCAGGCCTCCTCTTCTGCTTTTGCTCAGAGGGGTTCTTTTTAGAGGGAGAGGCAGATTGGGAATGAGCAGGCTCAAGCTTCCACCTCTCAGCCTAAAGCCCCTGCCAAGTAGACACCCTGATGGGTCTGCCCGGCCGATTCTCCAATACCTGTAGGGGCAGGCTGGCTTACTTTGTCCAGGACTGGAAGTCTTTAACATCAGACAAGTGGGTCCTAGAAGTAGTAAGCCAGGGACTGGTTCTCAGCTTCAAAAAATTTCCCAAGATGAGAACCAGATCCTTTCCACCTGCAAATCCCTCAGAGACCCTTGTCCTAGAGGCAGCAGAGGTTTCTTCCCTCTTGGCTCTCAGAGCCATAGAAAGGGTTCCTACCCTACACAGTGGCAAAGAATTGTACTCCAGGTACTTTCTAACCCCCCAAAAGACAGGAGAATGGCGGCCCATCCTGGATCTGAGATATCTAAACAAGCACCTTTTAAAGCCAAAATTCAAAATGGTGACTCTGGGAATAATTCTGCCCTCTCTAAGGCCAGGGGACTGGCTAGCCTCCCTGGACCTCAAAGATGCCTATTTTTACATTCCCATCAGGTGCTCCCACAGAAAGTACTTCAGGTTCGAGTTGCCCTCAGGCCACTATCAATTCAGAGCAATGCCCTTTGGCCTAACATCAGCCCCAAGGGTGTTCACAAAGTGCCTGGCAGTAGTGGTTGCTTCCCTAAGGAGGAAAAAGATCTCCATCTTTCCATACTTGGACGACTGGCTCATAGTGGGTCAGTCTCTAGACCAAGTCAAGTCACATCTTCAGATAACTCAGCAACTGCTCACTTCCTTAGGATTCCTCCTAAACCTTCCAAAGTCAGTTCTCGAGCCAGTACAGCTCCTCACCTTTATAAGGGCAGAGCTGGATACAGTAAGAGCAAAGGCCTTCCTTCCCCTGGACAGGGCAAGGACACTAATAGAACTGGCCTCTTCTTTCACCCTTCAGGTGTCTCGACCAGCAAGGCACTTCTTGCAGCTCCTGGGCCACATGGCAGCCTCTACAGCAGTGGTCCAGGGGGCAAGATTCCAGATGAGGGACATTCAGTTCCACTTGAGAGCCTTCGGGTCCCAGAGAAAGGATTCCCTTACCAAACTAATCCCAGTGACTCGAACCCTGATCCAGGCTTTGCAATGGTGGCAGGATCAGGACAATTTAAGACAGGGAGTTCCTTTTCTCACTCAGTCTCATTCACTAATCCTCACCACAGACGCCTCCCTCTTGGGCTGGGGAACCCACTTGGGGGATCTTACCACCCAAGGGCTGTGGTCACCTCAAGAATCTCTGCTTCTCATCAATCTCTTGGAACTCAGAGCAGTGTTTCTGGCACTGCAAGCTTTTTCCAAGTCTGTACAGAACAAGGTAGTCCAGATCAGAACAGACAAAACCATCACAATGTGGTACATCAACAAGCAAGGGGGCACTCAGTCTACGGCCTTGTGCACAGAAGCAATGAAGTTGTGGTCTATGGCCTATTCCCTGCAAACTTCTCTGTTAGCAGTTCACTTCCCAGGGAAGGACAATGTCCTAGCAGATGCTCTCAGCAGGATATCTCAGGGCCACCACGAACGGTCCCTAGATCCCCTAATTTTGAAAGTGATTTTCTCCAGATGGGGCACTCCACAGATAGATCTTTTTGCAGCCCCAGACAATCACCAACTTCCTCTCTTTTGCTGCAGACCCCCAGTCTTGGGCTCAGTCCCCCTGGATGCTCTAGTTCTGAATTGGGAAGGGAAGTTCCTGTATACTTTCCCCCCCTTCCCTCTCCTGTTCAAGGTACTAGTCAAGATCAGGTCTCAACCTGCAAAGTGATTCTGATCACTCCAGACTGGGCCAGACAGCCCTGGTATCCACTGTTGCTGTCCTTAGCAGTCCACCTTCCCCTGTCTCTTCCCAGGAATTACAACCTGTTGACATCCTCTCAGGGAAGGATTTGGTATCCGAATCTCAAATCTCTCAATCTAAAGGCCTGGTTCTTGAAGAGTTAGAGTTTGCTGATGTGCACCTCTCTCAAGGTGTTCTGGATATTCTTAAGACTTCTCAAAAGCCTTCCACCAGAAAGACTTACAACTCCAAATGGAAAAGGTTCACTATTTGGTGCTCTGGTAAGCATATTTCTCCAGAATCTGCTGGGTTGCCTACAGTCCTGGACTATATGATTCATCTCAATGGCTTGGGACTCAGACCAGCTACACTTAAAGTACATTTGGCAGCTGTTTCTGCCTTTTTGTCAGTAGGCAAGCCCTCTTCTCTATCAGCCCATCCTGTATTTTGCAAATTCTTCAAGGGATTGCTACACACCAATCCTCCCTTCAGGGACCCTGCTCCTGCTTTGGACCTTAATGTTTGCATTGCCCAGCTCATGCAACCCCCCTTTGAGCCTTTGTCCTCTGCAGAGCTTAAGTACTTGACTTGGAAAACTGTGTTTTTGGTAGCCATTACCTCTGCCAGGCGCATCAGTGAATTGCAAACCCTGTCAGTGGAGCCTGATTTCATCTCTTTCCATAGAGATAAAGTGGTCCTAAGAACTAACAGGAAGTTTTTGCCTAAGGAGGTTTCAGATTTCCACCTTAATCAGTCTATGTCTCTCCCTGTTTTCTTCACTGACCATTCCTCCTCTGGGGAGAGGAGGTTGCACAGCCTGGATGTAAAAAGAGCCCTTAGCTACTACATAGAGCGCACCAAGGGTCACAGGTTTGAGTCCCTCCAGTTGTTTCTCACTTATGGGGAGGTCGGTAAGGGCAAACCTGCCACTAAAAGATCTATTGCCAGGTGGATTGTCTCTTGCATACAATTCTGCTATGAGAAATTGGGTAGAACTCCACCCTCAGGCCTGAGGGCTCACTCTACTAGAGGTACAGCTGCTTCCCTGGCTGCTGCCAGGGATATTCCTATCTTAGAAATCTGTCAAGCAGCCACCTGGAAAACAGTCCATACATTCACCAAGCATTACTCTCTGGATATCCAGGCTAGGAGTGATGCTCGGTTTGGCACAGCAGTACTTCAGAGCCTTTTCCCAAAGTAGGTTCTGTCCCTCCTCCTTGGAGGTACTGCTTGGTAGTTCAGACATCAGAATACAGCAAGACTTCATGTTGTTTGAAGAAAAATTACTCACCTTAGTAATGTTGTTTCTTCTAATGGAGTCTTGCTGTGTCTCTGACCCCCGCCTCCCTCTCAGAACCTGGTTTTTGGGATGTGGGTGGGCAGGAGCAGTGTTGGCACCTAGGGGTGCCCTTTTTTCACCCTCCTTTATTTTGTGTGTGTTAGTTTTGTTTTTGGTCTCTGACTGGAGTCTTGCTTTGAAACCAAAAACCCTTTCTTAATAAAATTAGTTGCCAGTTGGCTAGTGTGAGTTTACAGTTTCACACAGAATGCCCAGTGAGTATAGCTCAGAAGATCTGACGGTTGGAGTTTAAACAACAGCAGACAGAGGCTTCAACCGAGCTCGAGCTCAGCTGCCATGCCCTGCATGGAAAGTTAACTCTTTGTTCTCCAGGGCAGTTCAAAGGTTGGTGATCACTGCATATGTCAGAATATGTCAGAATACAGCAAGACTCCATTAGAAGAAACAACATTACTAAGGTGAGTAATTTTTTCTTCTGTACCTGTCTTGTTTATCCCTGTCATGTATTTAAAGGTCTCAATCATATCCCCCCTTATCCCTTCTCTCCTCCAGTGAGTACATATTCAACTCCCTCAGTCTGTCCTCATAGGGTCTACCTGCCTCTCTTTCAGGATTGTCTCCATTAGTTTCCCTACAACAGATATGAGGCTTATTGGGCTGTAATTCCCTGGTACATCCTTTGGGCCACTTTTGTGGAGTGGCACCACGTGAGCCATCCTTCAGTCCTGTGGTATGTATCCTGTGTCCAGGGAGGTGTTAAACAGATCTGCCAGCTACCACACCAGGACCTCTGCCAGTTCTTTCAGCACCCTAGGGTAAATGCCATCTGGTCCTGGTGCCTTATCTACCCTCAGATCCTTCAGACCCTCTAGCACCCTGCCATCTGTAATTACCTCATCTGTCACCCCCCCTTGCCCACCTTCCCCATCCCCTGAGGTAGCTGCCCACCCTTCTCTTTCATGAATACAGAACAGAAGTACTCATTCAGTGCTTCTGCCTGCTCCACCCCTTTCTCCACCCACCCCCCCCATCCTTCCTAATCTTCACTGTCTGGTCCTTGCAGCTCCTTCTCTCCCTCATGTACCTGAAGAAGTCCTTTTCCCCATCCTTGATGTCCTTTGTGGTATTCCTTGGAACAGAGGAGAGAGAGGCGAGACATGATTGAAACCTTCAAGTACATGAATGGAATAAATTGGGTACAGGTTCAAGACCTGTTTCAGGTAAAAAATTATACGAGAACAAGAGGTCATGATATAAAACTGGGAAGGGGCAAGTTCAGGAGCAACACACATAAGTTATTTTTCACGGAGAGGGTGATCAACACATGGAACAGCCTTCCACAGGGAGTGGTGGAGGTAAAAACAGCTGAGGCGTCTAAAAATGCTTGGGATAATTACAAAGGCAACATAACACCGAGTAGCAGTTAAGGGAGTGGGGTAGGGACATGGGCAGACTAGATGGATCTTATGGTCCCCCTTCTGCCATCACTTTCTTTTTTTTCCCATATGTACTTTTCCACTGCTGCAGACCCGACAGGGGCTATGATCGTTTCCTCGGAGGGGTACATACTTCGGTCCCTATGATCACCCAGTCCGTCCATCCCCAGGATTCCCCCTCTGTGGCAGGGCCAGGATGAGGAGTGCTGGTGTGCTCCTCCCCAGTCGTACGTCATATCAAGAATTGAGGCGGACTTACCAGAGTGAATGAGCCATCACGGGTCCTGCGGGGTCCTCGATTTTCCACCGTTTTTTTTCTCCCGCACCCACATCTGTGCAATGGGTGAGGAGGCTCTCTTCACCTCCGCAGAGGCAGTCAATCGCCCTGGACATGGGCCAACCCTGCTTACATGGCTGCATGCCTGTGCCAACCCCCAGCCACCGCTGGGTGTCAGTCGACAATGTTCAGTGCAAATCCCCCCACCCCAAGGAAGGAGAGCAGTCCTCCGGATGTTTTATCCTTCCTCTTCCTGCTGACCCTCAAATGACCTGAGTCCCTTCCTGAACCTGGGTGCCAGCGTGGTACGAGGTGTGGTGTCCAGCCTCTCAACCCTCAGCGCCACTGGGCCAGCTCAGCCTTCACTTTCTATGTATCTATGTTCCTTACATGGTAGTTTAAATATGCTGTACCAAGGATTTACATGTAAACTGTCTTATGCTGAAAATGAATAAACATACATTTAAAACAAAAAAAGTGTCTGCCATCATTGCCTGGAGCTCACTAATTTTATTCATTTATTTAAGTCTTTGGTAACTGGGTATGTGCACTGATACAGCGGACTATTTTCAGGCATGACCCAGGCCACACAGGCAGCAGTTACAGAGGTAGTAACAAGTAATACAATGAGTACAAGCCATGTGGATAGACAGACATAATTGGCGAACAAAGTGGAAATACAGACATCATTGGTAAATAAAGAAAATAACATAGGAAAGAAAATTAATGAGAGCCTGAAAAAAAAACAATCAGTACATCAAAATAAGCAACAATTATTATACAATTATTTACAAAGGATAAGTGCAAATTAATGCATGATGTAAAAAAGAAAAAAAAACATACAAAACAATAGCCAAGTGGGAGAACCTGAGAAACAGGTAGTGAGGGATATAAGAAAGAAGTCCAAAGAAATGAGAGAGGGCAGGGGATGCCAAAGCAACCCAAGAGGGAAAAGTCAGAAAGGTGGTGGTGGTGGTGGGGGGGGGGGGAGGTATCCAAGCTAGCAACGGCATGTGGCCTCATCAAGGAGCCAGGATTTGAGATGTGTCTTGAAAGTGGCATGGGAGTCCAGAGAGCAGATGGGCTTGGGGATTCTGTTCCACAGAGTGGGAGCAGCTACAGATAATGCTCTGTCACCCATAGCCGAGGAGACTTTCAGGATATCCGGGGGGGGGGGGACTGAGGATGCACACAAACACCTCGAGGGAGTTCTGGTCTTGAGGAGAGGCGTATAAGGGGAGGCTTTGCTATGCCTGATGGCACTGTCCAGGAGGCAGCCAAGCCTGTAATCAAATCTGCTGTGTAGTGGGAGCCAGCCAAGAGTCTGGTAGAGGTGGCAGTGGTGAGTGGACTGTGGTGCCAGGAGAGTGAAACAACATATGTTGTTGTACGTGGAGCAGAAGCGCACACACAAGGCTGAGGACGTGTGTGAGTAAATAGACAGCAATAGTCAATCAAGGGTAGCAGGTTGCCTTGAGCAATGGCTAAATGGGCTTCCCTGGTCAGGAGTAACTTTATCCGATAGGCCACAACACGTTTCTGGTTAATACGGCAAATAACAGAGGAGATATGATCGGAAACGGAGAGAGACAGGTCCAGAATAACTCCCAGATATTTGAAAGTTAGTACATTTTCAAGTACGGTGTTGTCTGGTGAGACTACTGAAAGGGTGGACCCAGCCTTGGCAACCTTAGATGGGAAGGGTTTAGATCCAAATAGCATGGATTTAATTTTTTTAGCATTAACAGTTAGGCAATGTGAATGGAACCAGGTGTGTGCCACAGAGTAGTTAGGTGGGGGAGAAAGGATATAGGCCGATAGTTATCTGGGGATAGTGGGTCACCAGTCTTAAAAATCAGGACCACCCTGGCATGCTTCCAATTGCTGGGCACTGAGGAGGTAGTCAATGCCAGGTTAAAGAGGCAGGTGCATGGTTTTAAGATGGCAGGTGATATAAGTTTAAGCATAGCAAGGAAACGACCATCACTGCCCAGGCTGCCCCGGCTAGGCAGGCTCTTCAGCAGTTTGGCAGTGTCCCTGGGGGTGATGGTCCGGAAGTAGATAGAGGGGAAGGGAGGAGTTTGAGGGGTATGAGTGGGGGGGATGATCAGAAAGACCAGTGGTCACCAGGGGTGGCAGCTTGCTAAGGAGGGCAGACAGGCCTGTGAATTTTTTATTGAAGGCCTTGGCCACAGCAACGGGCTTGGCCAAACGTTTGGAGGGAGTGTCAAGGTGAATAACGGGGTTATGAGTGTGTGGGTTGAGTAATAAGCTGACCTCGGCCCAGAAACAATGGGGGTCACCAAGACTGTCCCTTTGTTTGCCTTGAAAGAAGGCATGCTTTTTAGCATGGGCTGACTGTTTACAAAGGTTTCATAGCCGCCGGTAGTCGTTCCATCAGGCAGGGGAGGGGGCCTTTTTATAGGCTGACCATAGTCTATCCCTTTCTCTCATCATGTCCAGGAGGTCTTTGGTAACCCAGCGCATACAGCCACCCCTAATTCGGTAAGTAAACAGGGGGAAATGTTGATTTTGGAGACGAAGTGCGATTGTGAAGAAACTCTCAGCTTCGGACACATCAGAGAGGGTGTAGAAGGCTAACCAGTTTATCGCTCGAACATCATTAAGGAGGGTTATGGAAGGAGAATAGTTTAGTGGCTGGGCGCTTGGTCTTAGAGGCCCAGACCAGGTAGGTTGGGGAGTGATCACTAATAGCATCAGACAGAGTTCCCGATAGGAGCACCCTGTCCTCTCTATTGGTGATTACCCAGTCAAGAAGTGTATAGTTTTGGGTACTAGGGTTGTGCCTGGTGGGGATGGTGATAATTTGGACTAGGTTATGGAGCTTGAGATGGTTAGAGTAATCAGATTCCTGGGCACTAAGCCAGCCAAGGTTGAAATTCCAAAGGAAGATGGTGTCCCTAGCGGGGGAGAGGCTTCCCATCCCAGACTCATGGTATTAATGCAGACCCCATTCCATCTTTCCCACTAGACAGAATAGAGGTTGTTCAGAGGAGAGCAACTAAAATGGTGCATGGTTTGCACAAGAAGCCTTATGAAGAGAGATTGTGGGATTTCAATATTTACACCCTGGAAGAAAGGAGACAGAGAGGATATGACAGAGACCTACAAGTACCTCAGGGGGTGACTAAGGTACAGGTTGGTAGTCTCTTTCATATTAGAACAAGCACCAGGACCAGGGGGCATGCAATGAAGCTACATGGGGACAATTCAAGAGAAATGTGAGGAAATATTTCATCAGTGAAAGGGTAGTGGATGCCTGGAATAGACTGCCAGTAGAAGTGGTGGGGTCTAGAATAGTGAGGGGCTTCAAGTATACATGGGATAGATATAGTGGTATATTAGATAGGATGCAGGGAGGTGGGAAGGTTGACGGAGACCAGATAGGGTCTGCAGAGACAGAATAGGTTGGGAACATTTGGGCAGACTAGGTAGGCTAAGCAGTACTTTTCTGTCATCAAATTATATGTTTTTTTGTTTCTCCTGAACCTCTTTGTTTTTTCCTGTTCGTTCTCCCTATATACTCCCCTAGTCTTCTTAATCATTTTTTTTTTTTTTTTTCAGTCCTTGGTAACCGGGTAAGGCCCACTAGGCACAAGTGCCTGTTTTCAGGGCGACCCGGGAGAACTGGGAGGTTAAGTGACTTGCTCAGAGTCACACAGTATGCAAGTGGAGGTTGTTAGTATAAAACTGAGGTCTGGTCTGCTGGATGTACCAAGCTCGTTCACAGATCATTACTATAACCTCTAGGTTTATTTTCATGCAGTTGTGTCCTGCTGACGGACAATATGATTTTTCTTGCTGGTAGCCAGATCTATTTTTTCTATATTCTGTTTTTTCACCCTTCATTAATGCTGCCCACATCTACTAGGACCACCTCCCAGCCTCATTCACTTCCCTTCTCTGTCATCTACTTAGTCTCCAGGGGCTTTCTCCAGTAGTGTTACCCCTGAAATTTATGTATTTGTTTTGAAAGTTTTTCCAGGAAAAGACATACTGAGCCAAAGGCAGCTCATTTCCAGATGCATGTGAGGGGGTGGGGTGGGGTAAGGTACACAGTACAATAAGGTTCAAGGCTAAAGTACATTAACAGGTATGCATGAATAATAATCTGTGCCAATTAATACAGTGCAAACAAAATAAAGCGCAAAGGTAAAAAACATCACAGATGTGCAAACCAATATTCTGCGCAAGGTAATGCAGTACAATAAGGTTGATAAAACTGCAGTAGGACAGGTGCAGTAAACAATTCCAACTGGGGCACAGAGGTGGGGGTTGGGGGAATCAAAGAGCATATTACGACTAGAGTGACTTATGGGTCGGAGGGGTGAAGGGTGGCCGCTAAGGTCTGGGTTAGGGCACATTTGCTGGATGGAGTTATTAAGCCAAGAAGAAGAGACTGAAGGGATAAGGGTGAAGAGGCTGAGTGGATGGGCAGAGGAAGAGAGGACCAGAGCTTAGGGAAATTATATCATATGAGAAGGCGGTTTTGCCAGCAGCAGATTTCCTGGGGGGGAGGGGACTCAGTGTTACAGAGTGGGTAGAATGTGTGTGTGTGTGTGTGTGTGTGTGTGGGGAGGAAAGGTAGAGAGGGAACCAAGCCAGAATTTGGATATGAAGGAGGCACAATAGGCAAGGAGCACCTGGCATCTAGGGAGGGGAGAGGGAGGAGTAAAAAGAGCAGTGGTGGGTACAAGGAGGGTAGTCCAAGGCAAAATAGCAGGAGTGAAAGAGGGGGTCCAGTCTGGCAAGGGTGGACTTGGGAGCAGTGTGGTTGACAATGTCACAGTAGTTGAAAATAGGGAGGATCATCTTCAAGACTGTCTCTCAGCTGGTAGGAAGCGGGGTACAGTCTTTGTTCCTGAACAGCGCATCATGATTGGTGTTGAGCTTGAGGTGGATATCAACTACTTGTGCCGAGAAATCATGATAGTGGTCCAGCCAGTCCCCAAGGTGCTTAAAGGGGAGACATCCTCTCACTGCAGCACCATTTAGGACATGGAATGAGAGGAGGGGGTGAGCCTGGCATGTCTCTGTTGGGAGCCGAAGGTCATGGAGACCATTTTCTTGCCATTGAGGGACATTTGGTTTGACTGGAACAAGTGCTGTATGTTGTCGACGTGCATTTGTAGCCAGGCAGTGAGGTCAGGGGCAGAGGAAACAACAGTGTATCATCTGCGTACATGTTAAATGAGGCAGAAAAGCAGTCAGTAGGCAGGCCATTCAGGAAGAAGGAAAAGAGAATGGGCCATGGATGGACATTTGGGGGATGCCTGAGCAGATGGGAAGTGGAGGATAGGGTGCCTCCAATACAGACAGTTTGAGACCTGCCCTGAAGGTAGGAGCAGAACCAACTGACTGAGGATCCAGAGAGGTCCAGCATCATAAACTTGTCCAGGAGGAGGGGTCCTCATGGGTTCCAAGAACATGTGACTCTAGGTTGCTTCAGCACCTAAGTATTAATTCCTGGGCTTCCCTGTCAATTAGAGACACTGTTGCCAAGGTGGGAGGTGTTGCCTAGAGCAGCAAATGTGCTGAAGTACAATGCTTCCACATTGTGCTATTCTAAACACAGCTCCAGAGGGAGAGGTACTGCCCGAATATCTCCCTGACCCCAAACCCGATTTCTCCTGGAAGAGGTAAATCATCCGAATCAAATATGAAGTGGCAGTAGCTGTTCCCTGTGTAATCCCCTGCTGGGCAGAAGAATGTTTATGTTGTGTAATGGGATCTGTGAGTAGCCTGCTAGGTATAGCAATGAAAGTATTTATAACTGTGTCAGAAGAGACTGAGCAGACACGTCCATAATTAACTAAGAAATTAGTAGTGGGAGCTATTGTTGCAAACACGTAATTTCTGGAAATGTTGTATATTCTTCTACATGTGAGTAGCGAGGGGGAACCCAATAGCCTCTCAATCAACTGAGATGGGGTAGATGGGGACCCATGCTAATGGACGTCATGCTACTGTTTTCAAATATGTGGAATGTGAGCCAGCCTGCCAGCGTAATGGTAGTGCCGCCACTTGCGACACCGATGACCCGGGTTCAGGAACGAGCCAGAAATGTTACAGGGCTGCCAGGGAGAGTAGTATCAAGTGTCCATGGGACAGCTGTTCTCTTTGGGGAGGGAGGGATGTGGAGCATGGCATTTGTCTGGCCCTAGTGTGGTGAGGATGGTTAGGACCGCCAGACCTGGGAATGGAGAAGCAGCACAATTAAACATGCTGTGCACAGGAGTCATTACATGTCCATTCCTCTTAGGGAACAGAAAAAGCAAAAGTGCCACCAACTGAGATGGTGATGCCCTACCATACCTCCAATGTAAATCACTGGCCTTCACCTACCTGGACCTGGCTTCTCCCTGCCCTCACCTTCACCATTGTGGTTGACCAGATGGTGAGGGGAGTCACTGAGGACCTGAAGGCAACCCCACCAAGCCAAGGGGGAACGACCGAGTGATTTGTTATGGGTGGACTGAAAATGCCAGCTTTCCAGGTAGGCAGGCCTCAGGAAGACAGGAGCAGGAGCTGGTACAGGCAAAAAGAGGTGCCAGTCAACAGATGGAAGGGGGCATAAAAAGAAAAAAAATTTAAATGTGGGTTGTTGGCTAGGTGGGCACCTCCAAAGCATCCCTTAGTTGAGGGTCGAGCTTCCCTTGGGGTCCCTCTTAAGTGCAGTCTGCTGCCTGTGCCAGAGCAATATGTTCAGTGTCTACAGAAGAATAAACCAGTTAACACTGTAGCTGGTATTGATGTGATACTAAAGTTCCCCTGTGTGGTTCCTACCAAGTTCCTTATGGGAGCTCCCAGCTTGGTGGGGTGTGTGTGTGATTAGGGCAAAGCACCTTAGTATGCCCAAATAAATTGTGCCCCTGGGACCTTTCATTTTGTGGGGGCCGGCATGGAGAAATGGCATGGTCTGAGATCTGTGTTCACTGCAGTCCCCCAGTAGGAAAGAGACATTCTGCAGTATAATGCAATTTGTGGCTAGACTGGGTTTATATATATTAAGATGCTTAGTGCTTGCTCTGTGATTGAAATACCCCTGCAGCCTCTGCTAAAACTACCAGCCATGACTGAATGCTGTATGAAAATGTGAAGGGCATCAAATGAGGCCAGCTACTTGACTCTCTATATGATTGTGGACACTGTTATGTGCCCCTGCAGGTTTTCATGAGTCACTCCTGGTGTCCTTGCTCTGAGTAGTCCTCACATCCTCGGACCCGAGAGAAACAGAAACATAGACAATGCTGGCAGAAAAAGATCATTAGTCCATCCAGTCTGCTCTGTTTACCCAGTCCAACCTCATGACCTATTGTCTATGTAAGCACCCTCTGGGAGCTTACTAGTTAATTTTGGTTGCTAAGGGTAGTTAGGCAGAGATGAGAATTATGGTGCCGGTATGTCTGTGAGATTGGGCCTGCTTGCTGTCAGCGGGGGGCCCAATCTCCTGGGGGTATAAAGAGAGGGTTTTTGGCACCAGAAGGGTGTGAGAGAGACCCAGGAGAGAAGAGTCAGGGGGGTCGGCCTGCAAGTTTGGCTGGAGGGCCGCTGTGAGGCTAGGGTGGGCCCCTTGCCACCTGGCCCTCTTCCTCCCTCAAGGACCCGCGTATGGAGAAGTGCAGTGGTTCAGGCTGATAGAGAGTGAGATCAGAAGGGAGAGAAGTTGGAGCAGAAGGTTCAGGGCTTGTTGGTGCATGTGGGAGCCGAAGCCCAAGGAAGAAAAGAAGTATGGAGGCCTACCAAGTGAACTTTGGCACCTTGATAAGGTAAGCACTGATGGGGCCCTTTTAATTAAAGTAGTCTCATCCGTGGGTGAGTGCAGCTTGTGGAGTCAGAGTGTGTCTTGTGTGCAAGCCTGCTATGGCAAATTGGGCCTGGGGCACAATTCAGAGGTGGCAGCCTGGACTGTTGAGGGCATAGTGGTGGCAGCACTACCTCTTTTCCCTTGACCAGTGGCCGGTACAGTGTTGAGACTCCTGAGCTGGGCAGCCTGTGGAGGCAGGGAAAGGTCCATGTGGGGTATGGTTGGTTGGGATCCCGGCAGGGTGGAAAACTGTCCGGGTGCTCTGTGTGGCACAAGCTGCAGTCTTCTGGGTGAAGGCAGTCCAGAAACTGGAATCGCTGCAGGAGCAGAGGTGCTGTTGGTTTCCAGATCAGGATGCAGAATTCCCCAGGAATCCATTCTAGGCACGTGGCATCAGTGATTGGATGTCCAGAAGGTCTTCAGTGGTTTGGTTCTTGCTAACGAACACCTATTTGACTGTGTAAGGCCTTAAAGTAAAGAAAGTGCTCCATGAATTGTAAGGTACCCCCCCGGTGGAGAAAGTTTAAAGTAAAGCCAAGTATGGAGTGGGATTGGGACAGTATAAATGTCTTATGCTGTCATATTCCACAGTGAGTGCCCAATTTTGAGAATTAGAAAATGGAAAGCAAGTATGTGCCTATGTAAGGATTTGAATTGAAAAGAGAGGGTTTGGGTGAAAGTGCTGCTTAGTATGTGTGACCTGGTTTGGTCCACCATATTGCTGCTGTCAGGAATGTAGCCTTTCCAGCTCAAGAAAGTGTCTATATGCAATAAATCAGTCTGTTGGCAAAACAGACTGTTGTAGAGACAAAATCAGGAGTTAGCCCTTGAAGACCCCCACCGCGTGTGTTATCTCCATGCTCCATGGAGTGGTTCATTAACTTTCTTGTTCATTAAACCTGTTTTGCATTTTGATTCTGGAGTGGACATTGGATTTAATCAGTTTTAACTGTGCAGTTTGTGCCTGCTAACCACCATTGCCCCTGCAGCCCATCTATGGAATTAAGAAGCACTCCTGCTCTCCACTTAGCGAAGCCAACTCGCTGCCATCAGAAGAACCAGGTAATGAGCACATTTCTATTTTCCTTGGGCTGTGTTTGCTTGGGTTGTACAGTGCCCCTCTCCCACCTTTACCATCTGGATACCCCTAGACAACGGGAGATGGGGCTTGCATCTAGATGAGGATTTCATCCTTACCTCCCCCCAATTCCCTACATTACTGCTACCCCCCTGAGTAACTATTTAGCCCTTTACTCTGTCCCACCTGTGCTTGAATCCATGATTGTTTTTTTGCGCCAACCACCTCTGCCAGGTAGCTGTTCTATGACTCAGCCACTCTCTGTCTGTAAATAAAACCTTCTTGCATCCGTATCCCTCCTGAATTCCACCCCCCCAACCAGCTTACATTTATGTCCTCTTGTTTCTGATCACTATTCCTACTAAATAGTTCCTCACAGCTAACCTTGTTTATTCCCTTCAGGAACTTGAGGGTCGCTATCGTGTCACCCATCTCCCTTCTGGCCTCCAGCGAGTACATGTTCAGTTTTCTGAACCGATACTCATAGGATCTTCCCTGCTGGCCCTGTATCATTTAGATCACTCTGTGATGCACGATCTCTAGCCTGTCTCTGTCTTTCTTCAGGTGATGGTTCCAGAACTGGGCACAGTGTCCTGGGGAGGGGGTTCCAGGCATGTCTCATCCATTTCCTCCCTCAGGTCTATTTAATGTGCAGGAGACCGCTCCGCAGTCAAGAGACGTAGGGCCCAAGAGTGAAAGCATCATGTTGTTGTGTATCTGGACCTTTTCATCGTGTTTCTATCTTCCCTCAGTACTCAGCTGATATGGGCTCCATGATGGGAGGCAGTATAACGTAGTGGTTAAGAGCAGTGAGCTGCAAACTTGGCAAACTGGGTTTGACTCTCATAACCACCACTTGCATACTATAACTTCCCTGTGTTCCCAGGACACACCTGGAAACAAGCCTTGTATTAGTGTGTATTTCCTATCCAAAAAAAATTGTAATAAATAAATAAATGTGTGTGTGTGTGTGCACTCAATTTTATTTATTTCAATAATTTAGAAACTGGTAAGTGGGAGAAGCAGAACTTGCCGAACATCATTTTCATGGGCAACGTGTGAGGGAGTATTCAGAGGGTGTGAAAGTACAATAACAATACATTTTAAAGTAGTGCATGACTGCACTCCTGAGCCTGGCTGTGTTCTCCCACCTTGTGTAGCAAGAAAAGAAACAGCACAAGCCACTAGTCAATTGCCAAAACATTTAATTGTAAAAAATTCAGGCAACTTACAATTCCAGTAATGTAAGGTCGTTGGTATAGTTGTGGTGCTCAGAAGCTACCAAGATTGGTTTCGCACATGCGTGCTTCCTTAGGGAGACTGAATAAGTGCAAATCCTATGCTTATATAGTGCAAAGTGTCTTTTTTAAAATAAACTATTTTTTACTTTTTGCAGAATCAGACGTAGACATAATACATTCCTTACTAGCCTTAATATGTACAGCTTCTATTACAATCACAATTGATAAGAACAGCTCCATATGTAGGCTTTAGGAGTCGGTAGGCCAAAAACCAAAATATACAGTTGATTCCCACTCAACAGTATCTGCAACGGTCATCCATATTCTTAACATGCCAGCCAATTAGTCTACTATTGCAGAAAACTTTGTGTTCGTTTCTGTTAGTTCATACCATCTGAAGTGTCTCCCTGCCTCCTATACCTCAAGGTACTCCAGCTCCATGGCCAACAATGGTTGCCACAATGAGCTAAATGTGTTCCCCTTACCATTTGCTCCCATTTGCGCCTTCTCTAATTGAAAACAATTCAAGAGGTTGGCTATCCAGTGTGCAGCAGTGGGAGACTGCGCCTGCTTTCACTACTGGGCCATTGGTTTTCTAGCATTGATTAATGCTGACTGCCATAACTGGTCCCCGCTACAGCTTCTGTGGCTGGGGTCTGCCCCCAATAGCTACTCCAGGGGTTATCAGGTAGCTCTAATATCTTTTCCATGATGTTGTGGTACCTCACACTAGAACTACATTATTCGCTGTACTCCTCCTACTGCATGGCTGTGTAGGGCTGCATTGCACTGTTCTCCTATTGTATTGCAAAAGCTGTAACAAATTTTTCTTTTCCTGTTATTGTACTCTACTTGTCATGATTGTGCCCCTGGGTCACACCTGGAAACGAGCCTCAACTCAGTGTGCTTTTCCCGGTTATCAAGTTTTAAAAAAATAAAAATAAATGCATCCACAATAGGTAATTGTTTTGTAATTTTTATCAATATTTATCAAGGCATTATATGTGAAGATATGATGCATATTATTGATGCATGAAGTAAAGTGTGTAATCAGTGGTGTGAAAATGGATAACAAGTTCTCAAACCCTAACATTCATGCTAACAAAGAAAGTTGGCTAGTGGGTACACAGATATCTTTCTTTTTTAGGGCTGGTCTGCTTTGCAGACCAGTTCCTATTGTAAGAGGACCATTTCTCATGGCAGAAGTATTGGGAGTAGAACATGTGAAATGTTTCATGGCCCAGTGTTTTATGGCACAATGCAATTTCATTTGTTGGGTGCCATGTTGGATTGCTAGCTGTTGTCTCTGCTGAATCTATATATTTATTTACTCATTGCGTTCACAATGTCTGTAACCCTACGAGCATTAGCTGTTGCACTCTCTCCTCCAAATCAGCTTGGCAACAACCTGCTTGTCACTAGATTCACAATGCCCACTCTTGTTACTTCTACCTTCTGCAATCTCCACTCGAGGTTCTTACTCTGGCTTACATAGAAACATAGACTTCGATGGCAGATAAGGACCACTTGGCCCACCCAGTCTGCCCATTTCCCTTCCTATTGGATAAGCTGCAGATTCTAGTTAACCAACAGCCTACTTCCTGCAACCCCCCACTACAATTGCCTTATGTCTGTCCCAGGCATGTTTGAATTCCCCCACTGTTTTAGACCCAACAACCTCCCCAGGAAGGCGGTTCCATGCATCCACCACTCTCTCCATGAAAAAAAATTTCCTCACATTACCCCTGAGCTGTCCCCCCTCTATCTTTAAATTGTGCCTTCATCCCACTTGTCATACTGTTCATCTGTATGATAACACCTTATCCATTCTGGGTTAGCATCCTGCAAACATATTCATTGCTTCTTGGGCTAGTATCAGTATGTACCCACAGTATGCTTTGCCAGCCTTGGGCTATTGCCCAACATGTATTCTCTGTATTTTAATGCATTTTATCAATCTATAGACTAGACCAAATTGTCTAAATGTTGTAATTTTTTATGTACCTATGCATCCTTGTACGCTTTTATATATTTTGTTTTGGTTTGTCTGTCTGTATCTGTGGGGGTTTTGTAAAACTGCCAGGTCCATCTGTAAATGAGTTTTTCTCAGTGGTGTTTCACCTAGTTAAATAAAGATTGATTGATTGATTGTTGTGTTCACCGAACCTGCCCTCATCCCCTCCCCCCGGCTGTGCCTTACCATACCTTAATTTTAGCTTGAGTTTATTTCAAGACAAGGCCCATGCCTGCTCCCCTTCCCTGCCTTTTCTCCCCCCCCCATATTTTTCCCTTCTCTCACTCTCTACTCCTCCCTCAGTTTCCCTTCTCCTGCTCCTATCTCCTTCCTACCCCAGTTTCTCACTTCCAACTTCTTCTCTTGCCCCCATCTTCCGTCATGCTCCACCTCAACAACTTTGACAAAGCCATGCGTTGCTACCTTTCTACCTATAATTCTTTAAACATCCTACTTCCACCCTTCTTCCCTCTATTGCACTTATAAAATTTCCTCTCTCTCTTTTAGTTATTGCTGTTTACCATGATGTATGATCTATTGGCAATGTTTGCTAGAAACTCAGTTGTTTAGCTACCTTGTTTGTTTGTAACTCCCCACATGGAACCTTTGTAAATGAGCTGTGTTTAGCTCAAAGGTACTCTGTATTCCGAGATTGAATAAATAAATAAAACAAAAATAAAATGTATTTGTTTACACATTGTGCTCACAATGTCTGTAACTTATGAGCTTTGAGCATTTCTTGTATTTGTCTCCCCAACGTGGGTCACACCTGGAAATGAGCCTCGGCTTAGTGTGCCTTTCCGCTACCCAAACATTTTATAAGTAAATAAATAACTAAATTTCATTATTGCTGGGCAGTGTAAGATCATGTAGCCAAATGTGCCTACCACTCCCCAGTATCTGGGGCAAAACTCACTTTTCAGCCTATGCATTTCTTAGGGGGAAATTAAGCACGATACACAGTGTTCACCTGGATCTGGCACAGTCTGTTACATTTGGCGCACTCAGCCAAATGAACAGTAACCTTGCACCATGCTTCAGGTGTCATATTCAGCCCAATGTCCCTGCTTCATGCTGCTCTACAGGTCTCTGTGTTGAGGGGTATGCTCCCCCTTATTAGTCTGCTAAAGGTAGATACTGGCTGGGGGTAGTCAGGGTGCACTCCACCAGAGATAGAGTAGGAGCTGGAAATGATTCCCCCCCCCCCCAAAGCCTGCAGCAGACCCCTCACACAGAGGTGTATGAAGTAAGAATCCCTGGATAGTGTAAATCATTCCCTCAGCTGTGCAGAGGTTACCAGGATGCCTCCCTTGTATAGTTCACCCACATTCCAGAGCCCAAGTTTTGACCATTTTAGTAGGCCTTGATGCACAAATATGGTGTAACCTCTCTGCCCACAGAAGTCAGTTATGGAGAGGCATGCAGAGAGATTCACCCCCCCCCATGCCTGATAGTACTGTGTATTAGTTGCCACATTCAAATGAGATTCTAGTCATTGGGTTATGGACCACTGGAATCTCTATGCCACCCAACAGGGACATGGCACTGTTGAGACCAGGTTCCCCTTGTCTCCCCTTTCTGTAATATTCTCCTAAGATTATTGGGGCCTCCCCTCACTGTCCCCATGAAGGTGAGTTGAGCTGCCCAGCTATAGCATTGGAGATTAGGTAGGGCCAACCCCCATCTCCCATTCGAGGCCTGCAGGCTTGCCATATGGATCTGAGCTGGTTTTCCTCTCCACAAGAAATGATGAAAGGAACTATTTACTTTGCAAAAAAATTGGGGGAGCGGCTATTCACTGGATTGCTTGCAAGACATACAGCAGCCTGAGAGAAGCACATTTTAAGTATGTTGACCCTTCCTATCAGGGTTAGGGCAAGGGTGGCCCATCTGTCCAGGTCTTCTTTGATTTTCCACAGCAGCAGTAGGAGGCTTACTTCATATAGTTTGGTAAGGGTTTTGGGGATATTAACACCGAGGTATTTCAAGGTGTCCACTTTCTGGACAGATAGTCCTGGGGCCATCAGTGCTTCCTTCTTCTTCCCCACATATAAGATTTCACTTTTCCCCCAGTTTATTTTGTACCTGGATAATCTTCTGTACACACTTGTCATAAGGCCTTCCCTGGGTGTCTTAGATAAAGGAATAGGTCATTGGCAAATAATGAAATTTTGAAGTCTTGCCTCTCCAACTGCAAGCCCTCTATGAGGTCATTGCCTCTGAGAGATTCAAGAGCGGGTTCCAGAGACATAACATGTGGCCATGGGGAGAGGAGATACTACTGCCTCAAGTCCGATGCAGGATAAAACTTTGAGGACCCTGTTTACCAGGACGTGGGCTGCGGGTTTAGTATATATGATCTTTACCCACCCACCGAACATGTTTCCCACTCTAAACTGCTGCAACGTTTTATGCAGGTACCGCCACTCCACACAGTCAAATGTCTTTGTGGCATCTAGTGCTAGAATTCCTGCTGGATCTCCCCAACCCCTCTACTGCTGGAACACATTCAAAGTTTTCCAAATACAATATTCCCTTTGCCTTGGTGAATCTTTATAAGTCATGCCTGATTCAGATGTATAATTGATAGTACTTTTTTCTAAATGTTTGGCCATCACTTTAGCCATAATTTTGTAGTCTGCAGTTAGGAGGGAAATGGGGCGATAGGAGTAGCACAGTTTGGGATCTTTGCCTAGCCTAAGCAGCACCACAATGGTGGCTGACCACATGGAGAGGGATAGCTCGCTGACTACAATACTTTCTGTCAGCATGTCTAAAAGGGTCTCACCCAGCCCATTTGCGAAGGTCTTATAAAAATTAATGGGCAGGCTGTCCAGGCCTGGAGTCTTGCCCCCTGGTCAGGCTTTAGGCAGCTTTTTCAAGTTCAGCTCATGTTAAGGAGCCATCTAGTTCAGCTCTCTGTGTGGGGAGATCCTGGTAGCCATATAGTATTGAAAAATGTCTCCAATTCCCTAGTTATAGGTTGACATTCGGATGAATACAATTAAGCTATGATGCATGACAGGGTATGGTATATCATGGGATATCGTCACGCCTTGGGTGGTTGGTCACCATCCAATGCCCAAGCAGTGATGATATCCCATTATATACCACACTCTGGAGTGCATTATTGCTATTATGAACTGGCTTAAAAGTTTTATTAGTTAAAAAAAAAAAATTTTAAACCTTTTAAAATGCCTTTTTTGGGATGTTGGAGGAGTATCTTTTCAGAAAATAGTTCCTGGAGGGCTCTTGGCAGCAGGTGGTGCTTTTGTAAGTGGAGTTTGTGGAGGAGCTGGTGCTGTGATCTCTGTCTCACTCTCCTAGCAGCACTGTCTTTTCCCTGCATTTGACCCAGTCCCACTGCCTGATGTGGGACTGGGTGAAGATCTGTGTGGATTTTTTATTTCTTTATTTATTTTTCTGTGAAAACTCACTGTGCTGAGAAGCATGCTCTGAATGAAAATGATGCAGGTGGACACTTTTGTTTTTGCAGTGGCAATCCGTAAGTAGCCCGCAGTGGTTATTGGAAGGGGAGAGCAACTGTGGAGAATATGCTTCGCTGTTTGCGGCAGCACAAACAATTTATACTGTGAGGAATAGCAGTAGAAATGCAGCGGTTCTGTTTTATTTAGCAGTTTGAATGTGAGGGGCTGTTGTAGTAGTGGGTGATGCTTGCTCCTGACCATGACCAAGCGTTGCTGTATTTTGATCGGCATGATGGTTTTGAACTTGTGTCACTTCAGCGTGGAGAGCGGGTGTTTTTGTGTGTGCCACGGTTGGCAGCAGCTGTACTGATGTAAGCAGGACATAGTTGAGAGGATTTGGTGTGTGTATTTTTTTTTTTTTAAACAATCATTTCAGTGTTTGACTCGGTCTGGACCACGGGACGTTGTGAACGTTGCAGTCGGAGGAATTTGTTGCAGTAAAGAGGCTGGTGGCCACAGGCTTTTTGAAGCCGTGAGTATGTAGTCAGATATCATCATGGCTTCAAAGACCTCTCGGCTAGTCAGCTTCCTCCATTTTTGGCAGCCAGTTCATAATTCCTGATAACAGTTCTGAAACACCTGCTCAATGTCCACCTTCACCACAGTGTCTTGACCCCCCCTTGATTACCAGGATGAAAACTGATCCAGTCCTGGCCTTCAGCTGCCATGCCAGCCATTTTCCAGCCATGTCTCCCTCAAAATAAGATCTGGCACTAGCCAGGATGATTTTCCTCTCCAGTGCTCTGGTATTCAGGGTGTTGTACTCCATGCAAGCCTTTTACAAGGCTTGATAAACTACAGGGGTGGGGTTGTGCTTATGTAGGACTTCGTGTTTAGTGATCTGAGCTTCCAGCTTCCTGAGGTAATCCTGATCTGCTTTGATCTGGAAATGACCAAATAAAGACCTCCCAGTGCACTGCATCTGGTGTTTTGCCTTGTTTATTATGCCCTAGGAATTCCTTAATTTGTTTTCTCATGTGCGCTATGAAGACCCTATCTTTTAAAAGTGTAGGGTCCATCTTCAACTAGCTTGGCAGTGAGCTCTAGCTACCCCCCTCAAAAACAACATTGGGGCATGATAGGACATCACAATTTTACTATGGGCAGCAGATCCCCCTCTTGTAAAATGGCCTGAGAAGCCAGGATCATATCTATTCTCATGTAGGTGTTGTGTGCATAAGAGTAGAAAGTGTAATCCCTTATGGTGGGGTGCCGGATCCTCAAGCTATCCACCAATTCGTGTGTGGCCTGGAGTTCTCTCAACATCCCTGCATTCTTTGTGGCCTGGTAGGGTTGATGGGAGTATCTGTCTAGAACCCCAGCAAGAATGCAGTTAGTGTCTTCCCCCTAGTAACCCGCCATCTCCAGTGACAATCTCATATAGAACTCTGGGGAGTCATAATTCTGGCCGTAAAATGAACCAGTTTCCAGCAACCTTCCATCTTGCATTTGAATTTGCATCAGTGAGTACCTTCCCCCTGGATTGTCAGTGATCTTCAACACTATAACCTGTACATGCTGGTGTACCCAAATTGCTGTACCCCTGGCTTTTGAATTGAAGCAGGCCACAGCCTACTTACACCCCCCCACACACACACACTTTTGCTGCAAGAACTGTACTGAAGGAGTGGCATGTGTCTCCTGAAGACATGCGATATCTGTTTTTATTTTTGTAGTCATCCTCAACCCTTTTTTAGCTTAATTACTATTTTAAGACCATTGATGTTCCAGGATAACATATAACTATCAACCATATGAGCTGATGTACTGATTGGGCTGACAGTATACGAACATACATACGAACATATGAAGAAGCCAGCAGAAGAAGACCATTTGGTCTATCAAATCTGCTCGTATTGCAGGGTCCCCAGCTTGAGCTAATGTCCCTGCCCTTCCTCCTCACACCTCCCATCCTGTCTACCGATGATCCTTACCTTCCCCCATGCCTTTCCCAGCCTCTCTTAAAGCTGCCCACTGTCTTCAGCGAGATGACCTCTTCCGGCAGCGCATTCCAAGTTTCCACCACCCTTTCTGTAAAGAAGTGCTTCCTGATCTCCCTCTTAAACTTCCCACCCTCCTGCTTAAGACTGTGCCCCCTTGTGTTATTGTTGCCACTCAGCTTAAAGAGACTCTCCTTATCAACCTTATTTATTCCTTTCAAGTACTTATAGGTCCCAATCATGTCCCCTCTCTCTCTCTCCTGTCTTCCAGGGAGTACGTGTTCAGTGACCTCAGTCACTCCTTGTATGCCTTACCCTGCTGACCTGCCATCATCTTTGTAGCCCTCCTCTGAACTTTCTCCAGCAGGTTAATGTCCTTTTTGAGGTGTGGGCACCAGTACTGAACTCCATACTCTAGATGCGGCCTTACCAGTGATCTGTTTAAGAGCAGTATAACCTCCTCTCTCCTACTACTGACCCCCCTAGATATGCATCCCAGCATCTTGTTTGCCTTTGCTGCTGCTTTCTTTCACTGCGTGGAGTGCTTCAGGTCACTAGTGAGCATCACTCCCAGGTCCTTCTCCTCCTCTGATGCAGATACTCGGATTCCACCCAGATAGTACTCTGTCCTGGGATTCTTGGCTTCAATATGCATAACTTTGCATTTCTTGGCATTGAAGCCAAGCTGCCAGATCCTGGACCACTTCCCCAGCTTTTCCAGATCTTTCTGTAGGTCCTATACTCCTTCAGCTGTGTCCACTCTCCCACAGAGCTTGGTGTCATCTGCGAATAGGCACATTTTGCCTTTAATGCCATCCCCAATGTCATTGAAGAAGACATTGAACAACACCGGCCCCAGCACAGAGCCCTGTGGGATCCCACTGGTTACTTCTCTGGTGCCAGATAACTCTCCCCCCACCATCACCCTCTGGGTTCTGTCCCTCAGCCAGTTTTCCACCCATCTGACCATCTTTTCCCCAACTCCAAGATCCACCAACTCCCTGATCAACCTTTTGTGGGGCACAGAGTCAAAGGCCTTGCTGAAATCAAGATAGAGGATGTCTACCACTTTTCTGTTTGAATGTACTAAAGTCTTCAGTTATTTGAATGCCCAGATCTCTTTCCCTACTTGATTCTTGTAGAGGGAGCCCATTTATGTAATATTTATTTAAAAGGTTATTTTTACCTAAGTACATAACTTTGCATTTGGTCTGATTTAATTTCATTCCCTATTTTTCTGTCCAAGCAAATACTATATCTAATATCTTGTTGGATAACTGCACTTTCACCTACAGTGTTTGAGGGAACCCCTGTTTTATTATCATCAATATTCTTTGATATCCAGCTGTTAAGTGTTTGTTTTAAGTCTGAAGTAAAGATCTGGAACAATACTGGACCTAAGACGGACCCCTGTGGGATCCCACTTGTAACTGTACCCTCCTCTAACAGGTCTCCATTCACCACTACCCTCCGGCGTCTATCCGTAAGCCATTCTTGTATCCAAAAGACATAGTTAACATCAATATCCATGTTCTGAAGTTTTGTAACGATGGCCCAGTGTGGCATAAGGTCGAACGCCTTGGCAAAATCTAATTATGTTACATCACAAGCTTTTTTTTTGTCAAGAGACTCACTAACCTTTTCATAAAAGCAAAGAAGATGCCTGCCCAATGGTGCTGAGGGCTGAGATGCTGGATACCTGACCTTGCGCTACGCTGGCAACCCATGTTTGGGAATGATCACGGGCCACCGGGGGTTGGCAGGGGAGAGAAAAGGGAGGAAAAAGAGTCCTGGGAGCGGCATAATGACAGCTGATCCCCCCCAGGTCCCGCTCCCATGAATAGTGGTAACCTCCACACCAGATCCATTCCGGTGGGTTGAGGGATCCCCACTGCCCCACCATGGGAGGCAAGCCGTGGAGGACAGTGGAAGGTAGGCTGCAAGCAGGGGATGGGGCTGGGGGATCAGGCATGAAGGTGTGCCACCCGGGGAAGGAGAAAGAAACTAACTGCAAAAAAAAAAAAAAGCACAGTAGATTTGTGGTGCAACGTCTGCCCTTTTTGAATCTGTGTTGGTTTTGATTGCAGTTCTGGAGAACTGGGAACTCCTATCTTTGATGATTTATTCAAGTATTTTACATGTCGTATAGGTTAAAGGTATCAGTCTGTAATTTTGTAAACGTAATTTTTCCCCTTTTTTAGTTCGTCGTGGTGTGCAGACAAACTCATTGACATGAGAGGTGCTATACAGGAGTGTGAGGGGGGTGCGCCCAGTGGAGAGCTGCATAGCAAGTGGCAGGCCAATGGATTGGCAGGCTGGGGATGATTCAATTTCTGTTGCTGGGGTGGAGTTGGCCAACTTTTCAAAGGACAGAGCTGCACCAATAGTGGCGCAGCTCTGTTCTTTGATGTGTAAATCCCTGTGTTACGTGACTTCCTGTTGGCGTGTTCACACTGTTGTAGTGCTTACAGTGTAAACGTGCTGAGCCTGCCCACTGCTCCCGTCTTGCTTGTTTAATAATGACAGGTTCAGTGGTGGTGCTACACCAGGGTACACCAGGGCATGTGTCCTGGTAAAAAAGTGCTGTGTCTTGGTTTGTGCCCTGGTGCCTCTGGCTCCCACTTACAAGACCAGATTGACCATTATGCCGTGCTACACACACTTGGCAAGGCGGCAGTGATAGCTGTTTTAAAGTCAATGCCGCCTGCCGGTTCAAACTTTGCTCTGAGTGTTTTGCAGTCACTCAAACAGTGGCGGCTGCAGCTTCTGCTGATTATCAGGGCACTGGGTGAGCACTGCAGTTGACAGTCAGGGCACCTATAGAACCCTGAATGGAAAGCATGCATGCATATTCACACATGCCTGCCTCTTGGGGTGTTTGAACAAATGATAAATGTTATGTTTCTGAAATAAAAATGCAATTCCCATTTTATTTTGTATGGGGGATGGCCTTGCTTCTTCTCACTTGGGGGAGGGTGGCCCTGCTTCTTCTGGAGAAGAAGGGTCACCCGAGCCAGGAGAAGCAGGGACATCTCCCCGAGCTAGGAGAAGCAGGGCCTCCTGCACCCCAGCCAGAAGAGGTAGGGCCACCCCTGAACCAGGAGAAGCAGGGTCACACCCCAGCCAGGAAAAGCAGAGCCATCCTCCCTTGTGCCAGGAGAAGCAGGGCCATCCCCCAAAGCCAGAAGAAGCATGGCTACCACCCCCAGCCAGGAGAAGCAGGGCCACCACCCTCAGCCAGGAGAAGCAGGGCCATCCCCCCAAGGCAGGAGAAGCAGGGCCATCCCCCTGAGCCAGAAAAAGTAGGGCCTCTACCCCCAGCCAGGAGAAGCAGAGCCATTCCCCCCTGAGCCAGAAGAAGCAGAGTCAGCCATGCTGCCCCTTTCCAGCTGGTATCCACCTCCCAAACTGGTCCTCCAAGCATTGCCCACCCATCATGAGGGCCATGAGGAGACAGAGGGCGATGTGTTTTCTCTCTCTCTCTCTCTCCCTCTCCCTCTCCCTCGAGTCCCTCCCCTACCCACAGTACTTAGACATTTTTAAATAAACCCAGCCACTTACCTCAGCAAAGAGGCACAAGCAGTGAGGATCATGTCTTTGGTTCTGCAGGTAGCTTCTCTCTTGTCTGTTGTTGCTACTGGCTGGACATTTACTCGAGGGGCTGTCTATGTGCTGCAGCTACTGACTTGACAAGGTGGTTAGCTGCTGTCTCCCATTACAGACTAGGCCATGCTCTAGTCATTTATAAAACAAGCCAACAGAGTACAGCTGTTTTTAAGGTTGGCTGTGCTGCTGGGCGGGGGCCTCCGTGCTGCTGTCTGCAAGCAATGCCAATACAGTTCTGGTTTGAATGGGAGCAGACAGACGGGCAGCTCCTGATTCAGGTAGGTGAATGTGAGGCAGCATCAGATTTTTTTGCTATGGCAGTCCTTGGAATCATTGATAGCACCGTTGTACAATCCTATGGTGGCTTCAATCGTGGACTGGTGCTAACTCCTCTCTCTCAGCAGACGACTACTGCAGTATGTCCAAGAATACCCTGAGGGCAGGAGGATTATGCAGGTCTCAGCACAGACCTGAAGGGACTGACCACCAGAATAACTGACTGCTAGAGGCAGAGGTGGCAAAATGCAGCTAGGGCTCTGTTAAGCCGCAGCACAGCCGATTAACTGTATTGGTGTACTGATGTCAGACACAGTGTGCATTGGTTTCACAGCTTCAGACATCCGACTCTGACCACAAACTAACAGAAACATGGCCAGGGACTGTATCACGGAATTTAAGTGCCACATAGCCCATGTGATGAGAGTCGGTGGTTGGTGTGTGGGTGATGGAGGGTGGAGGGGCACTCAGTGTCAGGAGTTGGAACATGAATGAGTAGAGACCCAGGTGCAGCTGGCAGAAAGTAATCAAATTTTAAGCTGCAACATGCAGCACTGTAGCAGGGACTCAGAGCACTGGGGCATCCACTGGGGCACAGCATTTTTTGACCAGGGTACATGCCCTGGCGTGCCCTGGTGTAGCGCCGCCTATGTCTGTATGTACAAGAATCAGAGACAGAAGAACAAATATGTTTAAGAGACTGATAGGCAAGCTGTACACTTAAAGTAAACCTTTCCCACCTGTAGCATCAATCATCCCATAAAAAAAATAAAATCCCTTTGAATACTTACCCTTGCTATTAGGATACAGTGGGGGCTATGCAGGAAGGCACGCTGGGTACATGGGAATTAAGAGTACCCAGCCTGTGTATGTATGTACACAAAAGATTAATATACAAGTTAGCCAGCCTAGGAGTGGGTCCCAAGATGACAGCCTGGGTAAAGAATTGGCTGGAGAATAGGACACAGAGAGTAATAGTAAATGGAGTCCACTCTGAAGAAAGGGGGGTTACTAGTGGGGTACCGCAGGGTTCAGTATTAGGACCAGTCCTCTTCGATGTCTTTATAAGTGACATTGCAGAGGGATTGGAAGGAAAAGTATGTCTCTGCAGATGACACAAAGATCTGCAACAGAGTTGATGCACAAGGTAGGGTGGAAAGGATGAGAAGGGACTTGGCAAGGTTAGAGGAATGGTCAAATGTATGGCAGCTTAGATTCAATGCTAGAAGTGCAAGGTAATGCACCTGGGAAACAAAACCCTGGGAAAGAGTACACAATGGGGGGTGAGATACTAACAACAACAAAATGGAAAGGGACCTGGGGGTAGTCATATCAGATGACCTAAAGGTGGGCAAGCAATGTGAGAGGGCAGCAAGGAGGGCTGGGGGGATACTGGAATGCATGGGAGAGGCATCACCAGTAGAAAACAGGAAGTTATTATCCCTCTGTACAGACAGCTGGTGAGACCCCATCTGAGTACTGCGTGCAGTTCTGGAGACCCAATCGCAAAGACATAGACAGGATGGAAGCTGTCCAGAGGAGGGACCACAATGGTGCAGGGTCTGCAACCGGAAGAATATAGAAGAGAGACTAAAGGAGCTTAATATGTATAGCCTCGAGGAAAGGAGGAGAGGGGACATGATAGAAACTTTCAAGTACCTCAAGGGAATCAACAAAGTCCAAGAGGGTAGCATCTTTCAAAAAGTGTGCAAGAACAAGGGCACAATTTGAAGATGGAGCGGCTCAGAGGTAATTTAAGGAAGTATTTTTTCACAGAGGTTGTGGATGCATGGAACAGCCTTCCGGAGGAGGTTGTGGAGTCAAAAACAGTGGTGGAATTCAAGCTTGCATGGGACAGTCATAAGGCCATTCTAGGGGGTGGGGGTAGGAAGAAGTAGACTGCTGGTTAACTAGGATCTGCAGCTTATCCAGTCGGTAGGGAAATGGGCAGACTGGGTGGGCCAAGTGGTCCTTATCTGCTGTCAAATTCTATGTTTCTATGTTTCTATATGTCCCCACAGACCGGCACAGGTTGCATGGTATGCATAACCATGTGCACCCGCAGGGCACCTGTTCAACCCAGCCCTCCGACATGCACACAATTGCAGAGGGTAGATTGAGGGACCCAGGTGGGCATCCAGTTGGATGATCATCCTGAATCTCATAGTGGATCCCCTGCTCTGTGAGAGCAGGGGATTCTGGGATGTGTGGGACTGGATTTTTTGTAAAGTATGAGAGAGTGCCTGAAAGGCTGCCCCTAGCCTTCACTTCCTGACCAGAGGGCTGGGGCAGCATTGTCATTGCAAATTTATTTCTGCCATGGCCAGTGGTGTCATCTGTTGGGGGCACAGAGGATATGGTAGGGTGCCTGCTGCCATATCCTGCACCCCCCCTCTTATGTGGCACTCTGTGCCTTGTGAATGATGTGGAGTGTGGGCACGTCCCTGGACATACCCTGGACCATCCACATGCGTAGCTTTGTGAATGGCTAGGGGAATCACCTGCAGAAGGGGTGTGCATCCCTTCTGTAAATGCGCATGGGGGTCAGCAGGACTGCTGGTGCACAGCATTACAACATAGGTTTGCCTATGCACTGTGTATCCATGGTGCATGGACAATCCACCCCTTCGTGCATAGGGGCCAAAGTGTGTTAATTAGTAAATCGTAAAAGAAAACTGGCACTAGGTCTCAGGATAATGTAACCAAAAACTTGAATTAGTTGAAAATGCAAGCGGTGTACAAACATCCCCGACCAGTTTCGCTCCTGGCTTTTTCAAAGGGACACAGGAGGATAGCCGGATCGGGTATTAAAAGCATCTTTAGACCAATCAGACTGCATCTTATTACTCCCAATGCTGTTCATACATTGATCTGCCTATTTGTAGTCATAACAACATCTAATCAGTAAGTAAACACAGTACTGGATTTTAACATATGTAGTATGTTATGCTTTAAATAGACATAGCCTGTTGCTACTATAATATTGGAGTAACTTACTGCGCTTGAGTGGTCACAAATAGATTAAAAAAGCAACAACATAGTTCCAAACAAAATGTTCGGCTGCACATTAGTCATTATTTTACCTGCTGTCCTCCTTCCGGCTGGCTGGGTTCCTTTTTTGCTAATAAGTGCATGCCCTTAGCTGGAACCTGTAAAATGAAAAACATACACAGGAGAAAGAATATTTAGTAAATTATAAATCCAGACTAGGGAGCCAAAACCCTCACTGATACACTTTTTCTGTTGATTAAATGTGTTACCTCCAACCTTTCATTCAGTCCCGGTGGATACTGGCCACCCAGTTGTAATATCCAGAGAGCCTCCCTTTCCAACAATAATGCTTCTGGATCACCCCCAACCCAGCTTCTCTACATGTACTCTGTTTATACCACAGAACATAATCTTGTGGTTTTCAGGGTCCCTTTGTTCCTTGACGTGTACAGCTATAGCATTCTTATCATCTCTTTTGAGTATAGCCCTCATATGTTCTCCTATGAGAAGTTTTAACATGCGGCTAGTTTTCCTTATATAGAATGCTCTGCAATGACAGCTGGCCAGATACACTAAATTTAGTGTGTCACAATTAATGAACTTCCTAATTTCATAACTTTTTCTTGCATTACAACTTGTAAAGTGGTTAATTTTATCCATAACTGTACAATATTTGCAATGACCACATTTAAAGTTACCTTTAGGTAAATCTGATAACCACGTGCCTGTCCTCTCTGGGTTTGGTTGCAGACTGTGTGTAAGCCCATCTGCTAAGTATTGAGACCTTTTGTATGTAAACTGTGGCATGTCGGGGCAAAGATTACGTAAAACAGGGTCTGATTTAATGATGCCCCAATTTTTATTAATAATATTTCTGATGGCTGCAGACTGCCAACCATAAGTGCTCACAAAATGTATTGGTTGTTCAAACAGAAGGTATTAAATCAAGCAGAGAGAGAAACTGATTCCACGGAACGAGACGGGCTATTGGTTCAACATAAAAAACAGCCACCAAAAGAATGTGGCCATGTTGCTAGTATGTAGTCTTAAATAAAAGTTTTTGGAACAGACAACCAAATGTGGTTTGTGTAGTCCCTGAGTGTGCCTTACCATAGCCTTTTATACTTTTAACGCTCCCAGTATCCCCGCCCCCTGATGAAGTTCACAGAGCGAAGCATTGCGGCAAGTGGGCTAAGGTCCGAGTATTAAGGCAGACACTCCCTTTGCCTTATTGGTTTGCATTTGGATGAACTGGACTTGGCCTACTTTTTTGTTATTCTTCTATTCTTTGGAAACCGGGTAAGGCCCATTTCTTGGAAACTGGATAAGGCCCACTAGGCACAAGTGCCTGTTTTCAGGGGAAACCCAGGAGTACTGGGAAGGTTAAATGACTGCTCAGAGTCCCACAGGATGCAAGTGGAAGTTGTAGGAATCAAACCCAGGTGTGCTGGACGTACCAAGCTCATTCAGAGCTCGTTACTCTAACCTCTGGGCTATACTGGCAATGACTGGTTCACCAATTTTATTTATATAGACTATTGTAAGTGTATAAATAAAATTGTTGGTCCAGCCACACATTTTTTTTCAGTCGTTTGACTGTAGGCTGCCTTACTTTTCTGGCAATGTCTTACAAGTTCCCCATTTATCAGGGATTCATTAAAAGCAAAAAATGGGGCTCAGATTTTAAAGTAATTCAGTTTATTGCGCACACAGAAAACAACGGGCAGAATACAGATTGCTGGCAGCTGGTATTATGTTTTGAATACCTGGATAAAAAAATGGTTTGCTATCTATATAAAAGTGTCGTAAAAAAGAAAATAGCTTGAGGTAGGCAGCATACTGGATCTGTGGATGGAATACCAATATTAGAATTTCTGTATCTCATCTCAGACACCAGATTTGGAACTACATTCCCAGCTCTAACAATTGACTAGCAGTCTTTGCAATATTCTGGAACTTCCTATGAGCAGAAAAACTTCATGGGCACCTTTCAAGTTTTTCAAGATTTATTTAAAGTTTTATTTATATTTTTTACAGAATGGGGCACTAGGCAGAGCCTGTTTTCAGGGCCATCCTGTGTTTGAAAAGCATTACAAATACATACATACATAATATAAAACACCTACAGTACATCACAAATATAATACAATTCAAGACAGCAATTAGCAATCACAATGAAAATGATGTGGTTCTATATAAGCTTTCTTAAAACTTGAGTATGTGGGCAGATTGAGTACATTTGGAGAAAGAGAATTCCAGAAGGTGGAGACAATGTAATCAAAATGCATGCGTTCATATTTTCAATCAATCAATGAATCAATCAATCAATCACTTTATTTAACCAGGCATATTTTGTATGTATTCATGGAACTGTAAACCCCCTACTCTTGCTATCACGTAGAGAATAACTTCTCCATCTGTGCCTAAAATACAGACGCGGTATTATTGCTGCAGCAGCGGGAGGATGACAAAGCGTCCCACAGGATGCTCTTCTCCTTGGGTGGGTGGAAGACCGTTCTGCACTGCACAGGTGGCTCCTGGGGGTGCCCAGGAGGCACGTGCCAGTCAGGAACAGCAATGAGCGGGGAGATGCAGTGCTGCGCCCACACCTGTTGCATTACATATTCACAGTGAAGCATCTCAGGCGAGGGAAGAAAATGGAAAACCTACCACAATGGCAGGACAACACAGGCATACTCAATCTCCACACCAATGGCCCAGCACAAAGGAGTTCCCCAACCACGGAATTCAGAGAAGCCCAGTGGGGGCAACTAGCCTTCCCCTGAAGGCCCAACCATGGGAGTTTCCCCAGTAGGTAGATAAGGAGGAGTTCATTGTGGTCTAGTAAGTGATGGAGCTGGGCCGTAGCTGAGTAGAAGAAATCCAGGGCGGGACAGACAAGGAACACAAAGACTACAGTATTATTGCTGGCAAACTCATTCATTCTTTCATTCATTAAAACTTTATTTTTATACAGGTACATACTATTAGGATACGAATTCCTATTTTCAACTGCAGACCTGTGTATAGTACACATATGTAAAACAGTACAGATTATTAAAACAGAACAGACAGCACAATACAAAATACAACACCATCACAAATTCTCTTTCCTAAAGCTGGTCTCTGGGCTCATCACTACTGGAAGTCCTTCCTGGTACCACGTGACAGGCAGGATACGAAGCTCTGCAGGGTGAATACATCCTCCCCGCCACTTCCTGTAGCCACCAGTTTACTTCCTGCCTTTCAAGAGGCAAGTTCTCTGTCACTGGAGTGACAGAGCTGAAGACATCAAATTGTAAGTGTGGATTTAGTTTTATTCTGGAAAGAAGACTAAAGAGCAGGAATTTCTTTGTTTCCTCAGAGCAGCTCTCTTTGTTGCCAGGGGACCCCACTCTCTGCCTTGCATGCTGAACAGACTGGCTCACCCTCTGAACTTCCTGTGCTCTGAAGAGCAATAGCGGCACTGCCTTTTCAGCCTCCCCCATATCCGGAGACAGTGCTTTGTGGGGAAATTAAGTGGACTACAAATTCAACTCACAAGCTAAAGAGCTGAGCCCATCACCGATGGCCACCTCAGCTCAGGCTGTCGACAACGCTCCTCGTCGATGAGCTTTTGCAGCCCTCTGCTCATCAACGGACTCATGGAAGAGCACATAGGAGTGAGTGGAGAAGGCAGTAAGGAGCGGTAGTGCTCCACAAGCATCCTTTCCCTCAGCGAGTACTCCAAGGCTCAGCTTGTCGATGGAAACCAGCCGGATGCTAGATCCACCACGAGGAGGGTTGCGGGCAATGCTCTGTATCCCATGATGAGCACTTCCTGGCTCAGCTCATAGACAGAGACCAGCCATCCGCTAGGTCCACCATGAGGAGTCATGGGGTGCTGCTCTGGAATGGTGACTCCACCAAGCTGCAGTAAAGCGAGCGCCAGCACCCTCAGGCCATTTCAATAGGCCTATACCAGGGACCTCTCCCCCCCACTTAATTCAGTTGGCTACAGAGGAGGTGGGCACATTTTCCCCAAGAGCAAAAGGAAATACTTGTACAGTGGGGCCCAGTTATCATTCAGCTCCAGGGGTAACCCCATTCACTGGAATGTCTTCTGACAAGCCTGTTAAGCCCTCCAAGGGCAGAAAATGCCACAAATGCAGATCCATCTGCTCATCACCTTTGCAGGCTCGCTCTGCCTAAAATGTGAGAATGCAGCATCTGCAAGGTTAGAGGAGGCCATTGAAACATCTGCGTCAGAGTCCCAGGAGCAGCTGCACCTGGCAGCGGGGTCGGAGGAGACCTCCACCTCAGAGGGACATCATTCATCATCCAGACATCTAGCGCCAGACCTTATAGAGAAATTAAACAGTGCCTTTGCCCTCAACTCGCCATACTTCGATCTCCTCCCACAGTCTCCGGATCAAAGGCCTCACAAGAAAACACCCTGAAAGTGAACCCCCTCTCCATCCTCTGATGAGGAGAAGCGACATTCATCTCATCACAACAAGATGAGAAAGATGTCCAGATCCAGGAGCAAGTCTGGGGACAACCACAAGGGGAAGCACCGACAAGACAGGTCCCTGGACCCCTCAGAGTCTAGCTACTCCTCCCCAGAAGAGGGGAACTTCTGGATGATTACTCTGGTACAGATGCTTTACCATCCAGAAACTTTGACTTAGATGTCCTCGACTTTTTATCAAACAGGTGATGGCTGAGATTCACCTGGGCCCCTCCTTGCCAGAACCTAAACACTCAAAATCAGCTTTCAGGCTCCTGTCTGCCTTCAAACCAGCCACAATGTTCCCCATCGCCCCCCGCCATCAAGGAGTTACTGACAGAGGAGTGGCAAGGACCAGAATGCACCTATCCAGTCTCATGCTGCCTCACTAAGCTGCTAAAATTTGATAAGAAACATTCAGAGAAATGGCTAGACTGCCCCAGGATTGACCCTTTAATCTACAACCTCACCAAGAAAACAGTTATCCCAGCAGAAGATGGGGCCTCCCTACGAGACCCGGTGGATAGAAAGGTGGATGCATCTCTAAAAAAGGCCTTCCAGACCTCTGTGACCTCACTCAAAGCAGCTGCAGCCAACCTGTTCTCGGCATGAGTGGCACTTTCCTGGGCCACTGACCTGGCTTTCCAGCTTGCTGATGAGCCAGAGAAAAACAAGCCTGTCCTGCAGCAACTTCAACTCATGAGGTTAGCATCAGCCTACTCAGTAGACATGTCTGAGGAGGCAGTCAGATGTGTGGCAAGGGCTATGTTTTACCAGACCTCGGCATGATGCAGCCTAAGGCTATGGGCATGGCAGGCAGATGCCTCTTCTAAGGTACACTTGGTGAATGTCCCTTACAAAGGGAGCCTTCTTTTTGGATCAGCTCTAAAGGAGGCAGTCAAAGAATCCGGAGAAACAGCAAAAGTTTGCATGCCACAAGTGAGGGGCAGGAACAGATCCTGGTCGTCAGGATCCAGACAGAATTTATGGACCCCAAATTATTCCAGAGGGCAAAATAAGACCTTTTCAGGCAGACAAACATGGTTCTCCTCCTGCAACCAACAGGGCTTCAGGAGAGGAAGAGGTGGCACATGTGATGCTGAGGGCGACAACAAAAAGCCACAATGAGGATCTTTAGACCCATCCTCGAGTAGGGGGCAGAATTTCCAGTTTTTTCGAGGAATGGGTCTGCACCACCACAGACAACTGGGTTCTGGACATAGTATGCGAGGGTTACTTCATTGAATTCGACCCAAAGCCCCCGCTACCCCAAGTGATCCCCTTGCCCATCTCCAACAATCAGGCAAAGAAAGTGGCCATGTTCCAAGTGATCACAGACCTCCTCCAGGCATGGGCAATCGAACAAGTTCCTACCACAGAATGGAACAGGGGCCTTTACTCACTTTTCTTCACAGTGCCAAAATGCGCAAGGGGATTCAGACCCATCCTAGACCTAAAATTTCTGAACAGTTTTGTTTGCAACAAAACATTCAAGATGGAAACCCTTTCATCCATCATCAGGGAAATCTATCAGGTGGACTTTTTGGGCATCAGTAGATTTACAAGATTCCTTTCTGCACATCCCCATCTGAAGGTCACACAGGCAATATCTTCGGTTCAAGGTAGGGGAATGCCACTTCCAATTCAGAATGCTTCCCTTTGGACTTTCGACGGCCCCCAGGGTCTTTTCCAAGATCCTAGTGACAGTGATTGCTCATCTCAGGCAGCAAGGGATCCAGTTATTCCCCTATCTGGATGACATTCTAATAAAAGCCCCGCACTTCGACCAGGCAACTCAAGCAGTGACACAGGTTGTCCACTGCCTCTCCTCATTCGGTTTCATCATGAACTGGAGGAAGAGTTCTCTAGTACCATCCCAGACCTTGAATCATCTGGGTGCAATCTCCAGAACATGAGAGAACAAGGTGTTCCCCACAGAATCAAAATTCAAGGACCTCCAAACTCTTATCAACAGATTCCAATCAGCACAGCACCTGCCAGCTCGCCATTTCATGCAGCTCTTAGGGACCATGGTCTCCCTGGCAGACTCAGTACCCTGGGCACTGATTCACATGCAATGCCTCCAGACGAGCCTCCTCAAACAGTGGTCTCAGGCCAGAGACAGTCAAGGACAACAGATCCAAATCTCTCACCAGGTAAAAGCCTCTCTTCATTGGTGGTCTCAGTGAGCCAGTATCATGAGGGGTCGCAAGTTGGGACATCCTTTCCAAGTGAGGATCATAACCAATGCCAGCCTTCGGGGCTGGGGGGCTCACATGGGACAGCTCTTGACACAAGGCAAGTGGTCACTGACAGAAGCATGCTATAGCATCAACATTCTGGAGATGAGAGCAGTTTGCCTAGCACTCCAACAATTTAAAGTACACATCTCCAACATGGATGTACTGATCCTAACAGACAACTGAACGACAGTGGCCTACATCAAGTCACCAGGGAGGCACAAGGAGCTCTCGGATGCTAAAAGAAACGCTTCTGCTTTTTCTACAGGCTGAGCACCATCTGGCAAGCCTGATGGCAGTTCACATCCCAGGCCTGGAAAACATCTTGGCAGATTGGTTAAGTCGAATGGAAGTCCTGCCAGGAGAATGGGATCTGAAGGACAGTGCTTTCCATCTCCTCTCTGCCCGGTGGGGCCTCCCACAGGTAGATCATTTCCCCTGCCGACAAAACTCCAAAGTTCCACAGTTCTGCTCTCTGATCAAGGATGGACTGGCAATAACTCAGGATGTCTTCCCCATAAACTGGGGTCAATACGATCTCCTATACGCCTTTCCCCCAATTCCACTAATCTCAAGGGTTTTGCACAAGGTTACTTTGGATCAGGCGGAACTTATTCTAGTCTGCCCACAGTGGCCCCACCAGCCATGGTTCCCACTCCTGGTTCAAATGTCACTTCATCCCCTGCTGATATTTCAGATCAGCCAGGACCTCTGCATTAGGGTCTGGTACTGCACCCAAACCTACGTAATCTGCCCCTATCAGCATGGAGATTGAGTGGGAGACTCTCAAGGAGCTAGGTTATACTCCTCCCATCATTGAAATGATGATCCAGTCAAGGCAACCCTTTTCCTCCAAGTTCTATTACAGAGTATGGCAAAGGTTTCTCTTCTGGCTGCAATCAATACATATGCTGGACAACACGGTATCTCTCCCCAGTATCCTGCAATTTCTGCAAGAAGGCTTCGACAAGGGTCTTCAACCAGCAACCTTGCGGATCGAAGTCTCAGCATTGGGCACACTTCTGATGGTGGATTCAGGGGAGTCCCTGGATGCTCACCCCCATGTCAAAAGATTCCTGAGAGCAGCAATGCTAAAACGTCTTCCATTCAAGCCCATTGTCCCGCATTGGAGACTCAACCTGGTCCTCAAGGCCCTAACCAAAGCTGCCTTTGAGCCTCTTAAAGAGGCATCCCTCATCCATCTGATGATGAAGGTTGTTTTTCTTATAGCAATTACCTCAGCCCGATGCATCAGTGAGATAGAAACCCTTTGGACCAAAGAGCCCTACACTGTGTTTCATGAGGATTCAGTGGTTACGCGAACAGATCCCTGTTTTTTACCACAGGTGATATCTCCCATTCTACTGTAACCAAGAATTGAACCTTCCTTCCTTCTGTCCTCACCCTAAGAACAAGAAAGAGAGGGAATTTCACATGCTGGACCCTAGGAGAGCACTCAAGCTATACATAAAAAGAATTGATTCAATACGCAAGACTTCAAGTTTGTCCATTCTCACTTTGGGGCAGAACATGGGCAAAAAAGGCTCAAAAGACTCTATTGCAAGATGGATTTGTTTCACCATTTCCATCTCCTACCAGAAAGCGGGGTGGCTCTGCCAGGCCCAGTGAGGGCCCATTCAACTAGAGCAATGGCAGCATCCTGGGTTGACTTCAGAGAAGCCTCTCTGGCAGACCTATGCAGAGCAGCTACTTGGTCATCCATCCATACCTTTGCAAAGTTCTACAGATTGGATGTGTCCACCTCTGCCGAGGTGTCCTTTGGCCACCAGGTCCTCCAAGCTGTGGTGGACCCTTAAAGGAACGTTTACATTCTTACCACCTGGGAAGCAAGGGGATGTACTGCTTTAGTATATCCCAGTAGTGATGAACCCAGAGACCAGCTTTAGGAGAGAGAAATCGAAATTTAAATACCTGTAAATTTTCCTTCTCCGATTGCTGGTCTCTGAGCTCCTTCCCTCCCATAATGTTTAAAAGTCGGCCCGTTGGCCGTGTGTTCAGATTAACATGGGAGGCAGTATAGCACAGTGGTTTAAGGCTCTGAGATGCAAATCTGGAGACCTGGGTTTGAATCCCTCAGCCCCCACTTGCATACTGTGTGACCCTGAGCAAGTCACTTAACTTCCCTGTGCTCCCAGGTCACATCTGTAAACAAGCTTTCAGCTTAGTGTGCCACTCCTGGTTAAATAATTGGATTAAAAAAAAACAACATTTCTTCTTTTTATTTCCAAGTTATGCAGTGCTACCAGGGGACAACTGCTTTGGGAAGAACTGGTGGCTACAGGAAGCGGAGGGGAGGATGTATTCACTCTGCAGAGCTTTGTATCCTGCCTGTCTCGCGGTACCAGGAAGGACTTCCAGTAGTGATGAGCCTGGAGACTAGCAGTCGGGGAAAGAAAATTTACAGGTATTTAAATTTCGATTTACTGATTACATGTACATGGTTTGTTTAGATGATTCATTAGGTCTTTCTTGAAGTCAAGTATAGAATATTTAGTTTGAATATTAGGAGGACTATGTTTCCAAGTTTTGGTCACACATGCTTGGAGGATAATGTTTCCAAACCTTATATTGGTTCTTGGACATGGTAGGCCTTGATTTTCTGTTAGTCTAAATTGATAATGTAGATTAAGTTTACTCCCAGTTTCTATAAGATCTCTAAGAGGATGATTAGAGATTTATTTTAGCAATTTATGAATCAATAAAGACCAAATCAGATCCCTTTTAGACCAAATCTAATTGAACAAACGATTCACAATGATGAGTTTCAAATTTGCAAGACAATGCGTATCAAGCTATCTTATTGTATATTTTATCTAATCTTTGCAATGCTAATTGAATTGAGTTTCTCTTCACCAGTACTCCACATTCAAGGACTGGGATCAAAAGTTGCTGTGCAAGTTTAGTTCTAGATGCTAAAGTTAAACATGATGATAGTCTCCTGAGGGCTCCCAATTTTGCATTAGTTTTTTTGATTAAATAATCTATGTAGTCCACATACATTAACCTTTTGTCAGCTATGACCCCTTGATAGTTATACCAGGTTGTCTTCATTACCAGCTGGCCATGTTTATTGCTGGCTCCAGACATCTGTTATTTTCTTTATTTTGCAGTTTTTTGGGAAAAGGTCTAAAGTACAGAAATTGCAGCCCTGATCAGGTGAACTGCTTCTCCAACCCTTGAAAGTGCCTTTGCAGTTTGTTCTCCAAATTTTTGTACTTATCAGCAGAGGTGACCAAAACGATATAATCAGCATAAAGTCATATCTCACTCCCAGTCTGGTATTGATTAATATAGATGTTAAAAAGCAGGGGGGACTCCCCATCTTTTAAGAAGTGACAAAGATATGAAGTCCCCCTGGGTGACACACTGTTACCTCTGACTTAAATATGACTGGAGCCACCTTAAGGGCTCACTATGAACCTCCTTGTGGACCAGTCTATCCAGTAGGATAAACATTTTTTTATTATTATTTATGCAATTCCTGCCTCACTTCAACCAGAAGAATGGAACTTAAGGACTATCATCAGGATGCTGAATTCTTCATTTCTCAGTTATCGGAGAATATGAGGAAGTACCCACTGGTATTCTTCTGTGTCCAAGAAAGAGAACATATATAGCACATAAATAAAATCAGAACAATATCAAGAAGACACTCTTCAGATTATATAGATATCATGAAAGAAACACAGTTCATTGCTTTCTCTTTATACATGACATAAGCTCAATTCAATCATTCAAACCAGGTGACTCCATAGCCCCCAGCATAAAGATCCAAAAAGATTCACAATTTAATAATTTATCATTAAGGTTTCCCCCACATGGTCCTAACCTCACTTTTCTATTGCACAAAGCTTAAACACATGATTGCCATTCCTACTATTTTTAACCTGGCATGCTAATGCATTTTTGGTATCTCCCCCCAATATGAACCTTAAATGTTCTCCTGTGTGCACTTTCATGGGCCTTGTGGTTTTTCCCACATAAAAAGAATCACATTCACATGTGGCTAGATACATCACATTTTCACTACAGCAATTAAAAAAGTCAGTTATTTGAAATAATTTGTTATTATTGCATGTAGTGAGCGTGTAAATTCTCATAATATTGGGGCAAAATTTGCAGTTACCACATGTAAAATTTCTTGTGGCTAACGGTGGGAGACATGTATCTGTGTTCTTTTTATTTTGTTTCTCCCTGATAGCTATGCACTAGCTGATCTCTCAATTTTTTTTCCCTATGATAAACCATTCGTGGTTTCTGTTGTGTGATTTCATCAAGTAAAGGTTAATTTTCAAGTATGTGCCAATTGTTGTTAATAATGCCCTGTATTTTGTGTGTATGTGTAGTGAAGTTAGTCACAAAATTGGCCCGTTGGGGACCCTCTTCATGTATACTAGTCCTAAACAGACTATCTCTTGGAGTTTCCAGGGCTTCCAAACACGCTTGTTCCACCAATGTAGCATTATAGTCCCTCCCAATAAACCGAGTACACATTCCGGATCCGTTAATGACAAAATCAGCAACTTCCGAACAATTCCTGTGCGCTCTCAGCATCTGGGCCTAGGGAATGTTGTTGATCATATGGCGTGGATGGCAATTCGAGATGAGCAAAAAGGAGTTACGATCTGTTTCTTTCTGTAAAAGATTTGTTTTGAAAGTACCATCAGTATGCATATATATTTCTAAATCCAAAAAAGAAACTGATGTTAAGTCACACTGTATGGTGAATTTCAAGTTTTGGTTGCTGTTTTCCAAATATTCTACAAACTCCCCCAGCTCATCCAGAGTGCCTTTTCACACCATATGTCGTCAATAAAATGATGTCAGAAATCAATTGGATCTATGTGGTAATGGCGATGCGGAAAGGCAATCACCGTTAGGGCGACTGTACATCGGTGAAAATACATTTTGCCCCCCTACTAAAGATTCTCAAGTCCGGGGGTTGCGTGTTGGGGGGTGAAAAGTAAAAAATTAATTTCTCGGCTGGTGCAAAAATCCCGACCTGCCCAGCACCCTCTCAACCATAGCCTGCCACGAACCCGCCATGCTACACGGCCAGCTCGGGAACCCTCTGTCGTGCTACCCCTCATAAACCCTCCCTCCCCTTCTGCCCATTGTATGGCATGCTCACTCCCCACCCCACATGCTCATATACATATAGTGACAGGATGTCGCTATACCTGCATTCACTCCCCCCCTGTCCACTCGCCGTGAGAACAGGTGCTGCTATTGAGTCACTCTTTCGGTAATCACTCAATAGCAATTGCCTTTCTCACAGGATACCATATCAATCCTATTGTAAAAAGGATTGTTCTGAGCATCATAGATGATTGTTTTCTCCCACAGGCCCAAGTAGAGATTGATGTAATTGGGGGCCAAAGTTGCCCCCACTGCCATTCCCTTGAGCTGCAGATACATTTCACCTTGAAAAAGAAAACAATTTTTCATCAACATGTGTTCAGCACATGTAAGCAAAAAATGCTCTCTGCATTCATCCATGTCTATATCCATACCAAACCAATATTCTAAGGCAGAAATTCCCCCTTCATGGGGGATGTTAGTATATAAGGATACCAGATACCACCCTTGTTCAGCCTGCTTATCATCCAAAATCTCCAGCATTTGTGATGTGTCCCAGATAAATGCTGTTAATTTTGAGAAGTACCCTTTAATATGTGCATCAACCAGTCTAGATAATGGTTCAGTCAATGAACCAATGCCAGCAACTATGGGTCTACCTGGGGGATTTCATAAGTCTTTATGTACTTTGGGAAGCACATACATACATACTTGCTCTAACTGGATTGGTGACCATCAATAGCCCATTTCATAGGTTCATAGGAGTTATACGAGTTCAATAGTCTGTTGGCCCTTTAAAGAACTCGCCACCCAAGTACTCATGGGTGGAAGTCATCATTGCTAATGACCCCAGACATAAGCGCATCATTAAGGAAAATACCTGTTTCCTGCTTAAATCTATTCGTAGGATCACCTTTTAACTTTGCATAGAATTGGGCATCTCCTAACTGCCTGGTTATTTCCTCAATGTATTTCTGAGTCACCATAACAACTACAGAGCCCCCCTTATCTGCTGGTTTAATAGTGAGACACTTAGTCTCCTCTAAACTTCTTAATGCAAGAGCATCCTCTGAGGTGATATTAACAAATGTAGCTTCATTATTTTTCTCAAACATACTTTTCAAAGCTCTCTCACATGCTCTTTCAAATATTTTTACAGTTTCCTTATATGGTTGCATGTACGTAGATAGTGGATGGAAAGAGCTTACCTCCCTCTGTGAGAATGAATCCACCCCAGTACCACAGGCAAAACTGCCACAACACGTTATCTCTGGTGAGCTCATAAATTAAGATTTCTTGTAAAGCGATGTAAATCTACATATACCTCAAAAGGATTAGAGTCTTGAGTTGTTATGAATGACAATCCTTTTTGTAACACTTTGTTGTTGAATAGGGGTCAGTTCACGGTCCGAAATGTGAATCACTATATTCTTCTCTGTACCAGATAGATTACTCTTCTCCCCCGAATCCTGCTGCTGATGTTTCCTTCCTCCTCTTATGGTTGGCCTCTTCTTCGGCTGCGGCCCTGGTTTCCCACAAAGTTCTTCTGTCCTCTTCCCCGTGGATTGGGTGTGGCTGGCAACTGAGACTGAACTGTCCATTGTGGTTCCTCTATTTCCTCTTGGCCTTCCTCTAAAAAAGGGCCATCTGCTTCAGATCCGCTACTATCAGTAATATAGGAGGAGGAGTTGTTCCTATTTCTTAATATAGACCGTGGTAGCTGATTATATGAGCCAGAGTTAGATTGATGTCTTACCTGTTTTCCGCTTTTATTTTTTGTATTGCTACCCTGTTTTTCATTCCAATTGAACACTCTCCCCAGGAGGTAGTCCTTCCTATCTCTCTCAAACTTATGTAGTTTAGATTTCTTTATTTTATTGTCCTCTCTCTGTACATTTTCTTTTAATTTGCGATAAAACAATTCAAAATCAGGATGGTCTTTAAATTTTAAAGCAGCAGTTTCCTTTAATTCAATATCTGCACTCACTTGCGGTTGTTGCGCTTCATAGTCTCTAATAATGGCATTCATAAATTCATTAGCACCTATCTGTTGTGCCTGTTTCCAGTTTACCACTAACAGTTCTCTCTCCCGTCCATAACCAGGTAACTTTAGGACTTTGAGCCCTCATGGGGAACGGCCAACTTTTAGGTATGCTTCCAGCATTATTTTACCCCAGTAGTGTCATCTTCCCCTTACTGCTGCTCGTTCTAGAGTCACAAAAGCTGTTTTAATGTCTATTGGCTGCTGAATTGTATTAGCACTAGAGTGAGTACCTGCAATATCCTCTGTGGTGCTCCTTTCATTCCCGATATCGTCAAATAAATCCTGCTCCCCTGCAGTAACAAACACATTTCTTGCAAAAGAACTTGATGCTTCCCCCAAAAAAGTGTTCGTGAAATGTGTCTCGGACATTCCTAGAACAGGGGTGATATTTGGCTGTAACATGGGTGGTTACTCCTTCCTGGAAATAATAACCAAATGAGCCTTCTTCTCCACGAGAAAAATTCCTCTGTTTTTAAAAATACAGCTACAATTTCCCAAGTCAGCCTAAATATGACAGGTGTTTTTAGAAAATATATGATTACATGCTGCAGTCAAAAGCACTTCCAGTGCCGGCCCGGTGGCGCTGAGGGTTGAGGCGCTGGACGCCACACCTCGCACCATGCCGGCGGCCCGGGTTTGGGTACGGACTCGGGTCATCAGGGGTCAGCAGGGGGAAGGAGGATTGAGCATCCCAATAGATGTTCTCCTCCTTCAGGGTGGGTTATCGGGGTGCTGTATGCACCCGACGTCCCTGGGGGCTGGTGGGAGCACCGGCTCTCACGGGGCACTGGCGGTTCCAGAAGGGCTGGAGTTAGGAGGGGAGACTTGAAGTTAGGGCACTGGCAGGCAAAGGGCCAGCACGCACTTCTGCCCGAGCCGACGTCCTCGGGGTGGGGGATGGGAAGCAAAGAAAAACGGAAACCAACCTTGGTGGGCCTAGATGACGGCCGCTCCAGCTGCCCAGTCCAGGAACCATGGGCAGACCCTGCTGTGCCAGGGTGCTCCACGAGAGATGGGAGGAAAGGTAGGAGTCACCCATGGGCACTCTAGGGGCAGACTCAGTGTTGGGGTGGGTAGCATGAGCGAGCCTGAAGGAGTGGAACGATGGGGCGATAGGAGGGGATAAAAAGAAAGTAAAAAAAAAAAAAAAGCACTTCCAGTGAGCAAGTTAGTAAAACTTACGACTGTATAGCAAAACAGCTCAGCAGGACAAAGTGTGTGCGGAATATATACAAAGTCTAGCAGTACAACAAATATCCGCACCACACAGGCTTTAACCATAGAAAAGCAACTTTAATGTATTGTATTGTCCCCTACATTGTAACAAGCTTAAGGATCTAGATATGAGTTTTAATATTGTAATTATTTATCACATTTAAATATACGTATGCACTCTAAATATATTTTGCACTTTATATATACTTATGCACTTTAAATAGTGACTGTCACTTTAAATAGTTGGTGAGCTTGTATGTATTTAAGGTCCTCTACACTTGATTTGCTAGCCTCCTGATGACACAAGTTTGATTGCAAAACCGGTAGAGGTTCAGTGCTTGATGCTGTATGGCGAACTGAGTGATTTTTAACATTAAAGCAACTTTTCTATGTTTAAAGCCTGTGTGATGTGGATATTTGTTGTGCTGCTAGACTTTGTATGTATTCCGCACACACTTTGTCCTGCTGAGCTTTTTTACTGGACAGTCGTATCCAGTAGGATGGAGTTGTCCACCAGTTCAAAGACTTTACTCAGGTCCATGAACACTGCCCCAGTACACAGTCCTGCATCCAAAGACTTGGAGACTGTGGGCCAGATATTCAAAACTTTGTCCCGGGGCTAAATTAGCACTGCCCGGCGGGCAAACTTAGCCCAGAGCACAAAGCAAGCAATATTCAAAAGGAATAATTGGGGAAAACAGCTTCTGAATATAGCATGGGAATGAGGCTGGGAAAACTGGGCAGGGAGTGCAGGGCAAATGTAGCCCTGGAATAAGACAGCTCTGAATATAGCAACCAGGAAGTGCAAACCACAACAGCAACACAGTGCACAGCGATATGAAGGTAGGTAGAGGTGAATTATATGGCCAATGTGTGTGCCAGCAAATGCATGGACCTAGGACAGCTGCAGGCAGCAGTGGATGTGATAGAACAGTGTTCAAAACTGTATAATATTCCCTGAACCGTTAGCGCTGCGCTAACATGTTTGCATGGCTTTAGCACAGAGCTAAGGCATTTGCCCGGTGCAAACACGTTTGCCCAGTGCTAAACTTTGCCATATTTAAAAGTGACATGCAAATGAGCCTACTTAGGTAGTCTCTGGGAAAACATCCATATTAGCATCTCATTATGCCCTGATTTGCATGCAGTTTGCCCAGCGTTATTACAGGGTCCAACAGCTCCACCTGTAGGTCAGTCTGGAAGTACAAGGGCTGGCCAGATCTGGCCACAGCTCCACCTGTAGGTCAGTCTGACAGTGCATGATGGTAACTGCAGGCTACATGTATGCAGTACAGCATAGCATTGTGTACCCCAGGGGACAACACAGCAAAGGCACAGGCGGTGGTGGAGATACGTGCAACTGTCACACTGTAGGGCATGCTACAGTGCACAGCAGACACCACAGTAGCAAGGGGGCCAGTAGTGTGAGGGACACAGCAATGCCTATGGTGTGTAGGGTAGTGATGACCACTGCACTGTACACAGTGACAAGCCCACCTTGCAGGTGTGTACTGCCAGTGGACATTATTGTCACACTGTTGTGTGCCCCACAGATGCTGCACCTCTGGCATGGGATGCTTATAGTGACATAGACATGGCCGGCTGTGTGTGCTGTGGTGTATGTACATCTGTGCAGTATGTGACCGGGGGGGGGGGCATGTATAATCAGACAGGTACACTGGTATTGGGTTATTCCCAATACTGGTCCATGTGCACTGTGTGCTGTGTCCCAGCCTGTGGCGGCACCCAATCTGTGGTGAGGCCTGGCCACCCATACACCCTCCCCTCAACACCCACCATGCTCACAGTGCTGCATATGTGTGCTGGTATCTGTTGGTCACCACAGACGTATATGGTCTGCAGGTGTGTGCTGTAAGGCCATACTACCATGGTGGCCCCCGGGGGCCAGGTCACCACATACTACCTGGCATGGCTGGGAATGGTGGCAGTGGTTGCCATCATTGTGGTGCCATCAGCGAGCAGCATGTTTTGTCCATGTCTGGCTTTTTCTCTGTGTCATAGTCATATGTTAGGGTCGCGCAAGGCTGTGCTGAAGCCGTGCTAATGTCACGCAAAGACACAATGTCAGGCAAAGCTGTATGCCCATAGTTAAGACCAGCTTTTCCTGGGCGGTAATTTGTACCGTGCAAAGGGTCGTACCAAGTCGCGCTAAACCCCTTAGCGCGGCGCTAGTCGCTGAATATCTCATAGCACCTGTATTCATGTTCAGTTTGCCCCTTGCATATATTATGGTTTGCCTGGCACTAATGCAGTTTGCGTGTGCTATTTGGCCTTTTGAATATAGCAGAGCCGCCCTAATCTTGCGCTAAACTTGTGGAAATGGTTTGCGTACCGTGCAAAGCTTTGAATATTGGGGCCAAGGTTGCTAAAGTCAACTAGGGCAGTGTCTGTGGACCATCCAGAACAGAATCCATGCTGGTACTTCATCAACAAATCATTTTGTTCCAAATATGTGTGAACCACTCTTTCAAAAACTTTAGAGATGATTGGCAACAAAGGTATGGGATGATAGTTCAAAGGATTTAGAGAATCTCCATCTTTGAAAATTGGAATTGTTTTACTTGTTTTCCAAGAATCAGAAAAAATACATTGTCGAAAACTCCAGTTTAGAAAAATATGTCATAGTGAGGGCAATTATTTCAGCTCCAATTTTTAAAAATGTAGCTTCAGTATTATCTAAACCTTTAGCTTTGTTTGTTTTTAGTGATTTCAACTGTTTTGTAACTTCCTTTACTTTTATATTTTTAAATCTAAATGGAGGAATACTTTTAGGTTCTGTCGTCCAATTATTGGAATTCCTTTGCTCTTCTTGATTTATTTTTAGCTCAGTTTTATATTGCACTGGGTTTTTGGGTGATGTCAGATTTAGATCTGGCAGGTCAACAAAATAGTTATTTAACATTTCTGTGACCTTCTGTGATTCTTGGATTACGTATGCTTCATTCTGTAGTGGAGTCTCTTGTTTCAATTTTACTAGGTTTTTAAGTTCTTTTATCAATTTCCAAAATTTGGGGGGATCACTAGTTTGGTCTGTCCTTGTGTTATAGCACTTAGCTTTTCAATCTTTATCATTTTATTACACTTGTATCTCCAGGATTTTAAAACGATCCAATCCAATTAGAGATGCAGTGAAGTTTTACTACTAATGTGAAGTTCAAGCAAAGTTAGCAAGTTCTAATCCCCGGATAAATACGCAAAGTTTTTAATAAAAGGTCGAAATTCGCCTTTAATTAACTTCATGTTGCTAACTTCACTTTAACTTTGAGTTGCATTTCAGGAAAGCAAAGTTTGGGAAAAACAGCCCACAGAACACATGTCTAACAGTCTGCAGGTCACATGTTACATGCCGTCTAATGCCATGAAGGCTGCTACCACCACTGTCTAACTTATTACACTGCTTTCCAATCCAGCCATCAAAGACAACTCCTGGTACCCGCACCCAATGTGCAGTAATACACAGATAGGAACTGCTTGCTGTTTTGCCACTTGTCCACATATTGATGCTTAAATGAATGTAAGGTGATGAGGAATGTAGGAGGGCATGTCTTGCAGACTCTCTCATAGTCCGATATAACTTTGGGACAGCACGGGTGGAGAAGTAGGGCCTGGATGGGATTTTCCATTTGGACATGCACATGCTGCAAAGTGCTGGAATCTGGCATTCTCCACAAAGGAGAAGGGCAAAAGGTCAATTGCCAGTATTTTCGCTATGGCAGCATTCAGTTCACGTGCAACCACATGATTTGGTGGGTATTTCATGTGATGTGAAAAAAGACTGTGCAATGTGGGTTGCATTGTTACCCATTTTGCACATTGCATGCCAATTGGCTCTACTCTGTGAACTGCCATGGGTGGGGTGCTTTTTTTTATTTTCCTCTTTATGCTGCTTGTGACTGCCTAGGCTTTCTGCCCTGTCACGGACCCTTGTACCCCCACCTCCATTACTGGCCGTGATTCTGACACCCCTGGCTTATCCCCTTGGGGTGGAGATGTGACACCTGAGGCAGAACGCCACTTACGTGGGACTAAAATCAGAGCTGACCCTAGAGGCTGATTAGGGCCAAGGGCAGGCATCATTAATGGTGACCGCAAGCAGGATTTTCTGGGGGGGGTTTGTGTCCCCAGGGGCGGGGACGTGCAATGATGTCCAGCGTCCGCCCCACCCTTCTTTATCTTTTAGATGGCCGGCTGGGTGGGGTGCTTTTGACGTATGATGGAGATGCACAGGTGACAAGCCAAGAAATTAGGTTATTTTACCTGTTTTAAGCACAGGGGTTGATGTACTAAAATTACTACTTGGACCACCACTGCTGCTGTGACCGCTACTTGACAATTCAAAATCTTCCTCCTCCTCATGCCTGTAGTAATCCTCCGGTGTTATTTCACCACTTCTATAGACATGGCTAATTTGGCTACTAACAGTCAAGGAAGGGGATACCATGCTCACTAAGGTGGATGAGGGTGAACTCCCAACTACGGCATTAGCTCCCCTCTGGTGCTGAGTCCAAAGTGCCTTGTGACTGCTCTTCAGATGTATATGCTGGCCCCCAGTATCAAGATAGCTACCCTTTTTACCAGGCTTCACATGTGCTTGGCAAAGCTGGCAGATTGCTACTGTTTCATCACTTTCATCTTGTACGAAAAAATCCCAAACTAGGGATTTTGATGCCCTACTTTTCACATGTTGCTCATGCTGCATTTTGGCCTCCAGTTTTTGTGGCACTGAAATGGGTGGTGTACTGCATGATTTATGTTGTTGGGCACACTTGGACTCTGCCTGAACATCACAGTCTATGACTATTACTGGGCCATCATCATCAACAGACACAGCTACATCAGAACTTTGATGAGGGGGCGATTTAATAACAGACTGTTTACACACAGTCACCATTCTTTTTCTCCAGTTCCCAACTGGGGTCACAAGCATCATCATCACAATCATCATCTGCATCCACAAATTCAATTTGGATGCTGTTCTGTGGTGAACATATTCCAAACACAGATGCAGTATGATCATCCACAATTGTTTCGTCAACATTTGAATATTTGGATGGCCTAGGCATAACCTCAACATCACTGGAAACATGAGATTGTGAGTCATCGTCATGATCAGAATCATGTTCAAGTAATGTGGGGATGGGGAGTGTGACATCAACTACACTCCGAATCACGTCTTAGGACTCCACAACATTTTGGCACCCAGATAAGTTTGCATGGGTTGAACTTGAAGCAATACTCATGCCGGCCCATCACTAACTTCACTATCACCACCACCAGCAGGGACAACAACATCTCCAGCCATCATTGAAGCAACTGACTGCACTGTGAAAAACATAGTTGGAGAAATCCCTTTACTTGCATCAACTCTTCCCTTCTGCTGCATACTACCATGCTCATGGCCACTCTTGGCACTAGCAGCAGTGCCATGGCCAGAAACATCTTTGCTTGCACGTCTCTTCACGGGCATTTTGGGGGACTACACAAACAATTAACAAATTTAGATTTAGGCACTTTTGGGAGGATGTGAAGCCAAAAAACAACAAGTGTGACTTACAGATGGAGATTGGGCACTAAAGAGTTGCAGTGGCACAGACAGATGGAGGTTGCACACTAAAGAGATGCAGTTGCACAGGCACAACAACACCTTAACCAGTGGTCAGCAATCCAAAACTGGAAAATAATATCTTCTTTTGTTGGGGGGGAAGGGTACAGCAGTGCCTAGATAGAAGCAGTAAAAAATAACGGAGATGGGCTAAGAAATTAAGAGTACTTGCGATTACGGTGTCACAATATAATGCATTTGACTTGATAGCACGCACACACACACACTAAAGGTAATGGGCAGAAAATTTAACAACTCAGTACACTACAGTCCAGCCTTTTAAACAGACTGAAAAAATGCAAAGCACCACAGCAAACAGCAACAAATGATCAAAACTTACTAGAACTATTACTTTGTGTACATGAACACACAAATACTAAAACAGTACCCTGCAACAGTTGGAAAGACTGCCTTTCTCACTGTGAATCTCCCTTCACCACAGATCCACCCCTTCCCCAAAGCACACTTCTACAGTGACAGACTGAATGTACTAAATTAACATTCAATATTTACACAAAGTCAATAAATAATCGATGACATAAGCACAGAAGGGTTTCCTACAATTGGTGTATTAAATTTTGACACAAACTTTTGTCGCTAAAATGCTTTTTTAAAGATTTTTCGATTGTTTGATTCTCAGAGCTCTGAGAGCAAATTGTCTCCAACTTTCCACTACACACACTACACTGAACTTGAGGATGTGCAAGACCATTTAGAGCCCATGTGACCTGCTATCCCATGAATCACTGCAAAATTCACTTTAAAGAGCAATAAAAAAGGTGAATTTAGTGCGAAGCCCATTGAAATTAGTGGAACTTTGTGTTACAATTAAAGGCAAAGTTATTCACTTCGCGTTGTGGAATATTTCGTAGAATTCGAGTTATATGTGAAATACTCCACTAAATCCGATATACCCTTTGTGTGTCTAGCTTTCTTCCACATCCGATTTTTGATTCTGATATAGGTCTGGATCCTTTCAGTTATCCATGGCTGATGGTCCTTTTTAGGGCTGCAGGTAGGCAGAGCCTGCAGCCCTATTGCATCAGCTCTAAAAATTAGCTACTGGATTCAGACCATGGAACACTTCCTTTGGAATTTCCAAACAATCCTTCCACCTCTTTGCAGCCCTTCAGTTTAACCCTTGCAGTGCTGCAGACTGAAAATCTATCCAGAGCTCAATCAAATAGATTCATTCTAGTTCTTTCAGCAGCCTAGGGATTAAGAAACAAATGCTCTAGAGAATCACCTCTCCTCATCAGTCTTGTAATGCTTCAGTGGGTACAAGAAACACGTTTCATTTGAATCCGACTTGGTAAACAGCATTTGTAGATCTAATGCAAGAGGGCTGCATACAGTCATCATGCTATCTGTAGCTGGAAAAATGGAGTACCATGGCACACATTTTTGGAGCTTCCAGTGCACCCTGTCTGCAGTATATAGCACTGTTTCTAGAACTCCTTAAATAATTGTGCCTCTTAAAAGAGCTTAAGGTAGTAATGGCTGTAATTTCTATTGAAACACATTCGTGCATAAAAAACTCAGCTTTAATTAAGGAGATACAAATTCTGGAAACAAGACTACAAACTTACAAGGATATATCTAAACTGGAAGACTTCATTAATGAAGCTGTATGTGACGTTAGTAACAGACAATCCCTGGAGATGGACAGTTCTAGACCCCAAGTCTGTTTGTATGACAAAGTAGAAATTAGGCCCACACTCATGCAAGACAACAATACCCTATTTCAGTCTCATCCAGACATAGACATAGAAAATAGGTTTGACTGCCTTGATATAGACGTACCAAATGGTCCGGTTATGAGTAATACTGATAAAGGTGAGCCAAAATTACTAGTAAGCGAAACAGCTGATTTAATTGAGATTACTAAACTTGTGGGCAATAATCACGACAAAATTACTATCTCTAATAAAAGTAATTATACCTCAAAACTAACCAAAGAAACTCTGGTCAGAGACTTACTTATAATTGGGGACTCAATTTTAAAAGGAACAGATACATACGTATGTTCTAACAGAAATGAACACACCACAGTTAGCTCTCTGTCTGGAGCAAGGGTACAGGACATAGCTACCTTGATGGATGTTTTTTTTGAAAACACAAATACCACTTTGGTCCTTTTGCATGTGGGGGCCAATGATGTGGGAAAAACACACTGGAACGATATGCATAGACATTTCAAGACGATAGTTGATAAAGTTAAAAGCAAAGAGAGTGAAATCATTATCTCCGGGATTATCCCTATGCAGGGTAAACATACATTCAAAAACAATCATATAAAAGCTATAAATGGTAACATCAGAAAGTTCTGTCTGCAAGAAAAAATTGGGTACATGGATAATGAAAGAACATTTGTTAGACCAACACTTTTTAGAAATGACGGTATCCACCTGAGTCATGCTGGGCTTAGGGTAATGGGGAAAAAAATCCATGAGGTCACGAAATTCCATTTAAACTGGTTGGGGGGGTATAGAAAAGAAGTATAGTTTAAGTACTCCACCTCCCTTGAATAACTTGGGATGGAATGCCATTCTAATTAATGCCCGTAGTCTGCAGAATAAACATGATGAGCTAAGAATAATTTTGCATAACAATAATGTGCATATTGCCCTCATAACGGAAACATGGTGGGATAGTACGAACCATTGGGGGAAAGAAATTGAGGGTTACAAACTTTACTCCTATTGTAGGAAATATAGAAAAGGTGGTGGTGTAGCTATATACATACATAAAGATATTGTTTCAGAGGAAATTAAAAAAGACACAGGACCAATCGAACTCTTATGAGTGCAATTATCACCTAAAAATAGGCCAAAAATTACATTGGGACTTCTATATAGACCCCCATCCATGTCCTGTGAAGATGACGAGCTCTTGTTGGGCATCCTTAGTAATTTGGACTTTTCCAAAAGGATTCTGCTGACTGGAGATTTCAATTTATCCAACATTGATTGGACTAAAGGCATTGGTTGCTCCCCATTGGATAGGCAATATATAGATGTAATGGATCTAGGGGGATTAGAGCAACTAGTCCCTGAGTGTACCAGGGGTAATAACATCCTTGATTTGATATTTACAAATATGGGGAGTTAGTCAAATCTGGTAAGCCCCCACTAGGTAATAGTGACCATAACACAGTATCATTTAACATTAAGGAAATGGATTTTAGTAAATCTACAAAATTACTACTAAACTCAATTCGGAAAGATGATTACCATAAGATGAAAATGGAAATGAGTAAATGGGATTGGAGACTGGTTTTGGTAATAAATCTGTACACTACGCATGGGATTCTCTTATATCAAAAATTGTGCCTAACTAATGATTTTGTCCCCACAATTACTAAACACCAGATGAATAAAACTACTAAACCTGTTTGGTATACTGCTGGAATTAGAAAATTAATGAATAAAAAAAATAGGCTTTACAAAATGTTGAAAGTTTTAAAGAATGATAAAATAACTTCAGTATACAAAGAAACTCAGAAACAACTTAAAATAGCTATAAAAAAAGCTAAAGCCTTATACGAAATCAACTTAGCTAATAGAGTTTATGATAATAAAAAAAGCTTTTCTTCTTACATTAATAACCAAAAGAAGAATCCTAATAGTATAGGTCCATTTCTTACCGAAGAGGGCAATCGAGCAACTAACCAGCAAATGGCAAATATTCAGAATAATTACTTTTGTTCTGTATATCAACAAAAGGACCCTTATACCCACTGTACAAGTAGATCCCTTGAACCTGGGACAACCGTTTTGAATCCAGTAAATATTTATAAAGGGATAATTGAACTAAAAACTAATAAATCCCCTTGCCCTGATGGTATACATCCCAGGATACTGAGAGAACTGGCGGAACTGCTGGTACATCCCATAACATATATTTTCCAACAATCAATAAATACTGGTACTGTTATTCAAGATTGGAAATTGGCTAATGTAGTGCCTATTTTAAAGAAAGGACCAAGCACAGACCCTGGCAACTTTAGACCCATTAGCTTGACCAGGATATTAGGGGAAACTACTGGAGAAAATTATCAAGAATATTCTTGTGGAACATATTGAGCAACATGACCTGGTTGATCCAGTCCAACATGGTTTTGTACGGAACAGATCCTGTCAAACAAATTTGTTATCCTTTTATGAAAAGGTGAATAGAGAGATGGATGCTGGGAACCCTGTGGATGTGGTATTCCCTGGATTTCTCCAAAGCTTTTGATAAAATACCCCAGAAGGAATTATTATTGGTAGTAGATAACTTAGGGCTGCCCAGCAATATCTGCAGATGGATTTCTGACTGGCTTCGGGATAGAAAGCAGAGGGTGGTTGTAAATGGTGAATACTCACAATGGGCCCCTGTTACTAGTGGTGTGCCACAGGGTTCGGTGTTGGGGCCTTTCTTGTTTAATTTATACATTGCCTCATTACAAATAAACAATATAAATGTATGGATGTACAAATTTGCCGATGATTGTAGGTTGGGTGTGGTTCCATCAAATGATGAGCAAACAGTTGCACTACAACAAGCGTTAGATCTAATAAACAAATGGACAAATCTGAATAAATTGGAATTAAATATATCCAAATGCAAGGTTATGCACCTGGGAAAGAAAAATAATGAAGCAGTTTACCACTTAAATAATACTAACTTGGGAGTGGTAGCGGATGAGAAAGACCTCGGCGTCATAATTACTAACGATTTAAAATTTAGGGTACATTGTCGAAAACAATTAAAAAATGCTATTCAGATCCTAAATTGTATTCTAAAATATATTTGCATAGAAGGAGCGAGGTTTTGATCCCTTGTATGTAGCCTTGGTTAGACCGCATCTGGAATATTATGCGAGGGTCTGGGCTCCTATAATAGAAGATATACTTTCCATTGAGAAAGTTCAAAAAGACTGACTAAACAAATAAAAGGTCAGACAGGCAAGGAATATTGGGAAAGACTCGTGAATTTGAACCTTTATTCACTATATTACCGTAGATTAAGAGGTGATCTATGTTTTTTATATAAAAACATTGAGGATGTTGAACTACTAATGGATATGGGAATTGTGTTCAATTCAGGAAGAATTAGCAAAAGGAAGCACACCAAACAACTTTATCAACAAACCTGGGTACATAACTTTAGGAAACATTGGTTTAGTCTGAGAGTGGTCGGGGCATGGAATAATTTACCTAAACGGATAATAAATAGTTCTATTATGAACACATTCAAAAAGGGAATGGACGACCATTATGGAAATGACAAATTTTTTGTAAATTTTTAAATTTGGAAGGCAAGCCTATTTGGTTAGCATTTGCTAACCCTGGCTTGAAACTACCTATGAACCTATGAACATTCATCATTTCAAGAGCATGTAAGATAAATAGCTAAGGAACAGCTAACTTCCACAAACAATGAAAATATTATTTCTAGGGACATGGATATGTTGTTCATCCACACTGTCTGGCAGGTATCCTTGCCGCTTTAAATCTTGCCGGAAGGTCTTCAAGCTGGCTCCTCCCACCCACCCAGGTGGTAAAACTCTCGGCTCCGCCCCATGACGCCAGATCTTCCTTACCGCTTGGAAGCTCAGGTTCCTCCTTAACGCTCTGCATATAAGACTGGTTCCTAATTCTTGGTTTTCCGAATTTAAAAGTTTTTGCTTAATAGACTTGGTCTTCTATCCCCTCATGACTCACGATGGACCGTCGACTCGGTTTCGGCGGTGCCCTTGCGGGCAGAAGATGTCTCGGATGGATCCGCACTCCACGTGTGTGTACTGTTTAGGCCTTGAGCACGACCCGCAGGCTTGCGACCTGTGCTCTTCCTTCTCAGCCTACGTCCTCGAAGACCGTGCTGCCCGTTTACAACTGGGGCGCTCCGAGAAACGTTTTCCTCCGGTAAAGTCAAAAGAGGCCCGGTCGGTGGTTTCCACGGTGGCAGGCTCGGCGGATCAGCTAGAGCAGATGATCGCCCTCAAAGAGGTGGCGCGCGCCGCATCTTCCTCGACCGCGGCATTTATCCCGCTCTCCCTGGGTTCCTCTTACACAGCTTCCTTTAAGGAGCTTTGTCTTTCCCTCTCCACTAGGGAAGAGGGACCAACGTCTGCTGGACCTTCTTCTCGGTCCAAGAAGAAAGACAAGGGTAAGACTCTTCGTTGACGCTCTTGGGAGCGGGAAAGGTCCCTCTCCCCGAGTTGTCGGCCATCGACTTCGGTCGATCGTTCGGCTTCGGCCACTGGTCTCATGGTGTCCCCGTCCAGGTCAGTTGACCGAGACTCGTCGACGCAGGTCGAGATCTTTCTCAACCTGTTGGACGGGTTGTCGACCGGCGGCCGAAATCCTCTCCCTCGGTTCCCGGTGGGAGTTGAGGATCCCGTGGGCTTGCCAGTGCCTCCAGTTCCGGGCCCTTGGGTGTTCCTCCGAGCTGAGGGAGGCGGTTCCACCGTCCCTCCCAGCGTCCTCGGAAAAGCCGAGGTTCTTGGTCTCGGTCTCGGACTTCTTCACGAGTCCAGCCGATCCGCCATCATAGGCGGTCTCGGTCTCGACACCGCGTGGCAGCGCCGCTGCTCATCCTCTTCCTCCTCCTCAGATGAGGGGAGGCTTCGACGCAAGTTGCGTCGACGATACGAGGACCTCATGTGGCAACAGCTCCTTCTGACCGGGAACAAGCCAACGCCATCGCCTTCCCCAGCCATTAAGTGGCTGTCACCGGAGCGGCCGAAACAACCCCCCATTTTACCTGAGGAGCCTGTTATCTGGCCGGTTGTTCGGCCAAAACCAGCTGTCCCACCGATTCCGGTTGAACCTCCGCCTCCACAGCCGCGGTTTGGGGCTCTGACCAAGAACTCTCGGTCGGCTCAGGGTCTGCCCCATAGGCTGTCGGTCACCCTCACTCCCGATCACCCTCGGCAGGTGGAGGGTGGCTCAGGCCCGAGGCAGCTCTTTGCGGACTCTTCTGAGTCCGACGATGATTCCTCCTTTTTGTCCAAGCAAGTGGACTTGGAGTCCTCTGGAGGTCAGTCGCTGGACGACAGCCCTTCGTCCTTCCTGGGGTTGCTCAGACTCATCTCAGAATCCACCAGGATGCAGCTCAAGCCCATATCCAAGTGGGCCAAGTATCCCCTCATGGAGATATTGGACCGAGGGGATTCCCCTACGGAGGTCTTCCCTGTGGCTGAGGCCATTGTGGGCCCGGCCATGGAGCTCTGGCAGCGCCCTGCTTCCTGCCGTGCACCTTCAGCCAGGATGGCCAGGAAGTATGCGGTCTCTACCGGTTCCCTGTCCGGTTTCTCGTAACATCCCTCGGCCGAGGGGTTAGTTACTGACAGCGTTTTCCGGCATGCTGGAAACGCTAGGGAAGTGGACAAACCTCCCGACAAGGAGTCCAAGAAATTGGACTATGCTGGGTGAAAAGTCTATGCTGTGTCCTCCCTTGGCCTTCGTCAGGCCAGCTCGGCAATACTGATGGCACATTTTTCTCACGCCCTGTTGGGCTCCCTGGACGAGGGTGGTCCCTCATCTCCTGGCTGACCTGCAGACCACGGTTAAGCAGGTGTGGGACCAGGGCAGGGCAGTGGCCAAGCAGCAACTTCAGACTGCTTTGGACATCGGTGATTCATGCGCCAGATCAGTAGCGGCCGCAGTGGCTACGCGCCATCGGGCATGGCTGAGGATATCCACCTTCACAGCGGATACCCAGCACAAATTGGCGGATGTCCCCTTCCTGGGGACCGACCTCTTCGGCCCTGGAGTGGAAGGCCACCTCCAGAGGATCGAAAAGTCCAATGCCACCTTGGACTCAGTCTTATCCGCTCAGAGGGACAAGGGCCGCAGACCACAACCCAAGCCCTTTTGTCCGTCTGCGCCCCCGGCACGTCCAGCCCAGCAACACCAGGGCCAGCAGACTCGCGCTTGGCATCCCAAACCCAAGCCTGCGGCTTCCTCCTCCAGGAAGCAAGGAGGTAAAGGCAGGTGGTCCCATGACAGTCCCTCCTCCAAGCCTGCACAGTGGACGGGTTGAGGGTGTCGCTAACCTCGTCACCTACTTCAGTTCCCCTGTGAGAGATGGCTCAGTACTTCCTTTCCACCTGGTCTGCTATTACCACAGACAGGTGGGTGTTGGAGGTGGTAGGAAAGGGCCTGCCTCTGGAGTTCGAGCAGGCCCCACCCTTCAGAGCCATCGCACCTCAGGGGGCCTCGGGGTTCAAAGCCTTGCTGTCAGCTCGCTGAGCCGACATCACTCTCCTCCTCAAGAAGGAGATGATAAGAGAGGTGGCGGACCCTCCCTCAAACCCGGGGTTCGTGTCCAGGTACTTCCTGGTTCCGAAACGGATGGGGGGCTGGCACCCCATTCTCGACCTACACGACCTAAACAAGTTCTTAAGGTCTCGAACCTTCAGGATGGTCACTCTGGCTCAGATAATCCCATCCTTGGAACACGGCATGTGGTTCTGCTCTCTGGACCTACAGGACGCATTCTTTCACGTCCCTATCCATCCATCCCATCAAAGGTTCCTTCACTTTTGAGCGGAGGGTTCCCTTTTCGAGTTCCAAGCCATGCCCTTCGGCTTATCTCCAGCTCCCAGGGTCTTCACCAAATGCATGGCAGTGGTGACAGCATTCCTGTGGCGCCGAGGGGTTCGGGTTTACCCTTACCTGGATGATTGGCTGATAGCAGCCCCCTTCAGACAGGAGGTGGAAGCGGTCAGAGATCTGGCCCTCCAGTTTGCTCTCAGGTCGGCCTCCTCATCATGAGGCCAGAAGTCGGAACTTCGAGGCGAAGCAGGTGATTCTTTTCATGAGGTGAGCTCGACTCTCCCGAGCCAGAACATGGCTCCGCGGACAGGGATGAGGTTCTTTCCTCCTTTGCCCAATCATTTCTGGTTGGGCAGTTAAGCCTACCGGGACTTCCTGCACCTCCTGGGTCTCATGGCGGCCTGTACCAGGCGTGGTCCGTTGGGCCTGCTGGAACATGCGCCCTCTTCAGTGAGGGGCTGGCCAGTGGTCCCAATGCTGTGATCCGTTGGACCAGCTAGTGGCGGTGACCAGGGGATGTGGGCGCTCTCCAGTGGTGGACGTTCAGTTCATCTACAGGAGGCATCCGTTTATCCGCCCGAGCGCGCCGTCTCTCTATCAACGATGCCTCTCTGATGGGTTGGGTGCCCATCTGGGGAACACCGAGTGCACGACCTCTGGTCCCTGTGGGAGTCCGATGCCACATCAACCTGCTGGAGCTCAGTGGTCCGTAGCTCTCACCACCTTTGCTCCATTTCTGGGGTCAAGTGGTCCGGGTCCAGGCGGACAATACCACGACCATGTACTATCTAAACCGCCAGGGCGGACGCACTCCATGCTTCTATGCAGGAAGCTCTCCACATCTGGTCACTAGTGCGCAGCCTGGGGTGGATCTCCTAGCCATTTATGTGGCAGGGCCTCCAGCACCCTGGCCCGATGCCCTAAGCAGGATAGGGGCTGCGTCCCCAGTGGTCTCTCCTGCCGGAGGTAGTACAAGATCTATTCTCCCATTGGGGCACACCTCAGGTGGACCTGTTTGCCTCCAAGGAGAATGCAAAATTGAGGCTGTTCCATGCCCGCCCCCCTCAGCAGGGCTCTCTGTAGGGGGATGCCTTCTCGAGGCCGTGGACTTCGGGCCTCTTCTACGCCTTTCCCCCATTCCCCTTGATGCACAAGGTGCTGCTCAAAGCAAGGAGGGACAAGGTTCAGGTGATTCTGATAGCCCCAGACTGGCCCCGCCAGTACTGGTACCCAGATCTCCTCAGCCTCAGCTCCAGGCTTCCGAGGCAGCTTCCAGCTCGCCCGGACCTGCTCTCAGTCAATCAGGGGAAGGTATTCCATCTGGACCTTCAGTCCCTGCACCTGACGGCCTGGTTCCTGGCGGCTAGAGTTCCAGGCCTTGGGTCTTTCCGACGAGGTCCTCAGCGTAGTTGGGCGTCCCGTGAGGAGTTGACCAGAAAATGCTACACCTTCAAATGGAAAGGTTTTCCATTTGGTGTCAGAAACAAGGGCAGGACCCTTCCTCCTGTTCCTTGGCGAGCATATTGGACTACCTGTGGTCCCTTTCTCAGCAAGGGCTTAGGTCGACGACCTTAAGGTGCCTGGCAGCCATCTCTGCTACCGGGGTGGGCCGGGAGCGGTCGATGGCGCAGGAAAAGGTGGTCTGGCACTTTTTCAAAGGCCTTGATCACATTTCCCCTCCAGTGCGAGAACCTCCACCTCCGTGGGATCTACTGCTGGTACTGGAAAAGCTCATGGGCAAACCATTTGAACCAATGCACAGGTGTGAACTCTCTCACCTGTCGTGGAAGACTGCCTTCTTGGTGGCTATCACGTCAGCCAGTAGGATGGGAGAGCTCCAGGCGCTCTGCATCGAGTCTCCTTACTTGGTCTTCCACAGGGACAAGGTTGTTCTGCGCCCCCACCCGAAATTCCTTCCGATGGTGGTGTCGGAGTTTCACCTTAACCAGATGTTGACTCTGCCGGTGTTCTACCCCAATCACACCTCGGAGGCTGAATATAGGCTCCATACTTTGGACCCTAGAAGGGCACTCGCTTACTATAAGGAAGCGCACGGCTGAAATCGGGAGAGGTTCGCCAGCTGTTTGTCACCTACGCTGAAGCCGCACCTGGCAGACCTGCAGCCAAGTGGACGATAGGCAGGTGGGTCACCTCTGCATAGATCTCTGCTATAAGTTGGCGGGCATGGAGCCTCCCAGAGGGATAAGGCTCATTCTACCCGCCATACTGCTGTCGATGGCTGCTTCAGGGACGTCCCTATCCAGGAAATCTGCAGGGCTGCTACCTGGAAGTCAGCACACACCTTCATCACCCATTACCACATCGACCTTGAGTCACGCCGGGATGCTGGTTTTGGGGCCTCGGTTCTCCAGTCTCTCTTTCCCAAGTAAGTATCGGGGGGTGTGCTTGCCTCCCTCCTCCCGGAGAACTGCTAGGAGTCTGCCAGACAGTGTGGATGAACAACATATCCATGTCCCTAGAAATACAGGTTACTCACCTGTAACAGGAGTTCTAGGAATAGTATATGTTGTTCATCCACACAACCCACCCGACCTCCTCGGCTTCGACGCACAACCTGAGCTTCCAGCGGGCCAGATCTGGCGTCATGGGGTAGAGCCGAGAGTTTTACCACCTGGGTGGGTGGGAGGAGCCAGCTTGAAGACCTTCCGGCAAGATTTAAAGCAGCAAGGATACCTGCCAGACAGTGTGGATGAACAACATATACCATTCCTAGAACTCCTGTTACAGGTGAGTAACCTGTATTTATTTTCACTGGCACCTCTTTTCCTGCACTTTAGCATATTTACCTGATTATGTACTACATGTGTTGATTTCCTGCAAAATATGTATTTAAAACTAAGATATTTATAATAATTAGATAGTTACTGTAGTTGTGTGCCTTCTCTGATATTTTAATGGTTTCAACTCCCCTGTTCTCAGATTACCTTGAAATACATTTGAGTCTTAACCTTTGATTATGCTGGTCATTAATCTTCAGCCTTCTTGTGTGCTGTTATATACATAAAGGTTGACATTTTATTTTCTTCTTCAGTACCATAAAGGCATTGTGCTTTTGTGCAAATTACTCGCCTCTTTCATTTAATTTTTCTGTCCAATGTCCACCTCCACATTTACATTTTTATTTCCATTTGATCAAGTTTCACAGCATATAACGATAGCAACAGTGGCAGATCCAACTTCCGTTGGTTACCAGAGCACTGGCTAGGAAGTATAGTTGGAAGCCAGGGCACCTATTGAAACTAGAATGGAAAACATATGTGCATATTCATGCTTGCATCTTGGAGTATTTGAACTAATGATGAATGTTATGCTTCCAAAAATAAAAATGCAAATTCCATTTTATTTTTTTACAGGGGATGGCCCTGCTTCTCCTGTCTTGGGGGGGGTGGGGTACGGATGGCCCAGCTTCTCTTGGCTTAGGATGGATGGATCTGCTTCTCCTGGCTTGGGGAGGGGGGAATGGCCCTGCCTCCTGATTTCTTTAGCAGGAGAAGCTGGGCCACATGACCCAGAAGATAGGGTCACCTCCAAGCCAGGAAAAGCAGGGCCACCCCCAAGTCAGGAGAAACAGGGAGATGCCCTTCCCCCAAGCCAAAAGAAGCAGGGCCATCCTCACCCCAAGCTGGGAGAATAAGGGTCCCCCCAACCAGGAAAAGCAGAACTATTCCCCCCGGGGCAGGAGAAGTATAGCCTTCCCTATCACCTGAACAAGAAGAAATGACCATCCCAATCCTTTACAGCATGTATCCACCTACCAAAATTGTTCTTAATGGATTGGCCACCCGCAGTGGCAGGTCAAGAGATCAAGGGCCATGCATTCTCTCTTTTGAGTCTCTCCCCCCATCTCTCCCCACAGTTCTGAGACATTTTCAAATAAACCCTTCCGCTTACTTTAATGAAAAGGCACAAGCAGTCAGAACCCTGTCACTCTGGTTCTGCAGGCAGTTTCTTTCTTGGCTGTGTTTGCTGCTGGCAGGGCTTTTACTTGAGGGTCTGACTCTGTGCTGCAGCTACTGGCTGGTCAGGGTGGCTAGCTGGTGCTGCACTCTCTCATTACTGACCAGACTGCTCTAGTATTTTATGAAAAAAGCACAGCATAGTACAGTTCTATTAAGGTTAGCTACACTACTGGGTTGGGGGGCTTCTGTGCTGCAGCTTGCGAGCAATGGCAATGCAGTTCTAGTCTGGTAGGCATGGTTGGCTGGGTGACTCCTGATTCAGGCAGCTAGGCAGTCACTAGGAGCCAAGCTGCAGTGCCACTCCCTACCCCCAACACTGGTTGCCCAATTATGGGGTAGGGTGGTAAACTAAAATGGAAGCAAGTAGCCACTTGCTGCTCAATCCTGTTGCCACCAGTCTTCCCCAATTCTGACACCAAGTGCCTAAACCTAGAGTCAGACAGTAAAGGAAAAAAGTAAGCAAACAATAACAGCCAAACCGCAGTGCTGCCAACCCTCCATTCTAACACTAGGCGCCCAGCCCCTGGTCCAACAATCAATGAAAAAAAGTAAGCAGACAATGGGAGACCATCTACAGTGATGTTTTAGAAAGAAACGTTAGTTGTTTTCTGCATTAATTGATTGTAGCAGTGCTCCCTGCTATTCATTGTACTATTGCACATTTGTGTACTTGCCACTTGTACATCAAATAAAAAGCAGTGTTATTCCATAGTCAGCAGTAAAACTTTAACCTGCTTAATAGAAAAGCATATGGGAATTCATAGGATGAATACTAAAAACAACAAAAGTGCAGTAGTGCAATGAATATCTAGGAGCAATGCTATGCCAGATTGGGGCAAAAACAACTAACGTTTCACTCCAGAAACAGAGTTTTATCAGAGTTAGTAACTTAATGCAGAAATGCCCTTATATTATCTGTCACTAGGACTGAATAGCACATGTATGAACAGCGCTGCCAATAACAGCACTTTCCATACAGCACTATGCAGCACAGTTGCAGGAACAAACTCGGCAAGTAAAGGCAATGCCACTGGTAGTGGCCACAAAGCACACCGACGACTGCTACCAATCCAAACACTTATTTTAGTGGGGGCTCTGGCCCCCACACCCCCTCTTAACTAAAATAATCAACTCTGAGTTGGAGTTGGTTTATGGGAGAAAAGCAAAATTCTGAATGCCAGGATTAGAACCCCGATCTTCACCACCATTGTGGCCAAGCAACCCCATGTCTCAGTCCTCTCTGCCACAAGAGCAGCTCAGCCACCATTTTTGATTTCCCAGCCCTTGTCTTCTCCCTAGTACTACGGACGGCGACCTGGGTAGCGCTTACTGCACAGCACTGTTTAATCTCTGTCTCTGTCTGTGGTATGCCATTCGGACATCACTGTATTTTTCTTATGCTATATTTATAGTGCTATTGTAACTGGTTATTATATTATCCACCACCAGTGATGTGTACAAATAAAAAATTTGAAACAATGACTATGATGCATCCTCAGGATACGAGGAGGCACTTATAAAATTACAACCAGCAATTAAGGTAATGGAAAGTATATCAAACCTGGTTTAAACTACCCAAAAGCCATATTTTCACAGTTGGTTCATGCATGTAGTTATAAAGAAAGCTTTACATACTGTATAAACTACAGTATCAGGAAATATATACCGTATAGAAATCCATTTTGTGTATGTTGTAGTGAAGCAATGAGGATATAAAACTGACAGGTATTCATTTATATATCACTTCTCATGAGAGACATTTTCTTTAGAACTGTGGAACCAATGAACTCTGCAGTACAATGATTCCAAATATCAGGAATCTATTCTAAAATATTAGATAAAAAGTAGGGCATTATTATATCAGATGCTCAGCCATAATGGATCTATAGCTTGGGGGCTCGCTATAGTCCAGGTGTGAATGACTTCTATAGACAATCTTTATTTCCTGTATATAAAGATGGCAGGCATACTTTGCAACAGAAGTGTATTTTTTAATTGTATTACGATGGTAGTTATCTAAAAGTTGCGTACCTTGAGGTACCACTGAGGCACTCAAGTTGCAATTTGCATTGACTGTAATGTGATTCTACCTCATTCTGCCTCAGTATACCTATGTATACCTCAGCAATGAGACACTTTTCTACGGCTACCACTGTATGATTATGACTAAATGAGCATCTGATATAATAATGTCCTGCTTTTTATTGTTTTTTTAGAATACATGCTTGACATTTGTATTTTGTATCGCAGAGTTCATTGGATCCACAGTGCAAGAGAAAATGTCTCTCAAGAGAAGGAATATGTGTGGATGAACACCTAAACATTTTATATCCTCAGTGCTTCACCCCAACATGTGTAAAATGGACTTTGATATACATTTATATTTACTGTCATTGTGGTTTATATGTAAAGTTTTTTTTAATACTTTCATCTACTAACCAACTGTTGAAAAAATGCCTTGTGGATAGTTAATGCCAGGTCTGATGTTATACTTTTCATTACCTTTATTGCCAGTTGTAACTTTATAAGCCTCCTTGTATCCTAAGGATGACCCACATTCCTCTCCTGCAGCCCTATCAGCTCTGGCCAGAGTTTGTTTATAGTTATTTTTACTTTGGGAACGTGGAAGTCACAGATCCGCACAAAAGTAGAGGTCAAATCCTCAATAGCTAAATCCAAATCAGGTATTATTTATTATTTATTTTATTTATTAGCTTTTGGTAACCGGGTAAGTGCACTAGGCAACAATCCTGCCTATTTTCAGGCACGACCCGAGAGAGCACAGGACATTGGTGTACACAGTACAGTAGTACATTACATATTACAGTAGAACATAATAACAATCAGGGTACACAATGACAGCAAGAGCAAATTAACAACATAAGGTGATTAGAGCATCAACATCAGATATAGTGCATAAAAGACATATAGTAACAAAATAGACTAGGGTACGTGCCACAGGCCGGCAGTAGGGTGAAGCAGATTAGCATTTGCAATGACCAAGGGCATGAAGTTGAGAGAAAAGCAAGTTTTTAAATTCCCTGTGTGAGGCAGAATTTTTAACCTGAAGGAGGAGTGAGTTCCAGAACTTAGGAGCAAAGTGAGAGAATGCCTGTTCACCCATTTTAGTTGTGCAAGGTCTGGTAGAGAGCACTGGGACAGTGGTGGACCTGAGGGTACGGGCTTGGGCGGCAGGAGTCAGCAGGTTAGCCAGATAGTCCGGGCTAGGGGGTCTGGTCCGAGAGTAAATAAAGCACCCCAGGGAGTAGGCCTGTAGATCCTTAGGTGACAGCCAATTTAGACCAGAGTAGAGGAGACAGTGATTAGTAAGGCGAGGGGCAGTTAAGGCGAATCTGCAGATGTTGTTATCGACAGTGTCCCATTTGCTAAGTATAGAAGAGTTGGCAGCGTAGATGAGGGGAAGAGCATATTGTAGCTGGGGTAAAAGGATTCATTTATATTTATCCCCTCTAACATTCCTGAGACTAGTCTTGAATTTGTCTAGGTTAAAGTTACGTATGTCAGTTCTTAAAACCTGTTGTAATGGTGGATGTTTTGGGTTTTGTTGATCTTGCTGTTGCTGTTATGGGAAAATGACCGCCTAAGTTTAAAAGCATTACTTTACACGCAATTATTTCTGTGTCCTCTGGCACAAACATCAAATCAAGTATAGAGCTTTTCATGAGAGTATGTGCACACCTTGTGGGTTCATTTACTATTTGTTTGTGTCCTAAGGAGGCCAAATTGTTTTGCAAAACATTTGCCCTTGTTTTGTAGCCAATCAGAGTTGAAATCTCCAATCAAAATCACATTCAGAAGTTATGGTATGGCTTTCTGAAACACGTTACACTGTAGGTGCTAGACCTGTGTGGCCATGGACTATTGCTGGCATCAGCTCATGAGTTATATGTGATCAGATAGCCAGCTTGCACAAACTTAAATCAAGCAAGTGCCTGTAAATGCAGGTAAAATATGTTTCACAGTTTTCACTTTGATTGGCTCTTCTCAGTTCGCTTACAGTGCCCCCTTTTAACATAAGGATTTATTCAGAGCATTTGCATGTGCAATTTGGTTGCTCCAGCAAATTAAAAAACACTTTGTGATGGGGTGTATATTCCCCACTGGGCTAGCCCAGACTTTGCTATAACTGCAGCCTATTCATATCTTGGGCAGTAACTGCTCCCTTATGGTAGGCTGTCTGTATTAACTGCTCGAGATGGATCAAGTATTATCTGGTAGCCCTCCATACCCCCTTTCCTGGAAAGAAACACACTGACACATGTCTTGGAGGAAATGGCCGCAGCCATGCGTTTACTGAATAATATTCCAAATTAACGGCAGTGTGTGCATCCGGAAGGATCTACTACCCTGTGGTCGTACTGGCCAAGAATGTACAGTCACCCACCCCACCAGGTGCCATTCTCCTTGCAATATAGATGTACCTGCTGCAGGTGGACCATGACCCCTCCCCCTGGTCCGGGTGCTCGGGTCCACCTCCATGCCGACCAGAGAGTGTCACGAGCCCTTCAGAAGAACTCAGCTCGCTACCACCCCCTTACCACTAATTCATCTTGTAGTGCCCCCCCCGAGACACCGTCATGACTGTGACATATTGGCGTACCATGCCTGGCTATTTGTACTTACCTTATTTAGCTCTTCCCACTTCTACCTTGATTTTAACACCCTTTTGGAGGAGGTGAAAAACCTGGGAAAAACCCAGCTGCAGGGAAAACCAGGAAATACCACTCCCTGGCCCCTAGCGTGGTAACCCATAGTGGGTCAAAAGAGGGGGCTCTAACTACCTAGCCCCCACAACCCTGCTTTTATGAGGGCTGGTGGGTGGGTGATCCTGAGAGAGAAAGAGGAGAGACAGTGGCTATGTTCCAATAAATTCCTCTTTCTCCTCTCCCCCGCAGGATGTGAACCCCCCTCCCAAGTGGGAGGCCCCGGTGAACCCATGTCCAATCCCTGGATCTTGCCTCAATCCCCTGGAACCACCTCTATCTTCCCCCCTTCCCTTCTCCTTCCCAGATCCAGGGGAGGATGGCACCAGATAAATTACTGCTCATGCCATCTGTGGCAGCCTCTGTATTATCTGTTAGCCCTCCATACCCCCTTACCCTGAAAGAAACACACTGACACATGTCTTGGAGGAAATGGCTGCTGCCATGCATTTATTGAATAATATTCCAAATTAACAGCAGCGTGCACATCCGGGAGGATCCACTACCCTGTGGTTGTACTGGCCAAGGATGTACAGCTGCCCCCCCCATCAGGTGCTGTTCTCCCTGCTGCAGGCGGACCGTGACCCCTCCCATGGGTCCGGGTGCTTTGGTCCACCTTCATGCCGACCAGAGGGTGTCACAAGCCCTTCAGAAGAACTCGGCTCGCTACCGCCCCATTACCACTAATTCATCTCGTAGTGATCCTCCTGAGACACCACAGGATGGACAAAGTCTGACCCCCAAGCCACCTGCTCGCCTACTCCTCTAAGACCCTATCAAGTGTGCCTAGCCACTTTTGTAAACCATGCTCAGTCAAATGCCCCATCACTGCTACCGTGATTGACCCAAGGCCTGACTCTAACTATGTTCAGCCATGGTCCCCCTACTGCCAGCATCACTGTTCTCATCTCTTGGCCGATCAGACCGCAGAGCCTATTGAGAGAGGCCACCCCCTTCCCGTTCGTCCAGCTGGACCTCCAGATTGGTCGGGACCAGACGAGGATGGTATGAGGCCACCACTTCCCAATAGTTTGAATGTCCTTCTTCCTGGCCTGCAGCAGGCCCACCATCTTCCATCTTCTCAGGTCTTCCCCTCCAAGGTGAACCACCGGAGGACCTTGTTCTGGGGCAGCTTACTGCCCTGGCTGTCAATCCGGCTGCTGCTTGCTGCGTTATGGCTTGGTCACCAACCAACCCGAACCGTTAATTCCTGGGGACCCTGGAAGAAACAAAATGCTGTTATTGCAAATGTGGGCGAACATACCTCAAGAACGCCTGGGACCTCCAGTGCCCCAGTGCTTGGATCTGCCCATCTGTCCACCTCAGGTTCCTAGCATTTGTAGCTGCCCCAATCCTAAAACAGTGTGTACCAAACTCCTTAGGGTTCAGCCCTACCTCCTGCACCGCCCTGTTCAGGACTGTCCTAAACTGGTAGACTGTGACAGTGCTGCCATCTGCGTGCTGGAAAAATGCCCCACTTTTTCTGGGGCATGCAGTCTCGTGAGACTGCACTCTTTCCTGAATCTGCCAGGAGACACCCGGCAGTGCCTGCACCAGGCACCAGCGGCCCTTTGCCCCTGTTCGGTTTTACTCTTGCTAAGCCTGACCCATACATCCCCATCAATTGTTGGACTATCCCCTAACCCCAACCTGATGACCTTCATAAACTGGTTGGGCTGTGTCAGCTCTGACACCCTGAATGTCCCATAGAAGGCCAAAAGACACATTGTGTCAAACAACAGCGCCTCAAATGGGGTCCATCAAACTCTAGTAGGGAGAGCCCTCAAAATGCTTCCAAGATTGCTGGAGTGATGGGGCGCCTAGTGTCTGGGTGAGAAGCCAGTGACTTCCCCCCTCCTTCCAGCACTTTATGCACCCTGAAGACCTTCATGCTTTCAATGACCCCCAGGGCCCTGGAGATCCAAGACATGCCAGCCAAGCACCTGGCCATCACCCCTGGCATGTCCCCGTTTTGCCTAGACAGCATAATATAGGTGCAGAGCTGTTCTGCCAGAATGGGCCAATCTTCCGGCCACCCTTGTTGAGCACGAACCCCCAGGTAATGTTCCACCCTCTTTCAGTATACCTCCCTTGTCCCTGGAGTAATGGAATTATCTATGCATTTCCAAGTTGAGATGTCACTACCCTCCATAAGAAGGTGGGTGCCACCTGTGGCTGTAGCTCTGCTGCTGGAGCCAGCTCCCGAAACCATTGCCACTGTGAATGAGACAAAGCATCAGCATTTCCATTGTCAACACTGGGTATATGCATGGCCTTAAACATGATGTTCAGCAGCAGATGTTTTAAAATGAAGATGTGCATCAAGTCCCCCAGGGGGCCCTTTGACCCTAGCTGCCCACTGATGACGTGAACCACCCCCATATTATTTGACCGGAATAGGACCTTTTGATCCCTCAGTTGGGGGCCCTAAATGCACAGAGCAGCCTTTTCATATCTTGGGCAGTAATTGCTCCCTTACCGTAGGCTCTCTGTATTAACTGCTCAAGATGGATCAAGTATTCAGACAGTTTATCACCTTCTCTCTGTACTGTCCCTTGCAAATTTCTCAGAACTCGGGTGCCACTGTTGGTACTCCCAAACATGCTTTCTAGGTTGTTGAAGTACATCTGGGCAGTAGCATCCGGTTGGGTAGCTTGCAAAGCTCCAATACCATCCATGGCTGGCCCTCTCAGACTTTCCCACAGCCGATATCTCTTCTCAGCTTCGGGACACTGAGGATCTTGTACCATGGGAATGGCCTGACCCATTCAAGTTTCAAAATCATCTTCCCCATGTGGCACTGGTTTTCTCCCACAGAAGGGTCTTAGTCTCTGATAGGACCCAGTCCCTCTCCCCAGTGCCCAAGCAGCTAACCAAGACAGGGGTTGATCAGGTGGGGTGACACTGTCAGCTTTGTACAGTCCTTGCATGGGGAGTCTTCCCCTCTGATTTCAACCACATTTCAAATTTCACTTTAAAGTCATCTTCATCTGAAGGACTCCTTGGCATTTTCTTATCACTGTTACATGACACTATGGTCCAGGTTGACCCATCCCCCCAAGGGGAGATAATGACTGGCAGCTTGCCAACATCAATCTCAGTATCGTTCTTTATCAATGCAAGTACACTTTTACTATTTCAGTCATACCTTAGTTGAGTCACCAACTGCTGCACAGGAGATGAGGACGTTGGGGTCTGAGGGTAGCTCAGCTGCTTTTTCTCTGCCTTCCCCTGCAGCCGAACTGAACTTTTTCACCACCGCACCGGGAACCTGTCACTACTGCTGCTGCTCCTTGGGATGTTCTGGAGTCGCTGCTGATAAAGGAGTTGAGGGGGTCGGTAACAAGAAAACGGACCCCAGCCAATCCATGGAATTGAAAAAAGGCACCAATTTTCACACTGGTCCAGGTGCTTTATAAGCAGAGAGCCAGGTCTGCTTAATTTCAGTCACCAACTGCCGCACAGAAGGAGACGAGGACGTTGGGGTCTGAGGCAGCTCTGCTGCTTTTTCTCTGCCCTCCCTTGCAGCCGAACTGAACTTTTTCACCACCGCACTGGAAGTCTGTCACTTCTGCTGCTGCTCCCTGGGATTTTTGCCCACCCTCCCACCTCTACCTCTGCTACCATTTAAATGCTCATGGAAGAGCATACTAGAGTGGGGGTAGTTCATGCTGTAGTGACTTGTCCACATAGAATCACAACTGTAGCAACCAACAGGGGCTGAGACTCACTGCAGACCTGGTTTCTCCTTAATTAGTGAAGCTCAGTACTTTATAGTTGTGATCTGCGGAGACATGACATATGTCAAATCCATGCAAAGTCTATTTTCCCCAGGTTGTCTCAGGCTGAATTGTAGAATTGCTTCTTTTGCTTCTTAGCTTGCTTGAGTTCATAGCTAGTAAATGATTCTGCAAAACACTATACATTGTACCTTTTTCCCCGAATGCATAGTTAATTTCTTTCAGACTTAAGTGTATAATGTCCTGGTTTTCCCCAGCTGCTTTCAGGGTCAAAACTCCGAAAAGTTATACTCCCTATAGATCTTAGGCTGAGAGAGAGCTGAGTTTCATTAGCAGGCACAGAGATCTAGGGAAGCTGATTTACTGTTCTAATACAAAAGGTCATTGCCAACAAAGCTGTTTCCTTTTTTTCCATTGTCCAATCAGCTCAGTTCCCACTGAAAGTACAATTCCTTATTTAGATTCAGGGTGAGTGAGAGCTCAGTTTTATTACTAGGCACAGAGGTTTAGGGTAGCTGATTCTCTGTTCAAATTCATAGGGTCATAGCAAACAAAACTGCTTTTCTGCTTTACTTGGAATACTGTTAAAACAGCTCAGTCTCCACTGCTAGTTCAATTACTTACTGCTGCCCAGTGACCTAGTCCATCGAGGACACACAGAGCTCTCACAAGGTCAACTGCTTAAATATTCTGTCTATCCTCTGGCTCCCATGCACTAACTTCATTAGATTAGGAACATTGTATCACTAGAGTGGGAAATACCCTTCTCGCCTATGTCAGGGCCTGGAGAGCTACACCTGTGGTACTTGACCCACTTGTGACTCCTAACCACTGGCTCTTCCCCATGACCCCTGCCCCAGAGGCAGTTACAGCAGTTCCCATGTCAGGCAGACCACAGAGCCTATTATCCCCCCTTCCCTAGCCACGGCTATTACAGGCAAATGCCTCTCTGGGGCCCTGTCCTGGTTCTTCTCTACATCTGTATGTTTGTCTGTGTAGACCATCTATTGGCAGGTTGTGGAGGCTTCCCCCCCAGGACCCTTTAGTCCATCACCAGCCAGTCAAGCAACCACAAGAGCCATTCAAGGTAGTGGACTTAACAATGGTAATGCTCGGTCTAACCCAAAGGGGAGCCTGTTACCTAATGTTTCCATGCTACCAAGGAAAGGAGGGTAAAGGAAATATTCCTCAAGATTCCAAAGGTATTGAAAATGGCCACATTTCTCTTGCTCCTCCTGGCAGGTGATATCCAACCCAGCACTGGCCCCCCAGTCGCTAACTTTGCCATAGGCTCCCCCCATGATCCTAACTGGGTCTCTCCCAAGGGTCTAAGGTTAGCCATATGAATGTCTGTAGCCTGTGCCTAAAAATACATGAGCTACAGGACTGGGTGGATCTCTACAAGCCTGATGTACTAGGAATCTCAGAGACCTGGTTAAAACCATACATATTACCTCATGAGGTTGATATACCAGGATACAATGCCTTCAGGAAAGATAGAGCCGATAAAAAAGTGGGAGGCACACTTATATATGACAAAGACTCCCTTGATGTGTCTCCTGCCTTGCTTCTACCTATTGGTTGTCCTGGAAGTGAATCTTTATTTGTTAAGGTTACCCTTGGGCACGTAAAGTCATTACAGATCAGCTGCCTTTACAATCCCCCAAAAGTGGACTCCCTAGCCCTCGAGACGATCACCAAGGAACTGGCTGACCAAGTCTCCACTGAAACAATAATCTTAGGTGACTTCAACCTAAACTGGGCCTCTGACACTAAACAGGCTCTAAAGGCTCCACTACTGGATGCCTGCCTGTCACAAATTATCACTGTGCCCGCAAGGCACAACACTAAAACTGGAAACCACACCACCCTTGACTGGGCCCTGTTATCCAATACCAATAATGTCCAGGTGGCCAGGTCATTTGCAGATGCCTTGAGTGACCACTCCTCAATTTTCTGTGTATGGAAAAATCGACTGCCCAAAGTCCTTCCAAGACTACTCACAGCTAGAGACTTCTCCAAGTTTTCAGTAGCAGCCTTCCATAGGCACCTATGTGGCCTAGATTGGAGCCCAATCAAGTTCCTCCCCATGTTAGATGAAGCCCTGGACTTCTTCCAGAATGCATTCACCTCTGCTGCTAACCTATATGCCCCCATTAGAAAGCTAAGGGTACAGGGTCGATGTCATAAATGGATCACCCCGAACTGAAATCAATGATGACCCAACATGACAAGGCTTGGCACAAACACAAGTCCTCAGGCCACCCCTCCGACTGGATTGGATATAGAACGCTATGGAACCAATGTAAGAAATTGATCAAAGCAGAAAAAAGGGAATATGTTAAATCCCCACAACAGGCAAATTTAACAGACTCAAAGTCTTTCTGGTCCCAAATTAATGACCTACTGAAAGGCAACAACAAACCTCCCCAGAGACCAATCACTCACAGGGGACAACCCATCAGTGATTGCCAGGAGACAACGAATGCCTTTAATAGGTTCTTCACTGAACTACAAAAGTACAAAGCCAGTCTCCTGCCGCCATCAACAGGGCAACAAGGGTCTGACATACTTGTATGTCAACACCCTGAATGTCATATAAAGCTAGTATGCCCTAGGGATGTGCTTCCCCTACTACAGGTTATAAGGACTAAAGACCAAAGACTCAGCTGACCCAGATGGCCTTGACCTCCGACTACTGAGAGCTGCTGCCTCATTTATAGCCCTCCCAGTAACCTGGCTCATTAACAGATCTCTACTTAAGGGAGTCATCCCAGCCAAGTGGAAGCAAGCCTACATGGTACCCATCCACAAAGGAGGTACCATGGAGCCGGTAGGAAACTATAGACCGATTTCCCTCCTGTGCATCTTAGCCAAAATACAAGAGAGGATTATCTATGGCCAGCTCCGTGACTACTTGGAGGCAAACCACCTGCTTGCCAGCACCCAACATGGGTTTAGACATAAGCATGGTATGGACACTGCCCTAATCAAATTCTCAATGGATGTTCTTGAGGCTCTGGACAACAGCACCCCCACTGGGGCTGTATTTATAGATCTGACCAAGGCCTTTGACCTAGTGGACCATGATCTTCTAGTGGCTAAACTGAAGTGCCTTGGCCTAGATCAACACTCACTTCACTGGTTCACTAGTTACCTGTCCAACCGCTCCCAGCAAGGAAGGTGGAGAGTGTCCACTTCTGAACAGCTTCCTATAAAGAAGGGAATACCCCAGGGATCAATCCTGGGCCCCCTTCTGTTCTCTCTACTTTTGAATGACCTCAGTGATAACTGTGGGGATAGTTCAATAGTCCAATATGCTGATGATGCAGTGATTTACAGATCTGCACTTAGCGTAACGGTCCTGGGTAGGCATCTGCAAAAAGACTTTCTGTCTCTGGAAAGGTGGCTTCAGGCAAAAACAAAAGCCATACTCTTTGGACCAAGATCACTAGGCCCTGACCGAAGCCCTCTACTGCTCCTTGTCTTCTTGTCTGGTTCTGCGATTGAAGTAGTAAACCAATTCAAATAACTTGGCCTAATACTGGACCAGGGCTTCTCCTTGAAACCTCACATAGACATGATCACTAGGACAATCCATCAGAAACTGAGGCTTCTATATAGACTGAGCCCACAAATGATCCCAGAAACCAGGATAAGTGTAGCCAATAGTATCCTACTCCCCAGCCTAACTTACGCTGCCCCAATCCTGAACTCACTCCCAAAACAGGAGCTCAGCAGGATGCAGGCGCTGTATAACAAAATAGCCCACTTTGCCTCCAAGTCACACCCTAGAAGGCACCACTGTGAGGTGCAGGCCTTCCTAAAATGGCCTTCCCTCAGCCAACGGCTCCAGTACCCCTTATTATGCCATGCTTTCAAGCTAATGCAAGACCCCCCATCAGAGAGTCTCGCCAGAATACTTAAACCCAAGAGGACAGATGGATTGCTCCGGACTTCTATAGGAACCTACTGGAACTGCCCAGGACAAAGACAGCTATTGGCAGCAAATCCTTTGCCCACTCTGCACCCGTGCTCTGGAATAAGCTCCCTGCTGCCCTGCAATCCTCCAGCTCCCTGAGTTCCTTCCGAATAGATCTCTGAGACCACCTGCTGAACAATAGCAAGTGCTCCTGCACCTGAATAGTAGTCAGAATGAGCCTAGAACCACACTGCACAACCTGTTGGGGCTATAGTCAAGCTGAGGGCATTAATGCTATGTATCTGTTGTTGTTGTACATAGCTTCTCTGTACTAAACTACCCACTGCTAGATGTCTAGTCAGTATGTACCTATGTCTTGATTGTCTGAACCTTTCTACCAATGAATGTATGTATGATTTTTTCAAGTTCAAGTTCAAGTTTATTATTTCAGGAATTACTCTGTTGAGCAAGCTCATTCACAAGGTGGTCTTGGAGATTTCAAACAATACAATGACTCACATGATCTTATACAAAACAGGTTTGGATAGCACGAGTAAACAGCAATGGCAATGATAAGGTACAACTTGGATTGTTGCAAATAACTGATAAATTACATACAAAAAACTAACTGCACTAATGTGCACATAGATGATACACACAGAGTGAGACAAGTCTTAACTGGGGGCAGAAGAAAAAGGAAGGCTATAGAAGACATCACAGAGGAGGGTGGTAGGTTCAGAGGGACAGGAATATTGTGCACTGAGATGGGGGTATAGGAAGGGGGTCTAGGGAGGGTGGTGACTGGGATAGGGGTGGGAGGGTAGGGAGACAAGGAGGTGGGGAAGGGAGGGTGGTAGGTTCAGCAGAACAGGAATATTGTGCACAGAGATGGGGTACAGGGAGGGGGCTCTGGGGAGGGAGGTGACTGGGGTAGTGGAGGAGGGGGTAGGGAGACAGGGAGCTGCAGGAAGGGAAGAAGTGCTAGGAGGCAGAATGGGTAAAGGGGGTTGGGGTAGGAATAAAGGAGTGAGTGGGGCAGATGGGTGAGAGGATAGGCTGGGTGGTTGGCGGGGAGACAGGGATAGGGTAACAAGCAGAAGGGATGGTGAGGATTCATATATTAGCTTAGCATGAAGAGCAGTGGCAGACCACTTCAAATGCTTTCTTGGCTAGGGACTTAAAGCAATTTATCGTGACTATCTCAGTTAGCTTCAAGGTTTTTTGCAGCTGGTTCCATATAGATGGGAGGATAAAACTAATGGCACCTCTGCCCCGATTAGTACTTGTCCTGGGAACGCTTAGGAGCACAAAGTCTGAGGTGCACAGTGCATACACCTTGTGAGACTTGTGCACTAGGAAGCATATGTACTGAGGTAACTTGCCAGTAAACAGTTTTAGAGTCCACTGCCCAATATGAAACATACACCTGGTTGATAGTGTGATCCAATTCAAAGAAGAGTAGAGGGTACAATAGTGTGTCCTGGCTGGAGCATTTAGTATGAAACGTAATGCACAATGGTACAGGACATCAACTTTGTGAGTATGAGTTGGTGCACTGCAATTGTGAATTATATCCCCGTAGTCAAGGAGTGATAGGAATGTGGCCTAGACCAGTCATCTTCTGCTGTCGAGTGTAAATAGGGATCTGTTCCTGAAGAAGAACTCCAGCCTGGCTTTTAACTTGTTGACAAGGCAGTTGATATGGGCACTAAAAGTTAGTTTACTGTCTAGCCATATTCCAAGATACCTGAATTAATCCACAACCTCGAGGGTGTCCCCGAATATAGTAGTGATGGGTGTTGAGGTACTCAGAGTGCTGAGAGTAGAGGTTATATGGTTTGTTGAAATAAAAATTACCTTTGTCTTCTTTACATTTAGGAGAAGTTTTGAACGGGCCAGGTTGAACTGTACCTGATTGAAATCAGACTGTAACTCAGCACAGGCTTCGCACAATGAAGACCTAGAGAGGTAGAGGACCATGTCATCGGCAAAAAAGTGCAGCTTGGATTGTTGAATGTTTTTGTCCAATGAGTTGATGTAAATAGTGAAGAGGAGGGGGCCCAAGAATGGATCCCTGAGGGACTCCCGTTGTGATGGACACCATGTCCGACATGATTCCGTCAGCCTTGATTCTTTGCACCCTATTTGAGAAGTAACTAGAGAACTATCTTACCTTAGTGTCATGAAATCCCAGGGATGTTAGGCAGTACAGGAGGAGGTTATGATCCACTGTGTTGAACGCCTTGCTTAAGTCAAGGAAAATGGCACAAGTAGACTGTTTGTTGACTATGGCATTGAACCAGTTAATAGTTACCTTTGCCAGGGCTGAGACTGTACTGTGATTCTGCCTGAACCCTGATTGGAGTGGGTTAAGTAGGTTGAAGTTCTCCAGATATTGTTTTGTTTGAACGTGTATTAATTTTTCCATTAGCTTGGACAGGACCGGTAGACTGGAAATTGGTCTGTAGTTGTTGAGGTCACTCCGGTCTCCAGACTTGAACAGTGGGATGATATGCACAGTTTTCCAGCTGGAGGGAACAGTAGTCATGGAGATGGAAAGGTTAAATATGTGTATGTTGGGCGCAGCTAGTAGATGACTCCCTATTTTTAGAAAGAATGCTTCAATTCTGTCAGCACCTGTCCCTTTCCTGGTATCCAACTTGATTAGGAGTTGCTTGACTTCTTTGAATGTGACCAGGGAGAGCTGGAAGGAGGTGTGTGGTGGTAAGGACTCAGGGTAGTCTGGAATGAAGGGGCTGGTGGGAAGCCCTGCAGCTGGTGAAGTGTCGAAAGCCATACCAGCTATGGCGAAGTGGGTGTTTAGAAGATCCAATATGGCGCATTGCTCAGTGACCAGTGTACCTTTAGAGGTGACTTTTTGTGGGAGAGATTGGGGGGTTTTGTGGCCTTTGGTAGTCTTGAAGCTGCGCCATATTTTTGCTGAGTTGCCTTTAGCTTCCTCTGAGGTTTTGACATAGTAAGTGGCCTTGGCACTCCTTATAAGCTTGGTGTAGCTATTTCTAGCTGCTCTGAATTCCTGCCAGTGGGTTGCAGTTTTAGTTTTCCTTGCATGGGCCCACAGTTTGTTACAATGCGAAAGCGCAGCTTTCAGCTTAGGGGTGAAGCATGGGTGTGAGAATTTTCTAACTCTGCATTTACAGAATGGTGCATACTTGTTAGCAAGACCTGTGATTATGGTATTAAAAATAGTGATAGCGGCTTCTACAGATTTGGCTAAATAAGAGGATTGCCAGTCTATCAGCTTAAGGTCTGCGCAATATAGTTATGGACATTAAACTTACAGAAACTTCTGCTGGTGATGAATTTGGGCCCGGTGGGGCATTTGGTATGGGCACATGTGCAGACCACAGTATTGTGATCACTTACATCATTATAGAAGACTGCCGAGTGTTCAATTTTGTGAGGCTGGTTTGTGAGGATTAGGTTGAGAATAGAACTGTGGTCTTTGTTTTTCATATTTGTCCTAGTAGGTTCAGTGACTAACTGAGTGAATCCAAGCTCGTCACATAGATCTTTGATGGCATTAGCTTTGGTGGTGAGCCAGTCAAGATTGAAGTCCCCAAGGATGATGGTTTCACTGGTGTTGGATTCCGCGATATCCCTGATCTTTGATAGAATATCCAGTCCACCTGAGGGAGGTCTGTAACAGCCAATGATATTGATTACTTCAGAGGATGGGAGTAATAACCTAAGTGCTGGGCACTCAAACTCTTTGGGTTTTGACTCCAAAAATAGTTCCGTGGCATTGAGCTTGTTATTGAGGTAGATAACTACTCCTCCATGCCTAGTGGGCCTATCTACTCTGAATGTGCTATATGAGGGTAGTGCTATCTGGGAGTCAGTGTTGGAACTGTTCAACCAGGACTCTGTGATTACTAGCACATCTGGGTTGGTATGGGCAGTCCAGGTTTGGATTTGACTGAAATTTTTTAGTAGACTGCTGGCATTAATCAGCATGAACTTAATGCCTGATGCTGATGTGAAGTCGGTCAGAGAGTCTAAGGTAGTAGGTGGTCCAGGGTTAAGTTCCACATTGCCCGAGCACAGGAACAGTAATAGGATTAGCTTTTTCACAGTCGCTACAATAGAGCTGCTTGTTGTTTTTTCCTAGATGTCCTACTGCTTCGGTCAGGGTTGTCCATACACTTCAATTCTACCTTGAAGTTTGAGATACGAGTTGAACTAAGTAGTGCACGGACACTTAAACTAAAGGGCTGCTGCCAACTGGGTGCAGCAGGTAGTTGGATGCAGGCTTTAGCCCAGGTAGGGTTAGGAGAATAAGGAGAAATCACAGGCATGTATATCCCAGTTAGAAAATTCAAGTTCTCGGGAGCTGAGCCAAGTAGGAATGATGGGTACAAAGCTATAATTATCAGTAAGATAACCTGCCAGCACGCGGAGTAAGCCATGGCCCTGGCAGTAATTTACATAAGGATCTGAATAAGAAAGTCTAAGATTAATACTACTCTAGAAAAATGCTAGGACTAAATGGCTGATTAAGATAAGGCAGTCAGCAGTGTTTCTTAAATTTGAGCACGAGTGAGGATTGCTCCTTTAAGAAGTTACAGGAAAGGAGAGCCACTTTAAGAGGTTGCTGTAATTGACTAGTATGAGGCCTCAGAGGGCAGGGATGACTGGGGTAGTGTATTTAATAAAGGGGGTGAAAATAAAAGTCCAGAGAGTAGTAGAGCAAGGCAGTGGCCGAGCTGTGATTCGAAAAAGGTACCTTGAGCGCTTGCTTTCTCAATGGGGATCTGCAGCATCCAATCAGGAAGTAGCCACAGTCCCAAGGAGCCAGTCCAATTATGGGGATTGAAGCCTGGCAGCTCTGGGCTAGGAGCTGACTGATCTTACCTGCTTTCCTTGGACAGGGGTGGCGGGCTGGATGCAGAGGTCCGTCTGCTGGCAGGGATTAGTGCCGGGGCCACTCGACTGAAGTGGAGAGCCTGATTTGGGCTTGTGGCTAAAAAAGAGCAGAAAAAAGGCAGGCCGTTAGTTAAAAAACAAAGACAACGCTCAGGTAAATTGGTGGGAGGGCCCTGGGCAATTTAGTGCTCAGGGCAGAAGTAGGTGCAAATAGTGGGCATGAAGGGAGAGAAAGGGTTCCTGCAGAGAGATCTGGTCAAAGGTGCCAGGTGGGAATTTAGCAAAACAAAAGGCTGGTTCAGGAGGTTGATGAGGGAGGAGGCAGGGGCCCAGAAGCAGAGGTAGAGAAGATGGCCAAAAATGCCAGGCAATATTTACAGAATATGCTGGTTCAGGAGGGTGCCAGGAGATGGAATCAGGGGTCCCGAAGCTGGCAGAGAAACAGTGTGGGGAGCAGAGAAAAAGAAATGCAAAAGGGAAAAAGCAAGTGAAAGAGGGGAATGAAAAAGGCAGTCCAAGGAGAAATGAGAGCAACTGTAATGGGAAAAGAGTGTGGCAGAAAGACAGCAGGCAGTAGGCAGTTGTTCAAGCTATCCTACAATATTGGGCAATTAGTTCAGCAGTGAAAATTCAGTAGTACAAGCAGTAAGCTGTATAGAAGTCAGGCAGTCAGTTAAGGTTCGCTACAACTCTGCTATACCCTGGAAGGCAATTCCTACATATACAGTGCAGTAGTTTAAAGGTACTATGTTTAAGCAGTAAAAAAATATTCAGCAGTTCATGCCATAAGCTGTACAGAAGTCAGGCCTAACTAGTACTGCAGGCTAAACAGCAGAAAATTCCAAGAAGAAAAACAAATAATTTCCACCGTAGCAGTAAATTTGGCAAAAACTGTCCAGAAAGTAGTAGAGCAAGGCAGAGGCCAAGCTGTGATTTGAAAAAGGCACCTTGAGCGCTTGCTTTCTCAATGGGGATCTACAGCATCCAATCGGGAAGCGGCCCCAGTCCCCAGGAGCCAGTCCAATTATGGGGATTGAAGCCTGGCAGCTCTGGGCATACCTCTCAACCTCCTGCCTCCTGAATCAGGGACAAGGCTTAAAAAAATCAGGGACGTAGACCCAAAATCAGGGACACATCTTAAGAATTGATACTATTCATTCAGAATGCTGATATAATAAGAGGATTTGTGTTAAGATGCATTTTCTGAAGAAGAAGAAGTCTGAATCTTTAATGTTTGACATTATTTTGTGATTTTAATCTCCACTCTTCTGTCACAAAAACACAACTTTTACGAGGGACAGAGAAACATTTTGAGGCAAAATCAGGGACATCCCTGAAAATCAGGGACAGTTGAGAGGTATGGCTCTGGGCTAGGAGTAATGTTGACACTGTCAAATGACTGTACCTGTCATTAACTCTGGGTTGTTCCTGAAAAAGAGACCTCTCGGTCCCAGTGGGCTCACCCAGTTAACAAAATTGAAATAAAAATAAATTGTACCTGTAAGTTATCAAAACAATCCAGTGATAACAGTCCATAAACAATTCTGAATCTATCAAACCTCTCTGAAATACCAGTCACAAGGACAGCCTTTTTACAATCCAATTTCTCCCCTCTCGGCACCAATCTTCCAAGTCTTTTTTTTTTTTTTTAGTTGTTTAACCAGGAGTAGCACACTAAGCTGAAAGCTTTTTTTACAGGTGCAACCTGGGAGCACAGGGAAGTTAAGTGATGGGGGGGGGGAGTTGCTGGCCCAGTGATATGGAGGGCTGAGGCTTCACTGCCTTACCTCCTACAAAGCCGGAGACCCATATTCGTGGTGCAAGTGGGTCACCAGGGTTCGGCCGGGGAGGAGAGGATCAAGCATCTGGAGGACAGCTCTCCTCTCCTCTCCCAGGGAGGGGTGGGACCAGAGAGCTGTTCATGCCTGGCCCCTAACGGTGGCTGGAGGCTGGCACACCAGCTCCAAGAGACAGGGGGAGGAAACTGAGCAGACACCCGGCGTGTACAGCTTGGCCATTGGTGTCATTGCACGCCATGGCTCCACACTCGGGAATGGGAGAAATGGAGGCTAAAAAACACCAACCAGCAGGATGATGCCGGACACACACAACGCGCCGCACCTGGCCAGCTGGTACCTCAATGCCAGAGGTAAGTTCCAGTGGACACTGGGGTGACGGGGCTTGGGGGGGCAGATAAGGGGGCCAGTCAGTGGCAGGAGAGAAACAAATAAAGTAAAAAAAAAAAAAATGGGGGGAAGGGGCAAACTTTTATTTTTTGTCTGAAATACAATTTTGGGGATGACCAACTAGGGGCAGCACATCCCAGCAGTGCCTCCACTTGTAGCAGACCCTTTTGGACTCACGTTGGATGTTTCCAGGGCCCTTGGGTCTTTCCATGACACACCTCAAGGGGCTGACCTAGGTTCTCTGGCAGACAAGTGATAAGGGAACAACAGGTGCGTGTGGTACCTCCTCCTGGAGTAGTGATAGGGAATACCTGTAGATAAACTGCAGGTTAATAGCCCGCAGGAAAATATAGTAACTGCTCCCACTGTACCTTCCCTACATCCACACAACAATAATTCCCACCCTTTGCAAAGAGTTGCAGTACCAGAGTGCAAAATTAACAATTCACAGTTTTATTGTGGGGGAAGGGGAAAAAGGAAAAAAAATAGCATAACCACTTTAGCAACTATTGAAACTCTATTTACCCTTCACAATCCCCACCTCCCACCTGCGGGTGCACCTGGCTTCCCAATGGCAGCTGCCCAGAATGTCTCTAAAGTCCCCTGGGTGGGGGGTACCGCATCACTGTGTAGAAGATGCTGGGGATCTTTTGTTGGGGCCCAACAATTTTAACCAGTTGCAACAGATTCCAAACTTTAACTTGGTTGCCTGGGTGCAGCTTTAACCTTGGCACCATTCTGCCCAGGACTTATCCCTCTAATTCTGACTAGCTAGCTAGCTAAGTAAAGACTTCAGCAAAGCCATAGCCCGGGGTACTTGAAGGCAGGAGTTCGAAGAAGGTAGCAGAAACCTGTTTCATGGTACTGTGCAGGTATCAGGAGTTGTTGCAACACAGCTGCAGTTGGCTGAAGAAATGAAAGCTGGTCTTCACTTGCCAGGCCTTTCCAGTCTTCACCCCCGGGACCTTTGTATATGGTGTTCACCTGGAAGGCCTCTTGACATCTTCCTCTCCATTGGTCTTCTGTTTGGTCTCGGTACTGAGCAAGCTGGCTGCTCTCCAGACAGATAGCTGGCACACACTCTTCAAAGCAGCAAAGAAGCTGAGATCTGACTCAGCCTCTCTAGCCCAATACAGTCAGTCTCCCCAGTTTGCAGCCAGATCAGTCTCTAAATGCACTTACCCCACTGAGGGGGAAACATAGCTTGCAGGTCACTTTACTCTCTGCTGCAGATACTGTGGTTTTCAGGCTGCAACCTTTGCAGTCTCTAATTTCCAGCTGGCACACTCTGCTGGCTTTCTTTGCACTGCAGAACAATCAATTCTCTCTCTTTCAGCAAATCTCAAAAGTCTCTCACACTACTGTAGCTGCGGAGTCTGAATTTTCTTGGCACAAATTCAGGCTCAAATCTCAACAGTAACTTCCAAATTCTCAGCAGCAAATTCACTCAGCTGCAGGTTCAAATCTCACCAGAAACTTCTCACTTCTCAGCAGCAAATTCACTCAGCTGCAGGTTGAACTCTAACCCAGGGAATGTCTCACACAGTCCAGTTCTTTTCCCAGGGGCTATGTTCTTTTCAGGCATTCTGCAGCTTGTCCAGTACTGTGGCAAGGCAAGGCCTTTGGCACACAGGCAGGCCTTCAGGTCTAGCAAACCCACTGCAGTCTCACTCTCTCTGCCTGATCGCTCTGGACTCCCATTTTGGCGGGCAGACAGTCCTTTTTATCAGTTTTCCAGCAGCCCCTTCTGATTGCCTACAGTAGTCATCCCTCGGAACAGATTAATATGTATTATCCTCACTTGACTCCCTATTGGTCCTCCATTTGGACGCCAAGAAATGTACCTGTATCCTCTCCCAAAAGTCCTTGGTGCAGTCCAATAAGCCATCTGCAGATTCTTTGCTCTCTGATTGACTGGTGCAGAGGGTAAATGGCGATGAATATGGCTGCTGTAGACAGTCCATTACAGAGTCCCAACTTTAAAGTTCTTTTGTAGCCACACTACCTATTTTTTACATTTATTTCCCCCAATATTTAGCAGCAGCCTATTTAATTTGCCCCCTGGTGGCCCAGTTCAATATCTTTATTCAGTTCCCTGCCTGTTACTGCTGCTGATTCTTACAATCCCCCGGCAGCAGCAGGCTAATTAATGTTTATGTGCCCTCATTAATATTTATGACCCCGTTCCATAGCGCTGATTGGCTCTCTTTATATAAACATTATGTTGCCTTATCAGTTGCCTTCTCCATGTCTCCTGACCCCCTTTACTTGATTTGGAGTCCAGGAGCACTGTGGATGCTATTGCTAAGCCGCAGCAGTGGCGAGAAAACCAATGCATGCAACCACGCATGTGCGAACTGCCAGCTCAAGCAAATGCAGTGCGGCAGCTTGCTGTTCCACAGCACTTGCTCCTCCAGCCCCAAACTAACAAGAAAACATGGAGGGGCCAGACAGAGAGCCCTGGAACACCAGGGAGCTTGGAAAAGTGGCAGTGAGGACGAGGGGCAAACAGGAGACTGAAAAGTAAGCCCAATGGCATTGTGCTGCTTACATCTTTAAGTTTTTATTGCTGCTTTTTTTGGAAATAATAACGTTTCTTGCTTGGTTACCCTTTCACCATTGGAGTGCATGAAACACTCTTGTTTTTTGGATATATTTAGATGTGGAATTATACTTCCACCACAGTGGAAAGGAGTGGAAAAGGGGGAGGAGTTGAGGAACATGGTGTGTAGTGAGAGGACAAGATGTTCCTGGAGCATGGCAAGTGTAGGGAGGAGGGAAATGGGACAATAGTTTCCAGAAGTGGAAGGCTCACCACCTTTTGGGAGGGGGATGACAGTAGCCCATTTCCAGGCATCAGGGACAGAGGCAGAGGGGAAGGAGAGGTTAAGGAGGAGAGAACTAGGGGAGGCTGTGACTGGTGCAGAGATACAGAAGCCTGGGGTGAAGACCATCTGGGCTCATGTGCTTGTGAGGGTTAAGAGCTAGAAGGGCCTTAAGAGAGGCCAAGGGAGTGGTAGGCGAGAAGGAGAAGGAGTGTAAGGGAAGAGGAGAAGGGAGGGGGAGGAGAGGGAGAGGGAGGAGGTGAAATAGGGAGCAAGTGGTGAAGAAGGAGTTGAAAGAGGCAGCAACAGCAGCAGGGTCAGTGATGTGGGACTTGCCAACCTTGGGGATGGGTGTGGAGGACGGGATTAGGGGGAGTAAAAAGAATGGATAACTTTCGAGAACTTGGAAGGATGATTTAGGTTGTTCTGGAGCACAGATACAAGATAATCAGATTTTGCAAGCCTAGTGGCTTTGGTGCAAGCATAGCGAACAGACCAAAAATTTAACAGGGTAGCAAGGGAACTGGTGCTCATGCAGGACCACAGGCCAGACTGCAATGTTGAAAGCAGGCCAGCAGCTCAGCAGAGATCCAAGGAAGGTGTGAGCCTGGGACCCTGGTTTTCCTTAAGGGGCATGGTGTGAGAGGCAGCCATAAATTTGTTATGGAAGGAGCCAGTGACCAAGTTTATATCAGTGGGTGTAGAGACATGGGACCAGTCAGTGTCTGATAGGTCTGTGTGGAGGGAGGATAAATCTAGCAGCCTGAAGACCGCAGGAGTATGATTTTGGGGGTGCTCTGGGGTGATGGATCTTCTGCACACAGTAGATCATATGATGGTCACTGAGTGCATCGGGGAGGATAGCTTTATTTACAATATGGTGGGGGTGAGAGGAGAGTACCCAGTCCAATAGAGTGTGGATTTATTATTAAGATGGATGGGGTCCAATATTATTTGGGATAGCTGGAGGTAGTTAACATTCTGGCAAGGTTTATGCACAGTGAGGGGAAAGTCAATTAGTGTTAAAATCCCCAAGCATCAGCAACTCCCCAGATAAGGAGTCAGAGAAGATGGGGGAGAGGAGTTCAGTGACTGCAGCAAGGGATATACCAGGGCAGCAGTATACTCCTGCAGTGTAATGTGGGACTCTGTAAGGGATGGAGACTTAGAGGAGGAGCAGCTCATAGGCAGAGGGGGAAGAGGCTGACAGCACAGGCACAAATTGGATGCCAGAAGACAGGCAGATTGCAACACCTCCACCTCTGTTGTGGCGATCATGCTTAGCTAAGGAGTAACCATCTATGGCACTGCAGAGTCTTGGACCTTGTGGGAGAGCCAAGACTCCAAGATAATGAGACCATCCAGCTGGATGTTGACCATGATAAGATACTGGCTTTTACATAATTAGATTTTATAAGGGAGAAATGTATTTTGAGGAACTTAAATGTATTCTGTTTGGTTATGCAGGTCCTTGTTCTTGTTACCCAGCCAAATCTGAAAGAGAGGGCAGTAAGCAGGTTAGCCTGGTCCATTTAATAACCTAAAATGATGTGTAGCTGTTTACTTTATGAGATGCAGTGAAATCTAATTATGTGAAAGCCAGAATTCTAATCAGGTGTTTGTATTGCTAAGACAAAAGAAAATTCCTCTGAATTGGAAAGTGTTGGTTGCCAAGATACATAACATACAATGATGTGACTTTAATTGTTTTTGTTATGTAATGTGAAAAATAATTAGTTTTATAATTGATAATGATAAGTATGAGAAGTGTAGTGAAGTTAGGGGAACTGACAATTCCTATCATAGTCTTGTATTATCCTATGAGGGAATAACTATTTTTATTTTATCTAACTATTTCCGATCCTCCTTCCTCAGCAACATAAATCACCCATCTAAATTTTAGACAGTGGTCCAATCGCTATTCTCCCCTCCATCCCAACCACCTACCCCTGTAATTAACACAGGAGGCTCCTCTGCAGTGGACCCGCTAGCAGTGGCTACTGAGTTCAACTCTTTCTTCACCAACTGTACTGCAGCTCTGATGTCCCCTCTCCCTACCACTGCTCCAGCCCATCCAGCCCCTCTACATCCTGCTCAAGACGCCCCTATGCGTTCTTCTTCCACCACGTTACCCCGACCGACATATACAATGCCCTGCTCGAACTAAACCCTTCCAAAGGCAAATGCCTCACTAGATTGGACTCCAAAATGCTTTTCCTGTCTGCCCCTGCCATCACCTCCCCCCCAGGCCTCACTCTTCAACCTTTCCTTCTCTCTGTCTTCTATCCCTTCTGCAAGGAAGCATGTCAGTGTCATCCTCCTACTGAAGGGTGGTGCCCCCTCCTCCACTGGTAACTATCACCCTATCTCCATCCTCCCCATTCTAGCAAAACTTCAGGAATGTCTGGTCCTCTCCCAGCTCTCCTCCTTCCCTGCCTCCACCTCCTTCTTTATCCCCTACGAGTCTGGGTTTAGGAAGTCCCACTTCACCACCACGTCCCTCCTAAGACGCACCAATGCCATCCTCACCGGTATGGATAATGGCCACATCACCTCTGCCATCTTTGTCGACCTTGCAAAGGCTTTCAACACTGTCTCACACCCTCTCCCACTTTCCAAGCTTTCCCTAGCTGGGCTCTTCAGTATGGCCACCATGTGGTTCCACTCCTACCTGGTGGACAGGACCCAAACTGTCAGGATTGGGAACTCCATCTCCCCCCCTCCCAACCTCGACTGGAGTCCCCCAAGGCTCTGTCCTTGGCCCGCTACTGTTCTCCATCTTCCTCAACAACTTGCCCTCTGCCTGCCCACACACCTCTATTCTCATGTATGTGGACGACACAATCCTGTATACATCTAGCCCCTCCACCACTGATGTAGCAACCAGACTGCAGCTTGACTTCAATGATGTCCAGCTCTGGTTTTGCACGAATCAGCTCTTCCTGAACACTAAGAAAACTGTCTCCATGTCTTTTGGCACAAGGCAGATACTCTCTTGGCTCCCCTTCCTCCCCACATTCCGCACCCTGGATGGGACATTGCTGAAGGACTGCATCTCCTTTAGATACCTCGGGGTCTGGCTCAACCAACACCTTGACCTTTCTGTACATGTTGAGGCTATCCACAAGAAGCTTCACCCCAAGCTGGTGGCCCTGTGCTGCGGCTGCATCCCTATACTGGTCCGACCCGAAATTGTACAGAAAATGATGCTCCCAATCTTTGACTACGGTGATGTAGTCTATTATGCCACCCCCAAAACTACCCTAACTAGACTGGATACCCTCTTTCACTTCTTCTGCTGTTTTGCCCTTGACAGCCCTCCTAGCACTCACCACTGCAGCCTCTACCAGGCTTTGTGCCTCTCCTCCTTGCAGGACAGGAGACAATCACACTGAGCCAAGTTTGCAGCAAAATTTTCTGAACCCGGTCCCTACCTCTGTACTTATCCACTGTCCTCTCCATACCTCCCCAACCTTTGCACTCCCTTAGAAATTTTGACACCCACTCATTGTCTGTCCCTTGCATGTCCACCGCTGCAGGCCAGGCAGCCTTCTCTTATCACTTGCCTAAACTGTGGAATTATCTCCCCCCTGCCACTTGACATTCCCCCTCCATCCATCAACTCAACTCTCTCCTCCAAGATTATTTCAACACCACCTGTGCATGCAACACCCCTTCCCATTTTTCCCAACTTAATCCTGAGGTCTCATAACTTCTGATGTCTAGGATGTCAGTCCCCAGTGTCTAGTAGCTCGGATTGGGTATTTATGATCTGGCAGCTCTCTCTACCTGGTTGTATCCCTGTAGTCTATCTGACAAGGTCGTTATTGAATGTACTGCACTGTACTATAATTATTTCCTGCTGTATAATTAATTTCCTGTTGTATCCACGTATATACTGTGCTGTGCTACACATTGCTGATGTATTTATTCTGTATTGTCTGCCATGCCCCCTTCCCACAGGACACATCTGGAATCGAATGGTAGTCTGCTCAGTTTGCCTTCCTGGTAAAACTTTTAAATAAATAAATAAAAAAATAAATATAGAACACTTTGCATCCTGAAGAAACAACCAACGTTGGTCATGAAATATTGATGGGGTGTTTCTTGTGCACTTGGCAACTGATAATTAAATGAACGGTTTTATATGAATATGTGAAGAATTGTTTGTTGCTGTATTGGTTCTTGTACAAAAAGATGAACAAAATGGGTGATTTAATACATTAGAATGCTTAATTTCAAACTACACAAAGTTCTTCATCAGAAAAATTTTTCTGATGAAGAACTCCTTGTAGTTCAAAAGCTTAAGCATTCTGTGAATCTCTTGTTGGTCCAATAAAAGGTATCAAATCACCCATTTAGTTCATATGAATGTGTGGTGAGTATGTCCTCGGACTATTTGTTTAGATTAAATAACTGCTGTTGTTTGGACTGGACTCCTACTAGTGTTTCTTTATCTTTTAGGCTCCATGGGCCACATTGGACACCATGATCTTGCCCAGAGATTCTTGCCTTTTGCAACATCTGTCCTGGGAACTGATTTTCCCAGTGACCATTGCATCGGCTAGGTGTGTTCGTGAACTCCAGGCTCTATGTATTGACCTGGACTATCTTGCATTTTACAAGGACAAGGCAGTCCATCGGACAAATTGCCAGTTCTTCTTCAAAGCAGTCACTATGACATAGACCAGATCGTTTCACTCTTGAGTTTATTCCCTTAAACTCAAGGCCCCTAGAATTCTGCAGCTGCAGAATTTCACACAGAACTTGCAACTTAACACAGAATATCTGCAATGCCGTTTTTGGTGATTCTTTATTAATATTTCCAGTTTATCCATAGCACCTGGATCCCTTCCCCTCCTTTTATGTCCAAAAACCCTCTATGCTCAGCATGTGATGTTATTAGTGCTCTAACATCATAATTAGCTAAAGACAGGGCTGCATTCTGCCACAGAAATGAATAGTCACTTACCTACCATAGCTACCACTCCCAGAGAAAGTGGCACAGCACATTAGACACTGTGATTGTTGCTCAACCTGAACTATAGCCTAATAAAATTATTACTCTAGGGCCAACTTAAACAAATACTTGACAATAGCATATCCTGTTAAATCCATACCTTACTTTGCACAGCTTTAATTGTGCCTTTAAGGTACTGTATAGGAATGCCATCTGAAATGAATAATTGGTAAAATGAATTATTTTGTTGTTTTTAAGAAAATAAAGTGATTATGCTCAGAAAGGTGGACTATAATAATGTGTAGACCTCTTGAAAGAACAGATCCACTAAATGAATTATTGCACTGTACACATTTTTGCCAGGGTTACTGATTGCATGTTATCACGAGTTGATAGAGTTACCTAAGATGGAGAAATGTTGTGTGCAGAGCCAGCTGTCGGGACAGCGGATAGCATGTTGTGTTCCCATGCTGGTGACTCAGGTTTGGGGATGAGCTCTGGGAGCTGACTGGGCAGCACAAGAATGGGGCAGCCCTGTTGCACACACCACTCTGACTTGAGCCTGGGAAGGTATGGCACAGTGTTCTGTGGATGACACCTTGTAATGGTTTGGGGAGCCTTCTCTCACAAGGGGTTCACATGCATGTCATAGCCTGACTGAATTACATAGTGTTTCAGGAGAAGTGGGTTGGCATGAAAAATGAGTCTTGCTGTTTCTCCTCTATTCTATTTATTCCGGTTTAAAAGGGACCTGTATGAATGAGGATACAGTTTCAAGGTTACAAAAAAGGAAATTCATTTTTAAAACAATATTATGTTACACATTGCGTATAAGTATATAAGTGATACACAGTGGGGACCTCATGAGTGGTGTAGACAGCATGAGTATATAGATAACTTATTTATCACATAAGGTCCCAATTGCATATTTCATTTATGCAATAGGATAGGACCTTAAGTGGCAGATTTTCTTTGTAGTTTTTTTTTTAAATAAAATTATTTGTAAAAGTGTGTTTTTTTAATTAGTGTTACTGTACATTCCCCCATCTCGATTGCCAGAGCCATTGCCATGGACGTGAAGTCAGGATGACAAGCTGACACTGTGATGTGACAGTTCACTGGTGCTGCAGAACTTCTGCGGAAATTACAAACCACCACCACAGAAGTTCTGCGGCAAATGGTAATCCTGCCACAGAACTTAGTCCCTAAGTGCTGCAGAAAAGTAGGGGCCTTGCCTAAACTTCATTCTAACTAGGGTGAGACTTCTCTGCAACATCTGGATGCCAAGAGAGCCCTTGGTTTCTTTGTCCAGAGGACAGAATAGTTTAGGAAGGATAAACAGATGTTTGTTACCTATGATCTGCTCAAGCAAGGCTGGTCTGCTCCAAAACAGATCTATGACCGGTGTTCGACAAAAAGTTTGTCGAACGACCAGACAGTGAAACCGTCATGTCGATTGCATTTGCGGTCGGCAGATGGTTTCCTAGTTGGAAACTTGTTTTCTTCAGGGGGCTTCACCCCCCTGAGCCCCCCACTCAGGGGACTGTGCCCTCCGCACTCCCCCACTTTTTATAATCAACTCCGAGTAGGAATTGATTAGGGGAGGGGGTGCAAATCCCCCAAATATAGTGCTTGGGTCCACCAACTGTCTGTACAGTGACCTGGCGCTGTAGTTGCTGTACTGATGGTTGCTGTAAATGTGTCACTGTTGGCAGTGCATACCCTCCAAAACAAACAGAAAGGGCACTCAATGTTACCAATAAATGTCAGGCAAAAATGGCAGATCATATGGCAATGGATCACCCACAGCCAATCAGCGTGGAGAATAGTTGTGTGTCTTATCTTGCATACTGCCATCTCCTCACACTGTTTGTCTGGCATGCTCGTTGAGTGTCTGACATTTTGCCAAACCACTATTAAACTGGGCGAAGATCACAAAACAAAAAACTAGAAATCCAAAAATAGGAAATGTTTAAACTAAACCTATATGCGCAGCAGGTGCATTCCTCTAGGACTCTGCAGTGTGCAGCCAGTTTGGGGAAGGGGGTGGGCAGGGAGAAAACAGGAAAATACCCCTTGGTCAGCTGGATGATGGCAGCTGGTCCCCCTGCCCACTACACAGCCCGGGAGAGCCTGTGAAAATACCTCCGTACCCCAGCGAATTCTCAGTGCATACAGGCAAGCACACTCCTCCTCGGTGGCTGTACCGGGGCGGAGGGCCCCCCCCATGAAGGGATACATTGGGCAAACTGGAGGGGGCATGGTTACAGATGGAAAGATGGCAGAGGGGGTGTTCGACAGGGCTGGTATGGTGCTAGGTGTCCGAAGGAATGGCCGACCGAAGGGCCAGGGACGCATAAACAGATAATACAAAAAAAAACCTGAACCCATAGTTATATTAGAGCAATTCATTGCCATATAATATGATTATGGGTATAATAATTATTGTCTTACTGTTTAACAAGTGTGTCTTGCAATGACTGAGTAGACAGAACCGCTCAGCTTCGCTTCGCGGTCCTCTCTCCCAACCAGCACAAAAGTCACTTGATAAACAGTAAGAGACAACAGTAACTATACCCATAATCATAGAGTAAACAGTTTATTATATAGTACCATAATAGACTTGGTAACAGCCACAAAAGATGCAAAAGGTGTCCAATACAAGGGCCAGGTTAGGTATGGGTAACTGGTAACCCCCCAGCACTTTCACCTGTGGGGGTTGAATGCATCCCAGCACAGATAAAGATTTATGATACATGCTTATAGGGCAATAGGACTGTCTGTTGTACCTGCAAGAGTGCCTCATCATGTTTTCATAGGGTAAGAGGACCACAAGCCAAAACTGAGTGTTTCAGCATCCTAAGGACGCAAGTGGTGACACTCTTACAGCTGTAAAACACTGCCCTAGCACCCTATAAACAAATTAAGTGTATAACATTTTCTAAACAAACTTTAAAAAATACACCCCCATTCAAAGTGGTGCATTCGTACTACTACTGTTCATAACACTGGTGACCAGGGTTTAGGATGAACCTGGGTTGTTGGGAATTGGGTGGAGATAGGAAAGCTGAACATTCCAGCAGAAGCTCCTTACCTCTGGTAGGGTGGGTGCAAAATTCCCACTGCTACACTGCCCCCTGGGAGATCAGAGGGGGAGGTGCAGTGAGACAGCAAGGAGGGGAGGACATCATCGGCTTTGGAAGATGTGCATGTGTATGCATGGCGTGGCGCCCCTGTGAGGTACATCATCTAAGGGAGAACAGAAAAATGGGAAAACCCCTCAGCAGTGTAGAATGTCGGCCCAGGCATTCCCACAGACCCCAACCCTGCTGACCTTGGCACTCCCTGGTGACTGGATACATAGTTCCTGAAAGACCTCACCCAGCCTGAGGGATCCATCATGGGGAGCAAGCCACGAGAGCAACACAGTTAGTTGTTAAAATGTCAGGAGAAGGCAGGGTGATGGAGTTGGGTGCAGCAGAAAGCTTGAGAGGGGGGACAATGGTCTGTTGGGTACAGGAGTGCAAATAGACTTCTTAAAAAAGTGAAGCATTCCATTTTTTCAGATGCTGTGTGTGAGGACCTTTAACGGTTCTATGAGATCCTCAAGTACTGCCCAATCCACAGTGATGACTGGTTCGGTCAGTGATGATAATTTATAATAAGATTGCTACATCCAGATCTCACCTCCGAGTCGATGCTGCTTAGACTGTGATCCACCTGCTGAGCAGTCAGTCACAGGCCCACCTTCCTTAGCTATACCCCAATACATCTGCTTTCAGGCATTGTCCTGGTAAGGGTACTGTAATATTAGAACAAGCATATGGAAAACAAGACTCAACAGGGATTGTAAAGGGGACTATTTATTTTAACAGTTAGTGACAAGGGGAATAAATTAACCCATAAAGTGTGTAAGGTAGAGACTACGGAGGCTTTCAAAAGAGAATTTCGTTCAGAACCACTACTATGGGGATATGTAGAACTAGTATCATCATTCCTGTGGAACTCATTTGTATTAATTGTTGCTTTTTTGCCTGCAGCTCAGTTAGTGCCCCCATCTTCTGGCATCCCTAAGGATGCAACGGGTGACACTCTTACAGCAGCAAAAAACTGCCCCAACACCCTATAAACAAATGACATAGTATGTTTCAAGTGTAATTTCCTTTTTAAACAAACTTTAAAAAAGGCACCCCTTTTCAAAGTGGTACATTCCTAGTGCTACTGTTCATAATGCTGGTGACCTGGGTTCAGGAGTAAACCTGGGTTATTGGGAATTGGGTGGGGGTAGGAAAGCTGAACATGCCAGTGGAAATCCCTTACTCCTTACCAACTTCAGAAGGTATGTGCATGTGCATGCCCCTATTTGGTACATCCTGTGGGGGAGAACAGAAAAATTGGAAAAACCCTCAGGAGTGTAGAATGTCTGCCCAGCCATGCCCACAGACCCCAAAACCACTAACCATTGCACTCCCTGGTGACTGGATATATAGTTCCCCAAAATACCTCACCCAGCCTGAGGCAACCACAATAGGGGGTAAGTCACAAGGGAAGCACAGTTATTTGTTAAAATGCCAGGAGAAGGCAGGGCGATGGAGTGGGGCTCAGCAGAAAGTTTGAGGAGGGACCAAGGACTGGTAGGGTGCATGAGTACAAATAGAACAAAAAAAAAAATCTACCATTCCACTTTTTTAAACACAGTGTGTGAGGACCTCTTATGGTTCTATTAGGTCCTTAAGTACAGCCAGATCCACAGTGATGACTGGTTCGGTCAGTGCTGATAATTTATAATAAGAGTACTACATACAGATCTTACCTCCTAATTGATGCTGCATAGGCTGTGAGTCATCTCCTTAGCTCCACTCCAATACATCTGCTTTCAGACATTGTCCAAGTAAGGATACTGTAATATTAGAACAAGCATATAGAAAGCAAGACTCAACAGGGATTGTCAAGGGGACTATTTATTTTAACGGTTAATAACAAGGGGAATAAATTACCCCATAAAGTGTGTAAGGTAGAGACCATGGAGGCTTTCAAAAGAGAATTTTGTTCAAAACCACTACTATGGGGATATGTAGAAGAACAAGTATCATCATTCCTGTGGAACTCATTTGTATTAATTGTTGCTTTTTTTGGCCGCTGCTCAGTCAGTGCCCCCATCTGCTGGCATCCCCAGCCCCATCGCCCCATTGTCCTCAGGACCTACCTGCTCTGGTGCCCCAGGGTGTACTCCCTATGGTGAGGCTGCAAAGATGGGACCAGGTCTTGGTGGTGGTGGCCGACTCTGCAGAGGAGCAAAGCCTGGTCAGTAGGTATGGGACCTGCAAGTCACCTGAGACATCCTGTGTCCTGGCTGAGATTTTCAACTTTTTCTGGCCATCCTCCAGAGTTGGTGGTGTTAAGTCATGCGTGCATGAATGCAATGGGTGTGCACTGATTGACTCCTCCATCCTCCTGCTGACAATATCAAACTACACCTTTCATGCTTCCACAGGAGGCACTTGTACAGTGGTACAGTCAGTCACCCTCCCCTGGAGAGGGCAAGATTCCTCTGGGATGCTTAAGTTGTTTCTCCCAGCTGGCCCCCCAGTAACCCAGGCTCATTTCAGAACCTGAGTTGTCGGCATTGCGAACAGTAACCCTACCACTGTGCTGAGGACTGGCATCTGTGGAACTCATTTGTGAGGAAAGTGGAAGGTCTGAGTGATCTTTGTGTTAGCCTATTTTATGTTTGCTTGCATGCATGTGCAAGAAACATAGTGCCATCATCCGAGTTTTCGGAGGTGTGGCAGCCCTCTCCCAATTCAGTCCGTGTGTTTGCAGGTGCGGCCGCAGTTCTCCAATGCCTGCTGGAGCTGTCTATGACAGCAGTCCAAAATGCAGTGGCATACAGTTGAAAGAGGGAGCTACGCTTCAGTGAGCAGCGATAAGATATCGCCTGCTCATGCGCGCTCCCCTACACACACACACACACACACACACACACACACACACACGCATGTTGCGTTCTCCCCCCCACGCACACACTGTATAGCAGACGGGGGTGCCCAATCCCCCGTTGGCTGTGCTGCTACCCCCAAACAGAGCACCACAAGCCACGCTGAGGTGCCCACCCAAGCGTAGCTACACATGTAATCACGGCCAGAGGTGCCCAATCACCCGTCGGCTCCACTGTCTCCCCAGAGTACAAGGTGCCACGGCACAAGAGCCCACCCAAGCGTGGCAACAGAATCTGTCGCCCGATAGGGTGCCAATCCCCATTCGGCTCCACGTCCCCAAACAGCCATCCTTGTACCCACGCTGAAGGCACCCCAGCGTGGCAACGATGTTGCCGGCCAGGGTGCCCAATCCCCGTCGGCTCCATGCCATCCTTGTGCCACGCTGAGGCCCACCCCAGCGTTGCAAACATCCAGCGTCATCTCCTCCGTTGTTTAAAAAAAAAAAAAACTGAAATGAAAAACGGTCCCTCGCTGACTCTGCCCCCACCGCGCCACCCGCGCCCCTGCCTCCCACACCCCCCACACACTTACCTCCGGACTCCAGCTCGGCGATCTTGGTGGACCGGGAACACGTCTGCACTCTTCAAAGCCGACCGCGAACTGAGGAAATGCGGTAAGCTGTATAATGGATAGATAAGGTTTTTCAACTTTGCTGCATATCTCAGGCATTTTTGGAATTTTGCACCAAATTTTCAACATGGAGGTTTTGGGACCCCTTCTCATGAATGCTCTCACTGTCATGGCGTTAATCGGGCCCGAAGGGGTGATTTCGCAGTCACTGCGGAAATCACCTTTTGGGACCAAGTAACAAACGACACTGCCACTGTTCATAAGGTGGGCTCTCAAAAAGCCTATGTTGAAAATTTGGTGGAAAAATTCCTAAAATGACTGTTTTACGAGCGTGCGTTGTGCAGTTCCTACGCATGCTCGTAAGTTTGCGAATTTTCAATATTTTCAATCCAGATTTTCAACATTGCCATTTTATTACACTTCCTTTTGAGCAGTACAGCTGTCATTTGTCACATCTTGCCCAAAACGTGTTTCCGCCCATGTAGCGCACAATGGCGCAGTCGGTGTGCGAAATCAATGTATGGGACACATTAAGAAAATTACAGTGACACTGTTCATAAGCAGAGGTCTTAAAATGGCTATGTTGAAAAATTTAGTGAAAAATTCCTAAAATGACTGTTTCTGACGTGCGTTGCGCGGTTCCTACGCAGGCTTGTAAGTTTGCGAATTTTCAATATTTTCACTCCAGATTTTCAGTATTGCCATTTTATTACACTTCATTATGAACAGTACAGCTGCCATTTTTCACATGTCGCCCAAAATGTGTTTCCGCACATGTAGTACACAATGGTGCAGTCGGTGTGCGAAAGCAATGTTTGGGACAGATTAAGAAAATCACAGTTCAAACAACATGAAGTCTTGCTATATTATTGACATTAGCAGTTTGTTCCAGCTCTAGAACTGCCCCGGAGTGAAATGGTTAAAACCATTCCAAAATAGAATTTTGGCACGAGAGCAGCTCTATCTGTGTCATTTCAAACTTGAACTGTCAGATTCTTTACTCCGCCTCAGTGAACAGTCGCTCCGGAGATTTCTCCTTCTGCTTCGGTTCATTTCTCGGTTTAAAAGTGTTTTCTCGGTTGGATTTAACTGAGAATAGTTTATTTTAACCGCCAAAACCGTTCGGTTCAAGCTCTATCTGTAGTAACCGTAAGTAAATGAAGGTTTTGTCTGTGTGGAACTTGTAAGTTATCGGTTCGGTTTTGAACCGATCAGTGGGTTTAAAACTCATTTAAAACTAAAAGTTACTATTTTAGAGTGCGGTTCCCGGTTCTTATCGGTTCTAAAAAAAACGGATTTATTACTCCAGACTGCCAGGTATGTAAGAATTTCCCTGCAGCCACCCTGGAAAAAAGATTGGGCAGGCTCAGGGAACGAGAGGCCAAAAAGTCTGCTGACCCGGATGGCCAGCCCGGTTCGGTGCCAACCGAACCAGAGGGAGTGCCCTCTGACCAGGGCCAGACTTCCTTGGGCAAAGAAAAGCTGGTTCTGAGAACCAATTCCAGTAAAGAAAACAAGAAAATCAGCAGGTCTGAGTCAAAATTCCTTCTCCAACTGCTGCAGAGATAGCAAAAGCCATACAAATTGTCCAGTCACTGTCTCAGGGTCCATCCGAACCACCACTATCTGGTAAAGGTCGGTTCGTCCGGTCCCAGTGGTTCAGGATTATGATATTGAGAATTTTATGAACCAGAGGAGGGAGGAGGATTATGAATAGTATGAATGTGGCTGGGAAGGTCTGGGTGTGCCCATTAGACGGACATCTCCCAGACAGACCTTTAGAATCTCCCCTATGCTGTCTGAGTCCCCATCTCATTTTATGTTTTATAAAAAGTTGCTGAAACCCTCCAGCTTCCTTTAGAAGAGGCTGTGGATGAGCAAGAGGAGCCTGATTTTGTAGAAATGATGGATATTCCAGAGTCTAGGAGATTGTCTATTCCTTTACATAAGTCTTTTAGAAACAAACAATTAACATTTTAAAAGCTCCTAATTATGTGCCTCCTGTAGATAAAAGATGGACAGAAGGTATACATTGTCAGGCCCTGATACAGAATTCCTTTCTCAGCAATGCAGTCATGTTGGGGTAGTTCAGGCTGCTGCCTGTGATAAAGCTAATATTCCCTTGGCTTCACATCCTCCTGACAAGGATTCAGGAAGATTGATGCCATGGCAAAAAACAGTATATGGCAGCCTCCTCTGGGACTCAGGCAAGCAAATTATATGGCTTATGTAGCTAGGTATCAGAAATCTAGATGGGATACTGTTTTGCAATTGGCCAAGCAGGCCCATGGCCAGCTGGCTAGTGAACTAGAACAAGGTGGCTGCTGATGGCATTGAAGCCTCTAAGGTTCAGTTTCATGCTGCTGTGGATGTTAATGATGTTTCCTCTAGGGTCATGGCCACATCTGTAGCTTTTAGTAGGGTGGCCTGGCTCCAGGTGTACTAGTTTGTCACAGGATACCCAGACTAAGGCTGTGGATTTTCGGTGGTGGGAAATTCTCTGTTTGGAGAGCAGACAGAGAATTACATGAAGAAGATGGATGAATATGGGACTACTTACAAGACTGCCCAGGCTAAGGGCGACAGCCACTCCTCAAAGGCATGCCCCCAGGGGTAGGGGTAGGCCTTTCTCACAGCCTTTCTACCAGACTCAGGCCTCCTGCCTATGCTCAGAGGGGCTTCTTCAGAGGCAGGGGCAGACGAGGGTGGGCAGACCTGCTCCCACCCCCAGCCTAAAGCTCCTGCGAAAATGGGGTGCCCAGGGCCGATTCTCTCCTGTACCAGTGGGGGCAGGCTGGCTTACTTCAGTCAGAATTGGGCTTCTTTAACCTCAGACAAGTGGGTTCTGGAAGTAGTAAGCCAGGGTCTGGTTCTCAGCTTCAAAAGTTTCCCAAGTTGAGAAGCAGACTTTTTCTACCTGCAAGTGCTTCAGAGACCCTCGCTCTGGAAACAGAGGTCTCCATCCTGTTAGCTCTCAGAGCAGTAGAAAGGTTCCTCCCTGCATCAGGGCAGGGGTCTGTATTCAGATACTTCCTTACCCAAAAAGACAGGAGAATGGCGACCCATTTTAGATCTCAGATATCTGAACAAGCATCTTTTGAAACCAAAGTTCAAAATGGTAACTCTGGCAATGATTTTACCTTCCCTAAGGCCAGGGGACTGGCTAGCCTCCCTGGACCTCAAGGATGCCTATTTCCATGTCCTAATCAGAAGATCCCATCGAAAGTGCCTCAGATTCGAACTGCCCTCAGGTCATTACCAGTTCAGAGCAATGCCCTTCGGCCTTACCTCTGCTCCAAGGGTATTCACAAAGTGTCTAGCAGTGGCAGTGGCCCACTTAAGGAGGCAGAGGATTGCTGTTTTTCCCTATCTAGACGACTGGCTCATTGTAGGCCAGTCTCCAGAACAGGTAAAATCTCACCTGCAGGTTACCCAGCAGCTTCTCCTCCCTGGTTTTCTGCTAAACCTACCAAAGTCGGTTCTGGAACCAGTCCAGGTACTCACCTTTATAGGGGCAGAACTGGACACAAGCTAGCCAGAGCCTTTCTTCCCCAGAAAGGGTAAGGAATTTAGTGGCTCTGGCCTCTTCCTTCACTCTGCAGGTCTCGACCAGCAAGACACTTTCTGCAGCTCCTGGGGCACATGGCTGCATCCACAGCTGTTGTGCAGGGAGCCAGATTTCAGATGAGAGACATTCAGTTTCACTTGAGAACCTTTGGTCTCAGAGAAGAGACCCCCTTTCCAAGTTGGTCCCAGTGACTCGAACCTTGATCCTAGCTCTCCAGTGGTGGCAGGATCAGAGCAATTTAAGAGCGGGGGTCCCCTTCATTTCCCCTTCTCACGACTTGACTCTCACTACAGATGCTTCCCTTCTGGGTTGGGGAGCCCACATGGGCGACCTTTCCCTCAGGGAGTTTGGTCCCCAGGAATCTCTGCTCCACATCAATTTGCTGGAACTCAGAGCTGTCTTTTAGCTCTTCAGGCTTTTCTGCATCTGTCCACGACAAGGTGATACAAGTCAGAACAGACAACACCACAACAATGTGGTACATCAACAAACAGGGCACTCGGTCTCGGCCTTGTGCACCGAGGCAATGAAGTTGTGGTCTCTGGCCTATTCCCTGAACACTTCCCTCATAGCAGTTCATCTTTCCAGGGAAGGACAATGTTCCAGCAGATGCCCTCAGCAGGATTTCCCAGGGCCATCACAGAATGGTCCCTGGATCCTCAAGTGCTGGGGATAGTTTTTGCCAGGTGGGGCATCCCTCAGATAGATCTTTTTGCAGCCCCAGACAATCACAAACTTCCTCTGTTCTGTTGCAGGCCTCCAGTGCTGGGCTCAGTTCCCTGGATGCCATTCTTCTGGATTGGGAGGAAGTTCCTCTATGCTTCCCCTTTCCTCTCCTATTCAAAGTACTAGTCAAAATCAGATCTCAGCCTTTCAGGGTGATTCTGATTGCCCGGATTGAGCCAGGCAGCCCTGGTACCCTCCTTCTGTCTCTGACAGTCCATCTTCCCCTGTGCCTCCCCAGGAATCACAATCTGTTGACTTGTGCCCAGGGAAGGATTTGGTATCCGGACCTCAAATCCCTCAACCTCAAGGCCTGGCTCTTGAGGAGTTAGAGTTTGCTGATTTACACCTCTCTCAGGGTGTTCCTGAGATCCTAAAGGCTTCCAGAAAGCCTTCCACTAGAGCTACTTATAGTTCTAAATGGAAAAGTTTTCCATTTGGTGTGCTGGGAAAATATTTCCCCAGAATCTGCTAGATTGCCCATTTTGTTAGATTACATGGTACATCTTAATTCCTTGGGTCTCAGACCAGCTACCCTGAGAGTTCATTTGGCAGCTGTGTCTGCTTTTGTGTCAGCAGGAAAGTCATCCCTCTTTCCTCTCATCCTGTGTTTTCCAAGTTTTTAAGGGATTACTCCATACTAATCCTCCCTTTGAGAACCGGCCCCTGCTTGGGACCTTAATGTTTGCATTGCCCAGTTAAATGCAGCCCCTTTTGAACCTCTGTCTTCTGCAGAGCTTAGGTACCTAACTTGGAAAACTGTTTTCTGGTGGCTATCACTTCTGCCAGGCAGCATAAGTGAATTGCAAGCCTTGTCAGTGGAGACTGACTTTATTTCTTTCCACAGGGATAAGGTAGTCCTTAGGACTAATAGGAAGTTTTTGCCTAAGGTGGTTTCAGATTTCTATCTTAATCAATCTATCTCCTTCCAGTATTTTCACTGATCACTCCTCTTGGTGAGAGGAGGTTGCACAGCCTGGATGTTAAGAGAGCTCTTAGTTATTATATAGAGCGTACCAAAGGTCACAGGTTCGAATCCCTCCAACTTTTCCTTACCTATGGTGAAGTTGGGAAAGGCAAACCTGCCACTAAGAGATCAATAGCCAGGTGGATTGTCTCTTGTATCCAATTTTGTTATCAGAAAGTGGGCAGAGCCCCCCCCCAGTTTGAGGGGCTCATTCTCTGAGGGTACAGCTCGTCTCTAGCTGCTGCCAGAGATATCCCTTTATTAGAGATTTGCCAGGCTGCTACTTGGAAAGCAGTGCACACTTTTCAAGCATTACTCCCTGGATGTCCAGGCCAGGAGAAGATGCTCGGTTTGGCACAGCTAATTCTTCAGAGCCTATTCCCTAAGTAGGTTCTGCCCTCCTCCATGGAGGTACTGCTGTGTATTCTGCTAATGTCTATAATATAGCAAGACTTCATGTTGTTTGAAGAAAAAATTACTCACCTTAGTAATGTTGTTTCTTCTAATGGAGTCTTGCTATATTATAGACCTCCCCAACCTGCCCCTCTCAGAACTCTACTTGGTGGGAAAAGGCAACTTAGTGTGGGCACTACTTATGTCCTGTTAGCATTTTGTCCCTTTGGGACTTTTGGGTGTGTATGTGTACGCATGTGTGTGTTTTATTATACTTATGTTCCATTTTCATATTATTAGAATGGTGTTAGTATTTCTGGTCCCCTGACTTGAGTCTTGGGCGTTGGGACCATCAATAGTTGTTATTATTTAGGTAGCCATTTGGCTAGTGTAGGTTACAGCTTCCACACAGACCTTAGTGAGTTTGGCTCGTAAAGATCTGACAGTTCAAGTTTGAAATGACACAGATAGAGCTGCTCTCGTGCCAAAATTCTATGTTGGAATGGTTTTAACCATTTCACTCCGGGGCAGTTCTAGAGCTGGAACAAACTGCTAATGTCTATAATATAGCAAGACTCCATTAGAAGAAACAACATTACTAAGGTGAGTAATTTTTTCTTACACTGTTCATGAACAGAGGTCTTAAAATGGCTATGTTAAAAATTTGGTGACAAAAGTCCATAAAATGATTGTGTTACGAGTGAGCATTGCGCGGTTTCCACGCACCATCGTAAGTTCATGACTTTGTAATATTTTCAGTCCAGATTTTCACCAGTGGCATTTTTCCACACTTCCTTATGAACAGTACCGCTGTCATTTTTCACAACATGGCTGAAATGTGTTTTCACACTTTCAGCGCAGAGATGCGTGGTCGCTGTGGTAAATCATTGTTTGGGACAGATAAAGAAAATCAGTGACACTGTTCATGATCAGAGGTCCCAAAATGCCTGTGTTGACAATCTGCTATAAAAAAATTACCAAACTAATTACATTACACGTGTGCGTTGCACAGTTTCTATGCACACTCGTGACTTCACCAGTTTTTTTAATATTTTTACTGCAGATTTGCAACATTGCCATTTTTTACACCTCCCCATGAACAGTACAGCTGTCATTTGTCACATCCTGTTCGGAATGTGTTTTTGCACCTGTGGTGCTCAATGCCGTAGTCGCTGTGCATAAGCAGCTTTCAGCTAACAAACTGATATTGCCACTGTTCATGAGGTGGGGGTCACAAAAAAACCATGTTGAAAATCTGGAGTGAAAATACCAACGAATGCCTGAGGTGTTAGGGTTTCCAACCATAACGCCCGACCCTGTAGAGAATGGCAGGCATCAGGGGTGTGACTTGGGATTCTTGCCTGTAATGCTCATACCATTCCACACCATGCAGCCAGTGAGAGGCATCGAGGTATGCCTTGGACTCTTCGGCCCCACAGTTCACCCCATTCTCCAATACCGCACCCATCTCACCGTATTTCCTGATGGAATGGGGTGCGCATAAGGGCCAAAGACCCCAGGGCACACCGTGACACTTGTCAGTGTCTGCAGGGTAGGGTGTGGTGAAATGGTGTGGCCATTATGCCTGACGACCCAAAGGCACACCCCAATGCCTGTCACTCTCTGCAGGGTGGTGGTGGGGTTGGCTTCAGTTCAATACTTCACTGCCATTCCTATTATGCAGCTCTGTAACTTCTACACTACCACTGCCAATGCCAACAAGCAAACATTCAGCATTGACAAATGCTTGTTTCTTTGTCTCTTGAGTTGGGCTCAGATTACCATCTGCCCAGCACTCCAGCTTCTGCTCTAACACTACAGTGACACTTTCTGGATTAAGAACTTTGTAATTTTAATGGCATACTTTCTGGTGGATAATTTAAGTAATTACCATTGGATTACATTGTGTTCTTGCAGTATCCTGCAAAATATCACTGGCTAAAACTGTGGTGAGCACTCCATCTTGGTGGGTAGCACTGTATGTAGGATCCCTAATGATCATCTGTCAAATGATGTCCTTATCCATCCTTGTGGTTTCTCCCTAAAGGAAAGCTTTTTTTTGCAGGGGCTCCCGCCCTTGCAAACCTTACCCTCTGGTTCAGCTTTTCTCAAAAAAGCACCTTTTTTTCTGTGCATGAAAATAATTTAATTTAAGAACAAAAAGTCCACTTCTCAGAATTATGGCAGACTATCGGGCTGCTCCATTAACTGTAAAGGTGTGGCGCCGCACCTTTACAGTTAATGGAGCCACCCGATAGACCGCCATACTTCCAGGTAGCGGACTTTTCATTCTTAAATTAAATTATTTTCCTGGACAGAAAAAAAGGCACTTTTTGAGAAAAGCTTAACCGAGGGTAGGTTTGCAGGGGCTCCTGTCCCTGCAAACAACAGCTTTCCTCCAGTATCCTCCAGTATCCAACATGTGGGTAATAAGTTACGCAATCTTCTGCCAGCCACTGTGGAGGCATGGACGTCATTCCTGCTGCACCAACCCATTTACCCCTTTATAATCTCTCCCACCACTCTTATGTATGGTTGCTAAAGCTTTTCTTGGTCTTTGGCGGTGGGGCAGTGAGGGCTGACATTGTATGGTCACCTGCAAAGTCGGTGCAGCTCCAACTCCCCCCAAAGGAGGTGCTCGATCAGCGGGGCAAATTGTTACCTTCAATCAAGAGTCAAAGCATGCTGGCTTAGCACTGTGTCCCAAAATCTGCCTGTAGGAGTTCGGCTTAGGATACGAATCAAGGATTTCCACCTGACAGTGCCACCGGGCTGGGTGGTTCTTTTGTTTCTTTGTTTATTTTATTTTACCAGGATGGTTGACTGGATCAAAGACCCATCTTCAGCCACACCTGGGAAGAGAGGGGTGACAATAGGTAAACAACACAAGATTACAGACTACATTTATTTTATTTATTTATTTATTTATTTATTTTATTTGAATTTTGATAACTGGGTAGGCCCACCGAGACAGAGTTGTCCCTTTTTCAGGGGCGACCTGGGGAATAAAGAATTCCACAAGATGTTACAAAATACAATGAATACATGAGGTAGAAAATATTTGGAGAAAACTAGTACAATCCGAGGTTAAAGACAGTGCATGCACAAAAAGTATCCCAGTGGTTTGCTGAGCTGAACGTCCTTAGCCTCAGATGCTGGCTAAGGATACCAATGCATGTCCGTAGAGGTCTTGTGTCATTAATCCAGTGATTTAGTTTGTGTCTGAAGTCGTTGGAGGTTTCTGAATACCATAGTAGTTCTGGGATAGGTGATTCTAGTCCAATCGAGAGCTACCGCACAGTACACTACATAATTCAAAATATTACATATTTACAAAATATAAGAGGAGTTAAGAGAGAGGAGAGAGGACAGGGGAGGGATTGGGGTAAGGGGAAGAGAGGAACATAGTGGGGGGGGAGGGAGAACAAGGACAACCAGAGAGGGCAGGAGGGGGAGGAGAGGTAATAAGGAAAATTGAGGAGGGGATTTAGAGCAAGAGCTGCTACAGATGGGAAGAGTGAAGAAGAGTTCTTTGAAACATCTCTTAAACAGAGGAAGGGATGAACATGAGAGTAAAGTGCATGGAAGGGAATTCCATTTTTGAAGTGCGGTGAACGTAAAGGACCGCCTGCCTATAGCAAAGTGGGCTTTGGGAAGGTTCAATAGGGGAAAGTGGGAGTGTCGGAGGGTCCTGGGGAAAGTCTTCAGTGTGAGCATGCTGGAGAGAATGGGTGGGGAAGGAAGGTGAGTAAGTTTAAAGGTAGTGCATAACACCGGGAAGTCCATTTTGGGCTCGAAGGATGGCCAACCAAGGGACCCAAGTACATCACAGTGATGGGCCTGAGCAGGAGCACCAGCAGTGAAACAGGCGATCCTATGGTAGACCAGTTTGAGTTTGGTCAGGGAAGAGGACTTGACTGAGTGAATTATGGGTGCAGCATAGAATAAGCCAGGGAGGAGGGTCAAGGTGGAAATGGTTCTTCTAGCACAGGAAGTTAGGTAGGGGGCAGTGTTAAAGAGTAGGCCGAGCTTTAGATTAGTAGTTTTAATAACACTTTTTACATGTGTGTCGAGAGCTAGATGTTCATCAAGAGTCATCCCCAGATATTTGAAAGATCCCACCTCTTCGAGAGGTAGACCTGAGGAGATATTAATTACTAGAGGGGGCTGGGAGGTTAGGTCAAAGACGGTATGGCGCAACAGCATGGATTTGGTCTTCTTCGAGTTCAATACCGATGCCGATATAAGATGGCATCATCTGTGTAAAGCTGGATCGATGACTCCTCGCAGTTTAGAGGCAGGTCATTGATAAAGTATGGATTTTAGTGTCAGTGGCTCAGTAGGTAGCACACTTGCCTCTGAGGCCGGGAGATCAGAGGGCTGTGGGTTCAGTTCCCACATCTGGCACTTGGGTTAATATCCTAGTACTGACACTGTAGTGCGGCATGAGAGGGGAGCTGCACTTCTGAGGTGCCGTCTTTCGAGTAAGATGTTAAACTGAGGTCAGAATTGCCTGGATTGGTGGTAGTTCAGGTAGATGTTAAAGATTCCATGGCACTTATCGAAAAGAGTAGGGGAATTTCCCTGGTGTCCTGGCCAAATTTCCCTCATTCACTAAAAATACCACCAACAGCTTAATCTGGTTCAAGGTCAGTTGGCATTCATCTGTATCCCCCTCCCCCGGGTCATGCCTGAAAATAGGCAGGATTTGTCTAGTGCACTTACCCGGTCAACAAAAACTAAATAAAAAAAAAAAAAGATTGAGAATAGCAGAGGTCCAAGGATAGATCCTTGTGGGACCCCGTCCATGATAGGAGACATGGTGGAGAGGGCACCCGCCCATTTGACACATTGGACACGATTGCATAAATAGTTTTAGAACCAGGTGAGTGAGTTGGAGTCAAGACCTAGGGATTGGAGCTTAGAAATGAGGAGAGGATGGTTAACAAGGTCAGATGCCTTAGTGAGGTCTATGAATATAGCCCCGTGGATTTCCCCGATCCATGGCATGAAATATATCTGAGGTGACTCTCAGGAGGGCAGTCTTGGTCCCATGAGACTTCCTGAAACCGTGTTGGTGCATTGAAAGGGCTTTAGTTTGTTCAAGGTAGCAGTACAATTGATTGTAGAGGATTTTCTCTTGGATTTTTGTGATAAGACACAAGACGGAGATGGGTCTGTAATTTTCAATGAGGTTTGTTCGGCCAGTTTTATGCGTGGGCACGATAGTAGCGGTTTTACACTTGCCTGGAATGGAACCTGTTAGGAAGTATCTATTGATCAGCTGGGTGATTGGAAGAGCTAGAGAGGGTACACCAGTCCTAAGAAATCAAGGAGGCAGGGTGTCAAAGCCTGGGGAGCTATCAGGGTTGAGTACCAGAAGGGGCTTTAGGACTTCCTTGGGTGAGGCCAGTTTCATATGAAAAAGGGAGTGGAGGGTTTCAGAGTGGGGGCGTTGCAGTGCAGGGCAGGCGTCAGGGAGACCTATCTTGTATACATCGAGGTTGGTGAAGAACTGATTTATTCCGGCTGCAATCTCAGAGGGTGAGGATATTTCAGTGCCTTTCAAGATCATAATCAGCGGGGTTTTACGTTCACCACCTTTAAGGAGTCTGTTGATCTGGGTCAGAGATATATTCAAAAATATATACAATATTTACATAAGTACAACTATAGCAGATGAGCAGACAAAACATAAATTAAAAACATCAAGTGTTGTTTAAATAACCACAAGATAGTCCATTTAAGAGTCTTTTTACGTGTTTTTTTTAAACACATGTATTTCAGAATGAATCCCTATCTGCTGTTTAATAAGATCATTTAGTAGTCTGGGACCATAAAACAATAGTGAACGTTTGGCCACCCTAGTTCTGATCCGACTTTCTTGGCACTGTTTTGTTGAAGATAAATGCAGTGATTTACAAACTTTTACTTGTTTTAGCCAGTCATTTGAAACTTGAGGAGTTTCTAACTTTAAAACCTTATGAAGAAATGTTAGTGTTGAATACTGAATTCTTTGTTCAGGAGACAAGATTCCAAACTTCTGATATAAGTCCCAATGATGGTCTCATTTGTTTTGATTGGTATCAATCAAATCTAGTAATATTATTAAATGTAACCACATACCTTTGAAGCATTTGCATTTGGTAAATTGTAAAACAAAATAGAATTCTATTCTCAGGCTAGAAGGAGCACCTGGTCCACTATGGTTCATTTAGCAGGCAATGTTTTTTTTTAAATTTGCCCTTTTTTTTTCTGGCAGGACCACCGAGGCCATCCGCCCTGGTCACGGCCCCCGGAGACCTCTACCGCCGTCAATTGCTGCTGGGGACCCACAGTCACCCCGGCTTGCCCCCGAGGTAACACCTCATGGACCCCGAACTGTAACTGGTCGGGTCCCGCAGCGACGGGCGGCAATGTGAGGCTCAGGAGGGCTTCATATCGGTGGTCCTGCCCGCCCATTTTCCACCAGATTTTTCTCCGGGAGGAGGCGGGATGTGCAATGATGCCAGCGTCCGCCCAGCCTCCTCCCCCCCCACGTCGAGCGTCGGTTGCGTGGAACTCCCGGTCTCCACCAGGGGTCCCTATCGCACCGAGTGCTACCCGCGCCCTCCCCCCGGAGTAGGAGAGCTGCCCATCGGACGCTCGATCCTACTCCCCCCGGCCGGCCCTCTGACGACCCGGATCCGTTCCCGAACCCGGGTCGCCGGCGTCGCAAGCGGAAATCCCACCGCTGCGCCAACGGGCCGGCTAGCAGGCAATGTTAAACTATTTTTGTTCCTATAAAGGTAATATAACTTCTTGTTAATTTTTTTTAGTTACCTTTGTAACATGCTTTTGAAAAGACAGTGTATTATCAAGCATTACTCCTAAATAATTAAAACTAAGTACCTCCTCCAGACCTTGACCATTCTTACATAGAAACATAGACTGTGATAGCAGATAAGGACCGCTTGGCCCACCCAGTCTGCCCATTTCCCTACCTATTTGATAAGCTGCAGATCCTAGTTAACCAGCAGCCTACTTCTTCCTACCCCCTCCAAAATTACCTTATGTCTGTCCCATGTATTATTGAATTTCCCCACTGTTTTTGACCCCATGACCTCCTCAGGAAGGCCATTCCACGTGTCCACCAACCTCTCCGTGAAAAAATACTTCCTTACGTCGCCACTGAGCTGTCCCCCCTCTATCTTCAAATTGTGCCCCTTTGTTCTTGCACATCTGTGTTTCTGAAAGATGCTACCCTATTGGACTTTGTTGATTCCCTTGAGGTACTTGAAAGTTTCTATCATGTCCCCCTTCTCCCTCCTTGCTCGAGGGTATACATATTAAGCTCCTTTAGTCTCCCTTTGTATGGCTTCTGGTGCAAACCCTGCACCATTTTAGTTACCCTCCTCTGGGACTGCCTCCATCCTGTCAATGTGCTTGTGGAGACAGAAACACAGAACATAGAATCTGTTGGCAGATAAGGACCACATAGCCCACCTATTCTGCCCATTCCCTTACTTGGTTTGGCAATCCCTACTCTTATCTGGACTGCCTTTCCCCTGCTGTGCTGTACAGCAGGGTGCCTTTATGTTTATCCCATGCACTTTTGAATCCCCATACTGTTTTCACTTCCACCACCTCTGCTGTTAGGCTGTTCCATGGATCCACCACCCTCTCTGTGAAAAAAATACTTCCTAGCATTCCCCCTAAGCCTCCCTCCCTCCCTCCAGCCTCAAGTTATGTCCCCTTGTGCACTTCTGTGAAATATGCTCCCCTCCTGTACCCTGTTTATTCCTCTAAGGTATTTGAAAGTCTCTATCATATTCCCTCTCTCCCTTATCTCTTCCAGTGAATAGATGTTTAGTTCCGTGAGTCCTTCCTCATAAGGCTTGTGGTGCAGTCCATGTATCATTTTTGTTGCTCTTCTCTGGACTGCTTCCATTCTGACTATGTCCTTCCTGAGATGTGGTCTCCAGAACTGGACACAGTATTCCAGATGAGGCCTCACCAGTGATCTATACAGTGGCATCACCACTTCACTCCTCCTACTGGTTATGCCCCTTCCTATGCACCCCAGCATTCTGTTTGCCATCCCCATTGCTTTTTCGCATTGTTTGGCTTACTTCAGGTCATCTGATGTGATAACCCCCAGGTCTCTCTCCTGACTTGTGGTGGTTAGAACCTGCCACCCCATCCTTTATTCCTCTCTTGGGTATCTGTGTCCCAGGTGCATTAACTTGCACTTCTTAACATTGAAACCCAACTGCCAAACCCTTGACCATTCCTCAAGTAGTCTTAGGTCATTTTTCATTTTATCTAGCCCCTCCGGTTGTCGACTCTGTTACAAATCTTGGTGTCATCTGCGAACAGGCATACTTTCCCCTCCAGTCCCTCTGCAATGTCGCTTATGGAGACATTGAACAGAACTGGACCCAGCACCGATCCCTGTGGAACCCCACTTGTCACCTACCCCCTTCTGATTTTATGCCATTTACTACCACCCTCTGGGACCTGCCTTTTAGCCAGTTTCCAACCCATTTTGACACTTTAGAGCCCACTCCCAGATTCTCCAATTTGTTAAGCAACCTTCTATGAGGAACGGTGTCGAAGGCCTTACTGAAATTCAGGTAGACCACATCCACCACCCCTCCCTGATCCACCACCCTGGTCATCCAGTAAAAGAAATCGATAAGATTTAGGGTCTCCAGAGCTGCATGCAGTTCTACAGATAGGGTCTCACCAACTGTCTGTACACAGGGATAACAACTTCCTGTTTTCTACTGGTGATGCCTCTCCCTGAGCATCCCAGTATCCCCCAGCTCTCCTTACTGCCTTCTCACATTGCTTGCCTACCTTTAGGTAATCTGATATGACTACTCCCAGGTCCCTTCCCATTTTTGTTGTTGTTGTTAGTACCTCCCCCCACATTGTGTACTCTTCCCCTGGGTTTTTGTTTCCCAGGTGCTTTACTTTGCACTTCTTTGCATTGAATCTAAGCTGCCATACACTTAACCATTCCTCCAGCCTTGCCAAGTCCCTTCTCATCCTCCCCCCATGTATCAACCCTGTTGCAGATCTTTGTGTTGCCTGCAAAGAGGCTTACTTTTCCTTCCAATCCCTCTGAAATTTCACTTACAAAGACATTAAAATGGACCAGTCCCAGTACTGAACCCCATAGTGCTCCTCTAGTAACCCCTCTTTCTTCGGAGTGGACTCCGTTTACTATTACCCTCTGTGTCCTGTTGTCCAACCTATGTTTTACCCAGGCTACCACGCTGGGACCCACTGCCAGGCTGGCTAACTTGTTTATTAAGCTTTTGTGTGGGACTATGTCAAATGCCTTGCTAAAGTCTAAGTAGACCATGTCCACAGCTCCCCCCCCAGTCTACTACTTTGGTCACCCACTCAAAGAAATCTATTAGAGTTGTCTGACATGACCTTCCTGCTGTGAATCCATGCTGCCTTAGGTCCTGTGCCCCACTGGCACTGATATAGTAGCAGTAAATTATTTATTTGTTCAGTCGTGGACCATTACAAAATATGACATTTAATACACAGTCACACCTAGATAAACATTTAATCATACAACAATATAGTATATTTAAAGTGTACATCATATAATGTCTAAAATATCCCTCTACAACACATTCTATTGTTTTAAAGTGCATAAAACATTTACTTTTCCATGATAAGATTTTAATATCATTTAAAGACTCAAATAATACTCATGTCTTATAGTGCTTTATCCTAATCAGTGCAATATTCTTTAGATACAAAGCTACTTGGTTTATAATTAATTCATCCTGAGTTGTGAACATAATATTCAACAATACCATATTATCATTTGTTTGTATTGAAGTCCAAATTGGCCTCAAGCAGTAAGATCTCTGCTTATTATACCATGAACAATTATATATCACATGGTTTAAATCCTCTAATTCTGAATAAGAACAGCCACAATATTTGTCTTCTTTATTCATTTTCTTAGAGTATTGAACCATCATTATGTTTCCATAGAAGAGTTCCATATGATATTTAGTGTACCAATTTCTTTTATGCTGTTCTATAATAGCATCCAAGTAATGTCTATATTCATGTTTCAGATCATATTTTATTAACCAAGGTGAAGTTTTTGGTTTTGATACTATTAATAGATCATACTCTTTATGCACATTTACCACCTTGTTCATAATATATCTAGAATATTGCAAACTGATTTGAATCCCTTTTTGATAAAGTTGATTCAGAATCTGCTCAGCCTCCCCTCACCCCAACATTTCTCCCTATACCTTATCGCCCTTCTTCCCCCACCCTTCACCTCCACCACAGTACATACCTCTCTCATACCTCCTTTCTTCACCCCACTGCTTGCTATCCCCGACACTCTAAATTACTGACAAGGCACTTTGGTAAGGTAAGGTAAGGTAAAATTTACTTAAAGACACCCATTCCTGGAGGCTCTGGGCACCATACAGATAAATAAACACATGTTCAAAAATACATCAATAAAAGAACAAAGGAAATAATCATAAACATATGTATATTTCATAAAAAACATTAGATAACTTGACAGATCATCATCTGCTCTACTCAAATCAGAGCTCACAAATCAATAACTTAATGGCTGCTGATCCCCCCCACCCTCATAAAGTGTTTTTCTTGTTATTTAGCCTGTACCTATGTTTTGAGTTATTCTGTAAGTTCTGAACCCAAGCTGTATCGTTCATTGTAATGTACCTTTACTTTCTCCTATTGTACTTTGTTTTGCAATCTATGACATGGAACCTTTGTAAAAGAGCTTGCGCTCAAAGGTCTTTTTCGAATCAGTAAATAAATAAAATAAATAAATAATATCCAAATCATATTTACTCAATAAGCTTTTTCATATTCTTTAGCCATTCTGACTTCTGGTAGCCATTTTTTTTCCCACTCATATTTTTCTATGAGACATAATGAGGGCAACCTATCCCTATTCATTCTCTTTAATTTAATCCATTAGAGCACTTGTAGTAATCATTCCAAGTTCTGCCCTTACCAAAGCATTTGGGGCAGAAAGACCAAGTCTCAAAGCATTTTTATAAAGTTTATTTAATGGAGTTTCCATAGTTTTATTTTTTGCTAGATTCCATATTTCACTTTGGTAGGTGATTTGTGGAAAACATTTTGCTTTTATTGCTTTTAGTAATGGTAGAATTGAATTACCCTCATACTTATAATTAAACTTCTGTAGTACTCTAGCTGTTTATTTTAATTTTATTTTATGCTTTCTATTATGTTTAAACCAATTACCATTTGAAGATATTGTTAAACCTAAATAGTCATATTCATGGACTATTTTTAACTTTCTATCATTAATCTTCCAGTCTTGACTATTTCTATGTTCCCCTAGAATCATTATTTGGCTTTTCTGTTCATTAATTTTCAGTCCATATTCTTTCTCTAAAAGAAATACTTCTTTTAATTTACTTTGCAACCCTTTTTTAGACAAAGCTATTAATACCAGGTCTTCTGCATAGGTGAGTGCAGGACATAAATGAGTACTTATCTTCGGGGAATCCATATTTTCTTCTTTAAGTTGGACCAAACATTTATTTAAGTGAATGTTAAATAGTAAAGGATTTAGTATGCATCCTTGCCTTACATCTTTATTTGTAGGAAAGGACCATTTTTGCCCCATCTTACTTGCGCCCAAGTTTGCACATATAGCTCCCTTATTATACTAATCAATATTGCATCTATTCCCCATTCGAACATTATTTTCTACAATTTATTTCTATAAATGGAGTCAAATACTTGGCTAAAATATATATAGTAAAAGCCAAATAGATCCTTGGTTTTCTCAAGCTTACATACTTCTCATATAAATGCATCAATACAAATGTATTATCTACTATCATATATCCCTCCCTAAAACCTGCTTGGAGTTCTGAAAGACCACCTAGTTTTATTATCTCTTCATTTAACCTACTAGAGATGATCTTAGCAAAAATCTTTCCCATAATATCAAGGAGGGAGATTGGATGATAAATTGTGGGATCTTTTCTATTGCTCTTTTTATAGAACAATATTATTGTTGCCCCTTTCCATTCTGATGGTGTACTCTTTGTAGAGGTGCATTCATTGAAGTATGCAGCTAAGATCTCCCTTCAAATAGAAGGGAAGCATAGAAATACTGTAACAGGAATTTGATCAGGGCCAGGGGCTTTCTTTCTTTTTAAAGTTGTTATTGCAATATAAACTTATTTTGATGTTATTTTCTGAAACTGTGTTCTATTTGATTGTAATTCCCACAGAAAATCAATGTTTTGTTGATTTATATTAAAAAAAACAATTTACTATAATACTCAACCCATGTTTTTTTCAGTGATGTATACATCAACACGTTTTTAAGATTATCCGTTCCCTTCACAACCATCAGCCAGAAAGAATGTTGCTCTTTTTTTCTATTATTTGCAAAATTTTTTGCCATTGGTTTAAACTAAATGTTCTACATTTTAGCTTGAGTAATCTCCTGTACTCCTCCATAGCTTTATTTAATTCCTTATATTTATTTATTTCTTTGGAAAATATTGATTTTCTTATCATTCTATTACGACATTTAGTAGCTAAAAGACATTCTTTATCATACCAGCTATTTCTGTTTTCCATCACTTTTTTAGTTAAAGTGGGTTTATACAGGACACTACACAAAATAGAAAAACTATTTTCTATATAATCTTTCATTTCCATTAATGTAACATTTGTATCCAAATAGGCCACATTTGTAGTGATTCAATCACTAGTTGTTCTACCTTTAATTCTCATTTGATTTTCTTATAATTCCTAACTTCAATATTCATAAGATGGTCATTTTTTATCAATTCAAAACTCTCCTGTCTCTGTACTTTCCAAGCTAAAGTTATAGGGAAATTATCACTATCGCGTCTTTCAAGAACCTTACAGTAAGAGCAATGGCCCATATCTCCACTCCAACAGATATAATCTATAACTGCAGGACCTCTTGGTCCGTAATGTGTAAAATTTCCTGGTTGATCTGGTTTTATTCTTCCATTTATGGGGGATAGATTTTGTTTAATCAAAATCTCCGTTCATTTTCTCCTCATATCATTTATCTTTTTATCCAAGGTTACTCGATCATATTCTACAGTATTCAGAAAGATCCAATTTTTTATTTTATCATTTGCGTAACTGTCATAAGTGCCAGTTCTGGCATTTAGGTCCCCACACAGTAGAATATACAAATCTGGTCAAAAATTCTGAACATTTTGCAGAAGATTCTCCAATTCCACCCACAGAGTTGTTTTATAATATCTTGAGTTTATAGGGGGGATATAAACATTTAACAAAAGGAAAACATTGTTGTTGTTTTCTACTAGGAAAGCATGAGCTATTGAACATTCACCTATCAGTGTAGCATTTAGTCCCTTAATGACTTTAAAGGAGGTAAGTAAACCTCCTGAGGCTCTGCCGGTTTTACCATGTTTTTTCCCCGGTAGATGATGATTTATATATCCATTTACATGATTAAATGATTGTCCATCTCATTTAGTAACCATGTTTCCTGTAGGCAAAGAATATGATATTCGCTAATGAATTGTTTCCAATCCATATCTGCTAGTCTATATGTTAACCCAGCCACATTCCACAATATTAATTTGGATATGGATTGGAAACACTCCATTAGCGAACAACATAATTTTTGCCTACAGGAAACATGGTTAATACATGAGATGGACAATCATTTAATCATTTAAATGGACAATCATTTAAATTAAATCATGTTTTCCTTTTACTCTTTGCTTGGTTCCAAAGATCATGGTTTTTGTTTTCTTTTCATTTAACAGTTGATTATTATCAATAAATCAATTTTGTAAGACATAATTATATTGGTTAGAGTTTCGCTTCCATGTCCACTCCTGTCCTCCCAGTACAATAAAGTACTGTGTCATCTGCATACATTATGGTTGAAACTTCCTTGCAGATTTCTGGTAAATCATTAACAAATACTGAGAACTGGAGCAGACCCGGAACTGAACATTGTAGCACCCCTGTATGTACTGTCCTCAGAGATGATTTTACTAGTACAGTTCTCACTAATTGTCTTCTGTTCGATAAGTAATATCAAAACCAGTCCTGTGTATAATTCCTCACTCCTATATTTTTGAGCTTATGGAACAGTATTGGGTGGTTCACCAGGGCAATGGCCTTGGTCAGGTCAATAAAAATTCCCACAGTGAGCAAACAGTGGTCCATTCCATTGTAAATATCACTGGTCAACCTGACCAAGGCCATTGAACATGCTGTACCCTCCTCTGAATTCATACTAATCTTGTGTAAAAAGTTAATCAACCCAATATCCTTTCCCTAGAAAGACATAATTCCATATTATTTTGTGGGTAACAATAAGTTCAACTTTATTAAAAATATACAACTAACAAGAAGTGTCACTACTAGTTTATGAGCAGAAGGACCTTGCTGAAAAAGGGAACAGCTCCAGGCATACAGCTCTGTAGTCAATTTCCTGCCAACAGGTCCCATGTGGGGTCACATACCACTATCACCATTTAATCTTACATAAAAATGTAGGAACAGAATTTGATGGCAGACAATGACTACTTGGCCCACCCAGTCTGCCCATTGATCTCTGGCTTTTTCTCCCTCCCCCTTTTTTCCACTAAGATTCCCTTATGCCTACCCCATGCATCCTTGAATGCCACCACTATTTTTGCCTCCTCTACCTCAGCTGGAAGGCTGTTCCAGGAATCCACCACTTCCTCTGTGAAGAAGTACTTCCTTACAGCTCTCCTGAATCTACCCACACAAATTCTTAGCATGTCCCTTTGTTCAAGAGCTCCTTTTTTTCTGGAAAAATACTTGCTACCTGTATCTCATTTACCCCTGTGAGGTACAGTATTTAAATATCTGTGTCATAACCCTCTCCCTCCTCTCTTCCAGGGTGTACATATTGAAGTCCTTCAGTATTTCTTCATAGGGATTTTAGTGCAGATCCTGCATCATTTTAGTTTCCCTCCTCCGGACCATCTCCACTCTATCTATATCCTTCCAGAGAGGTGGTCTCCCAAAAGGGACACAGTACTGAAGGAGGGGTCTTACCAGTGATCTATACAGGGACAACACCACTTCACTCTTTATGCTGGTGATACCCCTCCCTATGCACCTCAGCATCCCACTAGCCTCCCAACTGCCTTGTCGCACTACCTGGCCACGTTTAGGTCATCCAATATGATTGTCCTCAGGTCTGTTTCCTACATGGTGGTTGTGAATACCACTGCACCCATTTTGTACTCTGCCCCTGGGTTTCTGTGCCCTAAGTGCAGTATTTTGCACTTTTTCACATTGAAACCCAGCTGACATACCCTTGACCACTCCTCAGGTTTCCTCAGGTCTCCGTTTATCCTTTACCCCCACCGAGCATTTACCCTGTTGCAGATTTTGTTGCTATCCTCAAAGAGGTAGACCTTTCCTTCCAGCTCTTCTGCAATGTCACTTATAAAGACTGTAAAGACATCAACAATAAGGTACTGTTTGTAGTCCCACTGCCTACATATGGTAATTGATTTCTGGCACAAGTATCTTAATGGAGAGGCTGCAACAAGACTTAATATGACATACAGCTATGCACATCCATAGAGCACAATAGCCAGGTAATGTCTGGTTAAAACAATGACAGTTCAAGTAAATGACATATCTGCTGTTAAAAACCTGATGGAATGTCAGGCTGTTAAATCCAACAACATGAAACAAAAATAGAAACTACATCCAGTGCAATAATATGGAGACCGAGCACAACATAGATTTACTTGGGGTAGGTCTTGTTTGATCAATCTGCTTGGCTTTTTCAAACCAGTAAGTAAAGCATTTGAGGACAGAAATAAGTTGATGTGGCCATCCTGGATTGCAGTAAGGCCTTTGACAAAGTTCCACATAGAGAATTGATTCAAAAAATTAGCAGTAAGTCTATATATTGATATAGTGAGATGAAATAATTACTGGCTAGAAGGGAGATGGCAGAGATTCAGGCTAAATAGTTTCCTTTCTGGATGGGGTCGGTTGACAAGTGAGGTTCCTCAGGGGTCTATGCTTGGTCTAACTTCATTTAATATATAAGTAAGTGATATGTAGCAGAGCGGTTTGGATGGATGATTGAAAAAATTTGCTGACAATTCCAAGTTAGGCTATATAGTAGACACATAGAAACAGACAAATAATATGCAAAAGGAGCTGAATAATATGATATTACTAGTTGAGTAGAACAAACCAAGATATAATTTAACCTTGAAAGCATATAGTGGTTCATTTTGGTCATAGAGGTAGGAGGGGACAGACTTATTTTGTACTAAGATCTTTCAGTGACCTTATAGTTTACCTCTATAGTCTGTCCTTTTTAACCCCCCATCTTTGCTTTCATGCATGCATGATATATTTCCATGTATGAGTATTCCTGCACACACTTCCCTTCGGCATGTGTGTGTACATACACACATGGGCACTCCAGTTCTGTTTGCATATTCATTTTCATTTTCTGCAGATGTCTCTGTCTCCTGTCCCCACCTTATCACCTTTCAGCCTTCTTATCATGCCCTGTTAATTAGACTCCAGTTGAGGACTCCTCAGCTCATTTATTCCTACTATGCCTCTCCATCATCACCATTTTGTTTTCCAGATAACAAACTCACAGTATGACACTGTGGCTGTCACAGAGATGTGGCTCACTAATAGGATCCCAGACAGAGAAACTGAAATTGACACTACACCCTGTTTAGACACAACGGGGGTTCTAAAAAGGGGTGGGGAGGTGGATGTCTCATATACATTAAGTCATTCATTAAGTTTTACAGACTCCCCCTTACATTACAACCAGCTGGCTTGAAGTAGTCCAGTCCCAATCCATATAGGGCCTTTTATGTTAACAAGCAGATCCTGAAGTTGATGTGTGAATGCACAAGCAGCCAGTGCAGAGTATGCAGAACCAGCATGATGTGGCCAGTCTACGAGGAGCCCACCAACATCCAGGCCACAGCATTCTGCACCAGCTGCATTCACCGCATAAAACCTCCAGATAGCCCTAGGTAAAGAGTGTTGCGGTAGTCTAGCCTAGAGGTGACGGAATCATGGATGAGGTCACTAGGTTCTCCTGAGCTAAATATGGCTTGATCTTGGTGATGTTTCAAAGGTGGTAAAGGCTAGATCAGACGACAGATAACACTTGATGTTCAAATGTCAATCTGTCATCCAGAATAATTCCAGATCCCTAACCGTACCAGCTGCTGCGAGGGAATGGCCACCAAATACAGGGAGAGCCATATTCTCCATAGCAGACAAGCCTCTGCAACCAGGTTCGTTCACCATGACCTCTGTCTTGCCTGGATTGAGATATAACCAGTTTGAGGCCATCCAGTCATTAATCTTAGCCAGACAATGGCTCAACACCAAAACTGCAAATTTATCATCATGGGCACAAGACAGGTATAACCGAGTATCATCTGCATAGCAGTGAAATCCCACATTGTACCATCTAATGATCTCCCCTAATGGCAGCATGTACACATAGAACAGAACTGGGATGATAATCAAGCCTTGTTGCACTCCACAGGACAATACAGATGTCTTTGAGGTAAAATTCCCACGAGTCACCTGCAGTGTTCTCCCAGCTAAGTAGGACTCAAACCAGTGCAAGACTGCACCAGTGAGGCCTACATAGTTCCTCAGGTGATCCAACAGCACCCCATGATCCACTGTGTCAAACACAGATGAGAGATCCAAGAGCACCCAGACTGAACATAGCCCTCTGTCCTTCGCAAGGAGGAGATCATGGGTCACACTGATGAGAGCCGTCTCAGTGCTGTGATGAGGCTGAAATCCCAACCTGAGAGATTTGTAGACAGAAAAGAGACTCCAGATAATCTGTCAGTTTCTCAGCCACCACCTTCTCAATCGCAATCCCTAGAAAGAGTAGGTTAGAGACTGGCCTGTAATTTTCTACAACATCAGAGTCCAAGGAAGGCTTTTATAGAAGGGGCCTGAACAACCCTTTTTAAGGCTGATGGAAAGACACACTCCCTAAAGGACCCATTCATAATATCTGTGAATGTTGAACTCAGGGAAATGCTGCAATACACCATCTGATGAAAGATCCAGCAGTGTCGGTGTAGCCTAAGGGTCAATCTTAGGACCTCTACTCTTCAGCCTATTTATAAACAACTAACCTACTGTCTGCAAATCGACCAACATAATACTCTAAACAGATGATGCCATCATAATTTCTTCTGACAAAAGCCTGCTGAAGCTAAGATAGGGGCTTCAGATGAACTTTACTACCATTCAGACATGGTTCATGACCAGCTTGCTTGTTTTGAATGAAAAAATGACCAAGTGTATGCTGTTTGGCACCTGTAACAAGGCTCACAGCTCCCTTGTCCTAACCATTACCTCTGCATCTGGAGTCACCCTTGAACAAGTTCACACCTTTAAATATCTAGCAATTACCATCTTTTAATGTACACATTGACCACCTAGGTAAGGCTGTCAGGTTAAGGCTAGGGCTCCCCTACATCTTCTATAGGCATAGAAGAAACTTCCTGTGAGAAATCAAAATACTCCTTGTGCAGTGCTTCATCCCAAGCATTATTGACTATGGGCTTGTGGTATATGGCTCTGCTAATGAAAGTGTGATGTCCAGGGTCAGGGGTCTCCTAGGGCCTGCCAATTTACACTAGGAGTCAAAAATGACACCCAGACCTGTATTCTATACAGCAGCCTGAACTGGCTAAACTTTAAGGGAGGTAGAAGGCCATAAAAGCGTTGGCACACATCTCCACAACATTTTGACTGGTGGTACCCACACTACAGATAAAAATGAGATCCTTGACCTCCTTAACAATCACTTTGCCACAGCAGGGATGGCTTTTGATACCTCCCCAGCAAATGCCATCAGGGCACAGTTCCTTAGTCAGTCATCTGATTGCCATGATCCAGAATCTATTGACCCTTACCACTCTTTCTCCTTCTGTCTGGTCACTGTCAAACAGGTTGAGGATCTCCTTCTTTAACTTGATACCAAGAACTGTGCGGGTGTGGATATGTTTGAGCCTCTCTTCCTAAAGTTGACCTACTATATTTTGCGCCCCCACCCCATTACCCACCTTTTCAATGTGTCTCTCAATCAGGGCTCCCTTTACCAAGGTCTGGAAGATGGCCTATGTCATCCCACTGTTCAAATCAGGGGACCCCACAACCTAAATAATTACTGCCCAATCTCCTTGCTCCCGGCCTTGTCAAAACTATTGGAGAAGGTAGTAAATGAACAGCTCAGATCTCATCTGGAAAGTTTTAATCTACTAAACCCAGTGCAATCCAGTTTCCATCCAATGCATAGTACCTCCACTGCCCTTGCCAAGGTTATAAATGACTGACAGTCCGTACTTGATAACAAGTGATATGTATACACCTTGTTTCTGGACCTTAGCAAGGCTTTCGACATGGTGGACCATGATTTACTCCTGGTGACGCTGAAGAAAGTTGGGGTGGACAGCCTGGCCCTATGTTGGTTTGCAAACTATCTTGTGGACAGAGAGCAGCAGGTCAAGGCTGAAGGAGACCTAGCGCCAAAATAAAGTACTCCTTAGAGGTGTCCCCCAAGGATCCATACTTGGTCCACTTCTCTTTGCCATTTATTTTTATCAAATTGACACTGGCCTAAAGCCATCTACTATCCATTTCTTCACTGATGATACAGTCCTATACATTGACAGATCAACTCTGGATCAAGCCATTTTGGACCTCCAGAACGATTTTGACATCCTCCAAAAAATTCTACTCAACTTGAAACTCCTGCTCAATGCCAAAAAAAAAATATGGCCATGATTTTCTCTCCACTGGCCCCTCATCTCAAAAAAAAAAAAACCCACATACGGTCCTCCCATGAGCACCCTTTTGGGAGAAGCCCTGGAGTTCATGGAACAATTCAAATACCTGGGGGTCTGGATTGACTACAAATTGTCCTTCACTGATCACATTGAAGAACTCACTAAGAAACTGCATCAAAGGTTCAGTATTTTCTTCAGGATCAAGCACTCACTACCCAGGAGGCTAGAGAACTCCTAGTCCAAGCTACCTTCTTGCCTTTCCTAGACTATGCAGACTTCCTATATGCCCATGGTACTAGTACAGCTCTCTCCAAGCATGATACACTATACCACAGAGCCCTTAGGTTCATTTTGGATGCCCCTTATGACACGCACCACTGCACCCTCTAGTCTTCTGTAGGCTGGAGCTCCCTTAGGTTCAGGAGGCAAAAGAATGCTATTCTATGGACGTATAAGGCAATCACTCATAAATTACCTCAGTACCTCAAAAGCTGCCTAACACCCCACATCCCTAGTGCCTATTCTCTCAGAAGTCCTACCATCTTATCTCTGGCTATCCCTAAAGTTAAAACGCGCTTTGGTAATGCCTTAATAAGCTTCACTCTTCCTACACTCTGGAATAAGATCCAGAAAACCTTAAGGTTCGCTTCCCCTATCACGTTCTCCCTCTTCAAATCCTTGTTCCTGAGGACCTTCTCTGAGGCCTATCATTGCTTCAAGTCAATGTCTTAACATCACGATTTGTTACTGCTTTAAATTTTGGACTTAAACCTCAACCATTGCCTGAGGCGTCATTTGAGTCCTCCCTTCTGTCATTGTCCAAATCAAGGTCCCAACATCACAATCTGTCTTTGCTTCAAATATTGGACTTAAACCCCAACCATTGCCTGTGGCATCTGTCATGTTCTCCCTTCAAACAGTCCTTCCTCCCTAGGCCATCATGTCCAACCTTCTCCTGTCTCGGCTGACCTTCCCTTCCCACTCCCTATACCCCCCTCTCCTTCCCACCACATTTGTCAGGACATGCCTACAGTACTTATCAAAGGACTCTTACATTTCAGTCTTCTTCGCACTTTGATGCTAGAGGAACTGCCACTTCTGCTCACTATGACTCCTCCAATGATGTTTACAGTATAAACTTTAGCTTATTACCTTACGTCTATATATCTGTATCCTTGCAATTGTATTTAAATGGCACTACCTCCTGTTGAACCTATTGCTATGTTCTGGTGCAAGTATCTTGTCACATGTGATAGTTATATGTTATTATGTTGTTATTATTACTGTGTAATTGTTATGTACGTTCACTCAACCTGTTATGTCTTAACCCTGTTAGCAATTGTTTTGCCCCAGGTCCATCTTGTAAATGAGTTTGTCTCAATGATGTTCCAGCTGGCAAAATAAAGATTTTGATTGATTGATTGATTAAACCTTGATTTGTGGTTGCTTTACCACACCTTGTTCACAAGCTATAAAGCACTACAGTATGTGACATGCTGTCCCCTGGCCTACACTCTGTGTTTAATTATGTTGACAGTAAATATGGTACCAGGGGTGTGGTGTGTCCCACCCTACTTATACCCCACAGAAGAACCTCCCTTGTCCAATACTGTTTCTCATACCATTCCACAAAACATTGGAGTGACCTGCCTGACACGCTAAAAATCACAGCTCTGCTGAATTGTTTATGTCCCAAGTCCTAAGCTCACTCACTCTATTTGGAACATGTAACTGCTATCATTGACCAACTCTCTTTTCCTCAAATACATATTGCATACACCACACTTTACCCATAATGTAGAGTAACCATTATATCCATATAGTGTGAAATATTATACAAGCACCGCTTTTACAGCTAAGATTTTCTGTGTCTGTCACTGTATGTTTGCTGTTACCACTGTGTATCTATGGTCACAATGCATTTTGTATTAAGCAATTCTATGTTGTATCTGACTTATGTAACTTTTGTTGTACCTGACTCTAAACCCTTTCAAAATAGGAACTGCTTAATGGGTTTCATGTTAAATAAAAACTAAACTAACTAAACTATTCTTATCATGCCTATTATCATGTTTTCTCCTAGATCTTTTTCCGATTTTCTTTACTTACGTATATACTCCTCATTTCCCTTTACCTATCCACTAACTTTTCTGTTTCCTCTTATATACACAAGTTCTGAAGAAGACCTATCAAACTGTTGACTAATTCTATTTTTTATTTTCATTGAGCACCTAAATTACCTTTTTGTTTTGTTATTGAAATAGGAGGGCAGCAGCTTTCTCAGTGAATGTTGTAAAACCGAAAGCCTCAGATAAGGAGCCTGACCTGGGGTCATGGTATCAAATGCACAAAAACAAGGATCTCAGTGTGAGAATGTGGTGACAAGGTACAACCAAATACTGGGATGTATTAGATGTAACTTTGTGAACAGAGACAGAGGTGTTATTATGCCATTTATTTAAAGAGTTTCACCAGGAAAAACACACTGGACCAGCAAAATAAAAAGTGGACTGGCTGGTCCAGTTGGACTGTGCCCACGTTGTGGGAATTTTGTTGGTTCACTTTTTTTATGCCATTGTACAGATCATTGGTGAGGCTGCACATGGAGTACTGTGGACAGTTTGTGTCACCTCAAAGTATAACAGAGACAGCTAGGTTGGAAGGAGTGAAAAGAAAAGCAATGAAAATGAAAAATGTTAATTTGGGCCTTATTGATTAATTATTCATGTCCCCAAACCCCCCATTTCCCCTCATTTAACCTGTTGCTCCAGCAATTGTGGCTGCCATTTCTCTGGCCGCTAGAGTAGGTGACCGACTGCCTATACAGCCGATGACAATGCCACTCACTGATTAACTGACAAGGGTTGTGTAGGAATGGCATATGGGAATGTGGTGAAAACTGGACTGCTGGACCCAGACCAAAATGATAGAAGCCAAACAGGCTGGTCCTGTTAGACTGGGCCCACATTGCAAGAATTTTGCCGATCTGGCTTTTACTGATTAACTGCAGTGCAGTTCCAGCGGTCCAGTTTTCCCCAGTCCAAGGCATGGGCAAAAACCAGATAGGACTAGACTGGTAAAATGCCAAATTTGCCCATCAGGTTACACTGGCTGGACTGACAGAGTCTATGCATCTTGCACTCAGTCTGGCTGGTGCAGCTGGACCAGCCAGTATGCCTTTTGTCCATCAGGTCTAGTTTGGGTTCAGTGGTCTAGTGTTCACCCATACCCTGTGAGACAGCTGCTGCCTTCTCTTCCTGGAAGGCGAGTACTTCACCTTTGCCATTCACTCAGCTCCTGTTGATCCCAGTATTGGTTTCCAGAGCTAACCCACAGGGAAATAACATATCTGACTGAGAGCTGCAATAAAAGATTAAACACTGTAACAGTGAAATGAGTTGCAGCAATAGACCTAAAAACTGTGCTGGTCACGCAGTTACCAGACATGAAAACCAACTGCACATACAGACATATACTCAGGGGAAAAAGCTACAGCTGAAATGTAGGTGAAAGATTCCCCCTCCAAGAGTAAATTAGAGGGGGCTATAGTCATGTTAGGTGTAGCTAGAAAAAGTGCCAAATGAAAACTGACTGTATGATTTTATGCACTGAGTAATGGGGAAAGCCAGACTGAGTCCTGCTACCTGAACTACTACCCCTATCTCTTTGGCTCAGTCCTCCCTTAAGACAGTCCATTAGTGTAGCAAATTCCCAGAGGGCCTGGGTGCAAGGGTATGTTATTGGGCCCCCCCAGTTTTTGAATAAACATCAAAATTATGATTTGGGCCCCTCAAACCTCATGGGCCTGAGTGCAACTGCACCCCCTGCACCCTTGTAGCTACGCCCCTGAGACAGTCTTGGGGCATGATATATCTTGGTTAACTTTCCTCCTCCCTACTGTACAATGGAGGAAGAGTTCCTTCATACAAGTGGAGCACAAAGCCCTGAAAATACCCTCACCCTCACTACCTGTGCTGATCACTAGTTAAAGCCAGTACTGTATTTAATGCATTATTATTACATCTGCTTCTATCTGTGTCATTCTGCACAGAAATCGGTGCTTCAGGTGCTTTCTAAAATACTGATCCCTGATCCCATAAATTAATGGACTTATGAACCTAGGTATAATAAAACATATATAAAAATTTGCATATCGAAGGTCTGAAAAGTAGTCTGGGAAGAGGGCCTTATAGATGCTCTCAAAAACGGGGGTCATGAAGCCCATCATGGCAAGTGCCAGATGGCCCACGTGCAGAAGCACTGTGTTCCGGGCCTTGGTAATCAACGATTTACCCGATGTGGCTGCTCTTGCTGCTAACACTATTCTGATGTATGTATACACCAAAATGAGCCAAACTGAGGAGCCATATACAACCAGGACAGAAACTCTTTTCACTTCTTGAGACGGGTATCTGATCATCAGCTCACGGGAACAGTAAAGGGGGACTTGAAAGTAGCTGTTTGACTCTATTGCAAGCACAACAAACAAATCACTTAGTCCCGGTACAATGCCAATGCACCAGATCACTGCTATAGCTATGTAAGCCCTGTGGACTGTACATAGATCCGAGTGCCTCAGTGGGTAACAGATCACTAAAAAGCGTTCAAGAGCCATCACAGCAACATTCCAAAGTGTGTTCACACTTGTGATGCTGGCAGTCACTATGACAAAGAAGCAAAACGAGGGTAAAACTAACACTGTAAAATTGGTGAACACATGTAAAAGCAGCATAAAGGACAACTGAATGGTATCGTTGATGATCATGTGAATGAACAAGATATACCGTGGGATCTCACAGAAGGTGGGTCCCTTGAAGAATGTAAATACCAGGACGCCGTTGATGTAATTGATGCAACAAAATGTGAACACCACAGAGCATAACTTAAGCCAGCTCTTTGCATCATACAGACCCAGCATGATGCCTTCCCTTTCTTGAGAAGTTGTGTTAGTTATTACTGTGCTGTTCAGCATGGCTCTCAGTTTCTCAGATGGCTCTGTGTTCCATGCTAGAACCTGAAAAGAAAACAGCTAACAGGTCTTTTCCTTATCTTCAGAGCAGCCCTTTCAAATACTGAACATGTAGATCTATTAAGTATTTTTGTGAGAAAGTAGACAAACTACAGGCAAAATGGCCAGGTATTCTGTGTTTATACAAGAAATTAGGTAGTGCAGGTCTGTCAGGAAATAATGTAAATTATGAGTAAATAAAAAACATGTGGCACGGACATAGAAGAAGCATTTCAAACTGAGCTTGGATCCCTGCAATGACAATGGTTGGATAAACAAAAGAAAGGGCCAATAAAAGAGAAGAGCACGTCATGCAGTTTCCTCCATCTGTTGGTCTGGTTGTCTCACGTTGAGGAGGGCAGAGGTACAGGACTTAAGCTCGTTTCCCAGTGGGGGCTCTCAATGCTGATTGGTCACTGGCGGATGGTTATGGAGAAGCTCTCAATCATCTGCAGTCCAAAGCCTTTAAAAAGAGAAATCTGAAAACAATTACTGACCAGTCTCACACTAACTTTCTGATTCTGTTAATAAGTTACATTTCGAAATTAAAGAAGCTGACATTTGTTAATAAGCTGGCTGGGGCAGGAAAGAGATCATGGCCTGCTTAGTTAAGACATATTAGTTCAAACTTTTCAAACCCAAATGACAGCTCTGTCCTTGAGACTACTTTCAGGAAACTCACCTGTAAACATGTTCAGGGCTTGGTGTACAAGAAAGGGACAGTTCAGGATGGCACTCTTGATTTATATTTATGCATTTTGTATCTTGGAGGACAGAGTTATGACTTGGGGAAGCCTATGAGACCCTGTCTGAGTAGTTAATAGAGAACTACCTGCAAGCAAAAAGCAGCAACTGCTGCATATATCAGGGCTTCAGTACCCCTATCACCCATGCAGGTGGCATCTTCTTGTAAGTGTTTCTAAATCAGGGCACTCATAAAAACTGATGCTCTGTAAATAGGCAGGCATTTTCTCCCATGCCTGTGCCCGTCTCCACAAGATCATGCTTGATGAGAGCACTAACAATACGTGATGATGACACAGAAGGCGCACTGAGATTTTACAGTCTCCATGTATCCTATTCTCTAATGTATTTGCCAACATTAAGCCTAGATTCTATGTTTATTATAAGCATAAACATGCCATTTAAGCTTAATGTTGGCAAATATATTATGGCATAGGAGATATGGAGGTTGTACAATCTCCATACATAGGCATTGTATAAAAAGAGGCAGTCGCACATCATCTTGTCATGTTTTTAGCATTGCCAGTGAGTGTGATCTTAGGGTTGGGCACATACATGGCAGAAAATGCTTGCCCGCTACTTATAGACCACTTACAAGCATAGGTGCAACCATAGCTAAAATGTTGGGGGTGGCATGGCTCTACCAAACCATTTATGCCAATGTCATTAGCCATTTTCAGGGCCTAACAAGGTTAGGGGAACTGGACTCCCTCATCCCCTCCCCTTCCCCATGGTTGTGCCCATGGTTACAAGAAAGTTTACAGGTAATTCTCCTTTAATGTTCGAGAAAAAATATTTGGAACTTAAAAGGGGGAGAGTTAGGTTTCACTGCTGTGGTTGTCTTGATGGGGCTTAACCATTTGATTCACTTTGACTGAATTCCTGGAACCAAAGACTACTGATATGATTTTGAGGTGTGCCTTTATGAGTCTACATGATGCAGTAGTTCTCCTGTGTTTCTGTGTATGTAGACTTGAAGAGGACAAGCCCCAGCACTGAACCCTATGGCACCCCACTGGTCACTTCCCTCACTTTGGATTGAATGCCATTTACTACTACCCCTCTGTGCCCTCCCACTCAACCAATTTCTAACCCAGTTTGCCACCTTGGGGATCATCCCCTGGCTGGTTAACTTGTTTACTTACCTTCTTCGTGGGTTGGTATTGAAGGCCTTGCTGAAATCCAGGTAGGCCACATTCACCACCCCTCCTTGATCTACCTCCCCTGTTCACATAGTCAAAGAAATCTATTTGATTTGTTTGACAAGACCATCCTGTGAATCCATGCTGTCTTGGATCCTGTGCTCCACTAGATTCAAGGAATGACACTATCCTCTCCTTTAGTAGTGACTCCATTAATTTCTCCACTACCGAGGTCAGGCTGACTGGACTATAGTTGCCTGCCTCCTCTCTGCTTCCAGTTTTGTGGAAATGGACTACATTTGCCCTCCTCCAATCTTCCAGGACTGCCTCAGTGTCCAACAGTCTGTTGAATAGGGCTGTCAGTGGGGCTGCCAGCACCTCTCTAAGTTATTTTAATGTTCTGGTCCCATTGCTTTGTCAATTTTCAGTTTCCTGAGTTCCTCCAGGACTCTCTCCACCATGAATGGAGTGGAGTCTGCTTCCCAACTATGGCTGCTTTTTCTGCTCAGTTGTGGACCTTTACCTTCCCCTTCCCCTTCTTTGGTAAATACTGAACAAAAGCATGTTTTCCATATTGTTTCTTTTTCTGTGTCCTCTTCTGCCCAGCCTCCACCCTCCTCCTTTATCCTGTCAGTCCTACTTCTGGTCTAAGGATGGGAGGCCCATGGTCAGAAAAGAAGCTCCAAAAATATAGCTGTGATTAGTACTTCATTGTTTTTAATTTCTATGTGTGTGTAAGGATGGCAATTTAAAAGAGAAATTGGTCCTCTGCAAGAAGGAAGTTGTGTGTGTGCAAGAGGCTTATCTGGGCATTGATATGTGCCATGTGAGAGGTTGGAGGTTTCAGGGGGAAACGCGACAAAGAAGCAGGAGAAAAAACTGGAGCCACCAGCAGACATTCCCCAGTACTTTGGGACCTCATCCCTACACCGAATCCATACATCTCTGGGTGAAAGTAGTTAGTGATGTGGCTAGTTAGTACCCAGGAATAAACAGGGGACTATGAAGGAGTATAAAAACCTATATGGTAAAAAGACAGCTCATTATCTAGCAAATCCCTAAACAAAAGATTCTCTGGTAAACTGTGTATTTCTTTTTTTGTTTTATTCTTATTTTCTGCCCACTTCTCTACAGTGCCGGTACCATCTGAACCCTCAGCATGACCCTCCAGCCCCCACCAACAAGGGTACAGGTGTGAGGATGCACCTCTGAGCATTCCTAACATGGGGCAGCAGAGTAGGTGGTGAGGACCAGACCAGATATACCAGGGTCCCAGGAAGTCGGCACAGAGCCATTTCATGGGCTCTGTGGCAGTGCTCTCTTCTAGCCCTGAAGACACTGGTGCACAAGAGAGACCAATTCCCATCTGTATGTACGGTGTGCCCAGCACGGGTCCCTGGATGACATCTTCCCCCTACCATTGGTGTCCCCAGCTGCACTGCTACCTGTGATCACCATTTGGCAGTATAGCAGTGAGGATGGCAGCCCATCCTCCCTGCAGGAGGTGAACATCTTCTGGGATGCTCAGTCCGCCATCCTCCGGCTGGCTCCAGTGATCCAAGCTCATTCCTGAATCCAAGTCACTGGCATTGTAAGGGTAGCTGTACCTCTATGCCAATGGTCAACCTTAAATTGTGTATTTTTATTCTTACTATATCCAGTGTTTTTACAAAATTTAGTAGCAGCTTTCCAAGAAAATTCTCTCCAGACTCCTGAATATGTGATGTGATAAATAAGTCCAGATACGTTTCCATTGTTCAACCAGGAGTAATTTAGTACATTCTTTGTCCCATTTCAACTCTTGTAGATTTTTATAGTGTGGAGTTAAGATGCCTTCTGGATTTCCTTGAATTATTTCTATGACTAAGTTGACAAAATAATTATTTATTTCCTTTTTTTTGTCAATTGCTGATATTTTAAGTATCAAGGCAAGACCAAGGGTTGGGGCTAATATTAGTTAATCTACCCTTGTATGGATCAGGAAACAGGAGGAGTCTCAGGGCCTTATGCCCCTAGGGTTAGATGAATAAAGGTAACACAACCCCCGACATGCCTTAATGCTTTTATTAAACTGTCCAGACCTGCTACCCTACCCTGACACATCTGCTAGTTTAACAACATCTGGACACATACAACAAGGCCCAAGCACCATGCAGTATTAAGAGGCTGGCTTCCCCAACAGCAAGTAGCCTTGGCACACTACAACATAGCCACACAGTGTTTGGCTAAATGATGGCCACAGGGATTGTCTCCCTTTGTCCACTCCCATGACCTAGTCACCAAAACTATCTTACCGGTTACTGACTATGCAGACATTGTCTATGGCTCCCACAGCTGCTACCTCTCTTGCTAGACTCAACACTCTTTTAAACTCATTTTGCCATTTTGCTACTTCCTCTCCCCCTATCCACTCACTACTGCCTCCTCTACTCCTCCCTCTCCCAAATGCCTCTTCCTGCTAGGAGCAATACCCATTTCACTTTGATGGCCACTGAGATGAAGGGAGGTGGCACCTAAATGTTTGGATTGGTGGCATCCCAGCCTTTGTCCACACATTACATGAACCGAGCACACTACTGCTTCAAGGTGATTGGCAGTTCCACAGAGTGCTCCCAACTACAGCAATAAGATTTCCTCCAGTACTGATGAAAAGTCCAGGTCAGTAAAGATTCTGAGTAGCTGGCTACCATGATGTTCCTGTGGCAGCGCACTGCAGTGCCTTGCAGGTGACCCAAGTTCAGAAGCAAGCTCAGGATACTGCATCAGGAGGAAGGTTGGACTGGGTAGCTACCACACGGCAGTGCAGTTCAGTAGAGGAGGGGTGGCATTGAGATCAGAGATCACAGCAACCCTTGTGGTGGACAAGGGGAGCTTGCTTCCTCCTCAGGATGTCACTGCATGCAGCCAAGGCAGCTCTATTGGCTGAGACCACAGTAAGGGAGGAGGGGGAATGAAGGGAGAAAAATGGGAGAAAACCCCATGTCCATCTATATGATGGAGTAGGCTCCCTGGGTTTCTCCTGGCTCTTGGAGTTTACTGATGTTGGATCCTAGTCCACATAATAGACCACCTCAGAGGGGAGGTTGGCACTCACCCTGCAGCATCTGCCACGGCCAGAAACATAGAAACATTCCTTTATTTATTATTTTCCAACACTTTCACACCCAAAGGCTGTGAAAGTGAAGAGGAATTAGTATTGCTTGTGAGGTGAGTGCAATGTTTGCAACATGATTTAAGGTATAAGATGAATGTTTATGGGTATTACATTTATATAGATATCAATTAAATTATGGGGAATGATGTCAAAATTCAGAAACAGTGCAAAAAAATATATATTTTTATTCTATTTTTTAAAATGGTCATGAAATTTTCCATGACAATGTTGAAAATGTATGTTGATATATTTTATCATGATAGAAAATGTACATGATAACATTTATTTTACAAAAAAACTGTTTTGTTGTGGTATAAATATGTATATTGATATAGCTAGAGAAAAATTTACATTTTTAATATCGATAACATAATTACTACTGTGACATAATAGTGATGCAATAACAGCACCATTTCTTATTGGCTGGACTCCAATCTTTCATTAAAAAAAAATTAAGTTTCTAGCCTAAACAGTTCCAGAGTTAAACATTTCAAAATATATTTTCTTTAAAATGTGATAATTTTGGAACCATTACGGCTAAAGGATTATTTTTTATTTTTTTATTTATTAATTTAAAAGTTGGTAACCGGGAAAGGCTTACTGAGCCGAGGCTCATTTCCAGGTGCAACCCTGGGGAAAGGGGACAAAGCAGTGGAAAGAGCTTACATAATACAATACAAAAAACATGGAAACAGGAAATAGAATACAGTGCATAAACAGAGGTTACTGCAAAACATAAAACTGCAAAAAAAGCAATATTGTGCAAATATACGATGGTATAAATAATAAAGGAGGTATATATATACAATAGCAGCATGGTAGGGTTAGAATAATGTCCACCACAGACCAGGCAGTTTATATACATTATATAATGTCCATCACAGAGCAGGAAGTATATATATATATATATATATATATATATATATATATATATAATAGCAGGGTTTATATAGCAGTGCAGACTGTGCAAAGTAGGGAATAAGAAAGGCAGGTAGGGAGGTTACAAATAGAGGCTGTTGGCTGAAAAAGACCATAGGGAAAAGATGGTGTAGGAGACTTGCAAAAGAGTAGGGTAGTGGGCTCACTACAGGAAGGGATAGACCAGGTGTCAATGAATATTAGGTAAGGGAGGTAAAGAACTGTGAGAGGAAATTAGTCTAGAATGGGGTGGGTGTAGATGGGGTCTGGGAGGGAAGGGGATAACATGAGCAAATAGTGAAGGAGACAGATCAGAGCAGGGATTTAAGGCAGAGAAAGTGGGGGAGTGGCAGGTGTCCCATGGAAGTTGGTTCCAGAGGTGAGGGAGATGATAAGAGAAGGCGGCCTTACCTGAGCAAGTGTGAGGATGTGGGAGGGAAAATGTCTCAGCATTCCTGGATCGGAGGGAGTATGAGGAGGAGCTTACCAAAGACTGGCAGGACCTGAGGAACGAGTGGAGGGTCCCAAACCGGAATTTGGAGAGGAAAGTGATGCAATGGGTATGGCACCTAGCAGGAAGAGTCATTTGGGAGAGGGAGGAGGAGTAGAGGAGGCAATGGTGAGTTGGGGGGGGAGTATCGAAATGGCAAAATGAGTTTAAAAGAGTGTTGAGTTTTGCGAGAGAGGTAGCAGGTGTGGAGCCATAGACAATGTCTGCATAGTCAGTAACCGGTAAGATAGTTTTGGTGACTAGGTCATAGCGGGTGGACAAAGGGAGACAATCCTTGTAGCAATAGAGGACTCCAAGTTTTGGACAAAGTTTGGAGCAGATGGAGTCAATGAGGGCAGAGAAATCGAGGTTGCTGTCTAGCCAGACCCGAGATATTTGAAAGATTTGACTGTGTTAAGTAACGAGCCATCCAGGGTGTTTAAAACAGGGGAGTTATTGGATTTGGATAGTCTTTGTCTCGAACCGAAGAGCACTGAGACTGTTTTTTGGGGTTTAGTTTGAGCTGATTATTCCTGAACCATGAATGAAAACTTGGAGTCAGCCAAGTACTTACATCCGTAATATGTAACTACAGGGACCAAATATCAATATAAAAAACAAAATGTTTCACATTGATATTGAAAAAAAAACATAAAATAGTTCAGTGTATTTTTAAGTCTTGTCATTTTTAACACATTATATTGACATGTACATGCATGTAGCAACACATGAGAACTATATTAACTGTTCAAATGTTACAGCTTTCAAAATATAGTTTTAAGCATTACAAAAATATATAAGATTATTTCTGGAAATGACCGGAAGACACTAGTTGTTGTTCTGTCTAAGAATAAACACATTCTTTTCTAGTTTATTTTTATTTACCAGATAACTGCACTAGACAACCAAATGCTTTTTTCAGGCATGACCAGGGAGGTTACAAATAGAGGCTGTTGGCCGAAAAAGACCATTGGTCCATCTAGTGTGCCCTGTTTTACCCTGCCCTACTCCATGAACTATTGAATAGATGAGGATTTTGCCCTTATCTCCCCTTCCCCTTCTTTCCTGACTTACTTCTAGCCCCCTTCATAACTTACTCTGTCCCAGCTGTGCTTGAACTCATTTATGGGTTTTGCTTCTACCACCTCAGCTGGCAGGGTGTTCCATGGCACAGCCACTCTCTCAGTGAAGTAACATTTTCTTACAGCTCTCCTAAATCTCCACCCCACTCTCCAGCTTCCATACATGCCTCCTTGTTATTGATCCACTATTCCTGATAAATAATACTTCACAGTTTACCTTGTTTATTCATTTCAGGAACTTGATTCTCTATCATGTCATCCCTCTCCCTTCTGGCATCCAGCGAATACATGCTTAGTGCCCTAAGCCAGTCCTCATGGGATCTGTCCTGTTGGGACTGAATCACTTTTGGTTACCCAGTGCTGCACTGTCTCCAGCCTGTCTCCATCTTTCCTCAGTTGGGGACCCCAGAACTGGACACAATTTCCCAGAAGGGGTCTTACCAGTGATCTATAGAGAGGCAGTGTTACCTTACTTCCTGCTATCAAAACTCATCCCAATTTAGTTGCCTTGCTGGAAGCCTTATTGCATTGGCTTGCTTATTTTAAGGAGTCATTTGTGATGACTCTCAGGTCCCTTTCCTCTGAAGTAGTGACCAGCCCATCCCCGCCCGTCCAGGATTCCTTCCTGGGATTCTATTCCTTACATGCATCACCTTGAACTTTTTGTCACTGAATTTCAACTGCCAGACTTTTGACCATCTCTCCAACAATTGTAGATCCCTCTGCAACTTCCCCACTCCCTCCTGTCTACCCTGCCACATAGCTTAGTATTATCTGTGAAGAAACATATCTTGACCTGTATTCCTTCCCCTATGTCTCTGATGAACAAATTGAAAGGGATTGGTCACAGGACTGACCCCTTTGGCACCCCACTTGCGCCCTCCCTCTCCCTGGTTTGAACCCATTAACCATCACCCTCTGCTGTCTCTCTCTCTCTGCCAAAATCTCCCATATATTTATTTATTTATTAAATTAAAATTTGGTGACCAGGATAGGCACAAGCTAAGCCAGGGTTTGTTTCAAGGTGTGACCTGGTGGAGGGGATACAACAGAGAGTGGAACAGCAATAGCAAAGTGACAACAATAGGTGCTTGAACATGTACAATAAAATCACAGTGCAAGTAATGAATTTCAGAGAAAGACAAAAACACTGTAAAAAGAGTACATGTACATTGACTATGGGGTAGCAAGGTTGATAGCTAAAGGACCATGCATACAATGTCTGGCATGATATTTGTGAAGAACCAGAAAGGCCTAAAATTCAGATTACATGGTACACTGAGTTGAAAGCTATACAACTGAGTAGGCAGAAATGAGAGAACAGGTAAAACAGCAGAGGGGGTATAGGATATTAATTGTTGTGAGATGGAGAAAGAAGGAAGAAGTCTATCTGCAGGTACATTCTTTAGTGAAGTGTGCCAGTAATAGTGTTTTGAGAGAATGGAGAAGGAAGAGAGATGGGTGGGAGAGGAAGACTGTTCCAAAAGGTAGGAAGTCAGATAATGCAGACTGGTCTGCTACCGATTGACCTTGAGGGATATGAAAGGAACATGCTGCAGATGAATAGAGTGGGTAGGAGGAGGGGATGGCAGGGTTAATGAGAGAGGAGAGGAGAGAGAAGTGTGAAATAGTGGCAAGCTGGAAGTTGGCCATGAAGGAGGAACAGTGTGAGAGACTCCAGGCTTCCAGAGAGGAGAAACAGAGATCAGCATCAAGAGAGCTGTGATGGGTGAGAGATTGTGCACTAAGCGTAAACTGGCAAAAGGAATTAAAAAGGGGTCAATCCTGGCATGTGTAGGGGCTTTGGGGCTGCACTGTAGACTACATCTGCTTAATCAAACACAGGCAAGATCATCTTAAAGGATGATCTCATGGTGGACCATGAAAGGAAGGCATAATTTGTTTCAGTATAGCACAACAAACTTAAGGCAACGTTTCTTGTTGATGGTATCAGTATGGGTAGAAAAGCTGAGATTCTGATCCAGTCACACCCCTTAGTACTTGAAATGGGGTACCTGTTCAAGCAAGTTGCCATCTGAAGTTGAGAAGACAGGTGTATGTTGGAGCCTTGCTAATCTCTGTCTAGTGATGAATGTAAGTGGGACAGTTTTGTTGCCAATTAGTCAGAGATGGTTTGCATGGAACGGAACACTGGACATTGTCACAGACATACAGGAGTGAGGGCTCCAGCTCAGGAACCAAGACGTCTGAAGCAAATAGAACTGTGTCATCTGTATACAGTAAATGTGTATGTGGGAAGAGACACAGGTGGAGAGGAGGCCATTTAAGAAGATGGAGAAGAGTACTAGGTCAAGGATGGAGCCCTGGGGAACACCTGACTTGATGGGCAGGGGGTGGATAGGGCATCTCCAACTTGGACTGACTGGAGATGATCTGAAAGTTAGGAGTGGAATCACCTGACTGCCAGGATGGATAGATGCACAGAACCTAACTTGTTCAGGAGATGGGATGGGCAACTGTAACAAAGGCTTTTGCTAGGTCTGTGAAAATGACCACAGTGAATAGGCCATAGTCCATGCCTTTCAGTGCAAAGTTTGTAATCCAGAGGAGGGATGAGATGGTGGAATGGTTCATGCAGAAGATACACTGAAAAGGGGAGCAAAAAGAAGAGGGGTAAAGGTAGGTGGTTAGCTGGGAAAGAACAAGTTACTATTTAACTGGGAGAGAAAGAGTTACTACTTAACTAGGTCCTCTAATATTTTCAGCAGTGTTCTGTGCGGCATTAAATCAAACACCTTGCTGACGTTGAATTAGAGTAAATCTTTTGCTTGTCCCATATCTGCTGTACATGTAATACATTTAAAGAATACTATCAAGTTGGTCTGACAAGACCTCTCTGCCACAGACCCATGCTTTTTAATATCCTGGAACCCACTTCTTTCCAGGTAGACCACCACATCTTCTTTGACTAGTGTCTCTATCAGTTTATCCACAATAGAGGTAAGACTGACAGATCTATAATTCCCAGTTCCTCCTCTCCCTTGTGGAGTAGAACTATGTCTGCTATCCTCCAATCTCTCAGAACAATCCCCAACTACAGTGAGCTATTGAATAGCTCTGCCAGGGGTTCAGCCAGTTCCAGTGCCAATTCCCTTAGCACTCTTGGGTGCACCCCATCTGGTCCTAGTGCTGTATCTGCTTTCAGGGCTGAAGCTCTTTTCCTACTCTATCTACTGTTATTCCCACCTTCCCAATTTCTGGGATCCCCTTTGCAGCTGCCTTTATGCCACTTTCAGGAAGAGGCCTGCTATCCTCCACTGTGAATACTGAGCAGAAGTAGTCATTTAGAATAGCTGCCTTCTGCTCATCGTTCTCTATTACCTTGCCCCCCCACCAGCCAGCCATACATTTCCTCCACTCAGCTATTTTTTACCTGATATACCTGCAGAATTCTTTTTCCCATCCCTTGCTCCCTCTGCAATATGCAGCTCTGTGTCTGGTTATGCTTCTCTGATAGCCTTTTTGGCCTCTTTCATCTTTACTTGGTATTCCATTCCTCATCCCGCTGTTTCCCCTTGTAGCTAACGAAGGCTCTTTATTTACCATAAATGCCTCCCTGACCTTCTTGGAGAACCAATTTGTCTCTTGTGTTTGCTACCCTTGGTAGCCGTTCTAAAGCATGAATTATTTGCTTTGAGAATGGCTCCTTTAATTTCTCCCCACCTGTCCTGTACCCTCTGATCTAGTGCACTCCAGTCAGTTTTTCCCTTGGCTAATTCCCTCATTTGGTCAAAATCTGTTTATGTGAAATCCAGACCCACAGTCTTGGACAAGGATACAGAGGAGACCCATGGGAGATGTCATGGCAACAGGACCCGAGGGTGGGGTGGGGGTGAGGGTCATGGGCAGAGTTGTATATCCTTGTAAGCAGCCTATATCCCTGACTAAGAAAAAAAGATTATGTGGAATATTCTTCCCCTATCTGCCATTACTGCAGACCTTATTTCCCTCCTTAGGGCCGGTGACTCAGTGTGGTGTCTCCATAAGGCCTCAGTCTCCCCCTGAGAACAAGTGGAGATATAAGGATCTCTGCAACTCCAGCATGAAGACCCTCAGACAAAGACCACTTATTTTGCCTCAAATCTGCAGAGTAATCTCAACTCTTCCTCAAAATATTGACAGGTTATCCAGTCTCTTTTTGAAACCCCCTTTCCCAGTTGTCCTCCGCAGTTCTCAAACTCAATTTCTATCCACTCCTGTCTCTTCCCTCATGAGGTGGCAGCTGCTTTCAACCACTACTTCACTACTTATGCTGGTACTACTTTCTTCATCTGTCTCTAATTCCACCCCCCTCCTATTTTCATCCCTTCCCCTTGCTGTTTCCTCTTCACAGCTCTGTGATCACTTAGCCTTCTAAATGGCCACAGCAGTTGTGGACACTTTACCTTAGGCACCTTCATCTCTCTTCCCCAGCTTTTGTTGTCCTCCACTCTTCTTAAAATCTTCTTTCATCTGAGGGCTGTTTCTGACCCTTGAAAATAAGCTAAAGGTCTCCCCCTTACACAAAGAGGGTGACATCTGTGCTCCTGGTGACTGCTGTCTCCTTCCACCCTGTTCTGGATAAACTCCAGGAGAAACTGGTGCACTTCCAGCTCTCCACCTGCCTTGACACAACTATCCACTTTCCTTGCTGTCTGGCTTTCAGAAGACCCACTGCACTGTTTCCATCTGAAACTCAGTAACTGGCCCTGTTTGTCTCTTCTTAAGAGATCCTCCTAGGAATGATCTTACCAATGACTGTCAAGTTGTTCTTCTTGAATGCCTGTTTTTAGAAACAACAACTAGATTTAATACACATGTATATAGCTCATAACTGCATCACTGTCCCAACTGCTCTAATGGACGCAGCACGTAGCAGAGGCACCACAGTCTCTACTCACCCACCCTAGCTGCCAACTCTAAGCTGACCTCACCTACATTCTGTCACTCTTTACCCAGTTTAGGTGTACATCACCAATAATGTATTGTACTTTTTGAAAAATATTTGTGCAAACTGTCTGTACTCCACTACTTTTGTTATTCTCTGTACAAGTTGTACCCGGGTTGCACCTGGAAACAAGCCTCAGCTCAGTGTGCCAATCCTGGGCATCAAATTTTAAATAAATACATAAATAAATAAAGTCATAATTGGTTTTGACCCTTCAAATCTTAGAGAACCAATGATTCCCTATTAACCTTCATGATTCATGCACTCTTCAGAGCTATGCTTACTGGTTTCAGTGGAAGCATCTTTGGAAATCAGTGAGCAATCAAGCTTTTTTTGGTTGTTTGTCTCATTCATTGGAATATACTGCCACAATCCTGAGAACTGACTTCATCAGAAGCACTATGTAAAAAAGGTCTGAAAACACATTTGTTTACTAAGGTGTTCAATTGGAAAACTTAGATCTGGTTGTCGACAGACTTGTTTTTATTTTCTGAGGTATGATACATATTGCAATGCTGTATATTAACTTTTGAAATTCTACTTTAATCTTGTACTTGTATGGGACTGCTAGTCTCTTTGAGTGCTTAGAAGAGCACCATATACATAGAGGATCACTCAGACCTGCAGTAATTAGACTTAAGGGCTCAGTTCTGCAGCTGTTTATTTACCGTCATGCACCCATTTCCATAAGAGGGTCAGTCTGGTTCAACTGGTAGCACATCTACCTCTGGGCCAGAAGATCATGGCTTCTAGCCCCTGTTACATGAGGTCCCTGCACCCTTATTGGTACCCACAGAGGTACACCGTAGACAGCTAGTGCTTAGACATATGTTATACTAATATATAGGGCTAAGGGCATCTACCGTATAAGAGTAGATGTCAGGATATGTATGCATACTATTGTTATACACTTTGCATTCTAATACATATATATATTTTACGTATTTCTTGCTTACAAGATGTTAGGACATCTGTGTCCTTGGAAAGATTATGATATATATGTCGGCATTGCCACCTTTTGGTGATTTATACTATTACACTGATTTGTGTAAGAACTATACTCTTATTTCACAAAGTGATGACTACTACAAAATTGTATAATGTTATCTTGGACCGTGGAGCCACCTTTAATTTAACCAATAGGGCTCATCTCTGTAACTAGAAATGCTTCTATCTTACAGTAACCATAGTAATTATCATAGGTATATAATGTGAGACACTGAGTCTTATACCTCGGAGACCCCAAGAGACATGAAGAAACCTCGAGGTATAGGGAACGCTTAGCATTGGCTCCCGGTTCGTATTGGTAAGAACTGCTTAGGGCAACTGTGATTTATCCCTTTGGTAGTAATAAACAAGTTTATTACTCTTATGCAATGTGTCTGTGATTTCTTACATTCCCAATATTGCCAAGAACCTGAGAGTGAGGTTTAGACCTCCTGACAATTGGCGACTGTGTGCAGGCAATATTTGGTGTTTGTGAGATTTCACTTGTTGCTTAAAACTTTTCCTTTACCAACGGGGACTGTAGGTGTGCGTTCCTGCAACACCTCTCCTGTTCACAGACCACTTTGCAGTTACTTGCAAAGTCTGGCTGCTTTTCTTGGGTGTGGTCAATACCGACTCGACCCACTCAACAGTGGCTTTGAACTGCCAGCCTACAAAGTATACAGTTGCCCAACTGTGTATAAAGTGCTCCTGTTGTGGATCGATACACAGCACGGCGCCTTTTTCACAGTTTGATTTTTTCGTTCCCTCCCACACAATGGCCACTGTATCAAATATCTGTGCAGAACTGAGACTCGATGTCTTGAACTTCCTTGCCTCCCATGGAGGATGGGCTGAGTTCGCGAGGGACACAAGTCAATCTGACAACCCTATACTGGGGATTTCAACCCAGTACTGTGAGACGAGGCAAACAGCTAATAAGCGTAATGCGAAAGGGCTGTTGGTCACTACTCTCTATGCTGCTCTGGAAGCCTCTGAAGTGAGGTTTCGAACCCTTGACCTGCAGATTTCGTCTCTTAAGCAAGAGATGGGTTTGCAAGAAACGGAATGTGTGAGACTGCAGCAGAATTTGGAGTCTGATCTTCAAACACTGTGCATTGAAAAGGATTCACTTTTGCATCATTCTGCACGGACAGGAGAACAGGAAATTTGTATGCTGAAGCAGGAGTGTGAAAGTTTGAGACAGGATAAGGGGCAGGCTTTGAATATGAATGACTTGTTGAGTAGAGTGAATGAACAGTTGAGTGAGGAGATGGGAGAGCTACAGGACAAGATAAATCAGGTACATAATGACTTAAAAGTGGCTACTAGGGACAATTGCGAATTGAGCGCTGCATATAGAGTGTTGCAGACACAAATGCAAGATGAGGTTGATGTGAATGTTGCAAATGTGAGTCATACAGAATGTGAATCCAAGATGGTGAAACTGCACCATCAGCGAGAGGTTCTGACTGGACATGTTAATCCGATGGGAGGTATGGCCCCTGCCTTAACTACGTCATCTGAAGGGGAGGTATCAGATGATGACATCTCCCAGTACAATGCCCATTCACACCCCTACTAGGGCCCAGAGACCCCACCCAGCCATCCACAACATGGCGGGTCCCCACTCCACCCACACTTTGTCATACGTCGACATCGTGATGCACATCATGAGCGATGCCAACATGGCAGCCCCCATGATGGGGGGGAGCAGGTCCAAGCCTGGTCCTGATGGCACCACCAGCAGCCATTATTAATGTGGAAGACAGGCAGGAGCTAGAGAGAATGATTGATAATGCGGTCAATAGTGTGCCCATTCCAGAGGGGAATAGGTGGGTTTTAAAAGGCCAAATTAGGCAGCTTATTCACGAAACTGGTACTCAGGAGGGCATTATCTGCTCCATGGCAGAGGCTGTGGCTCAGGCAGCTTTAGATGGTGCCCAAGGAAATGCACTGCCTTCTGATCATCCCACTAATCCCCTACAAATGGCCTACTCTGTTCAGCAAATAGCTGACAGTATTGGTCGGATGTGCCCATCTGACAACCTCAGCTGCCACTTGGAAGAGGTGCGTTCCAAATGTGAGATACTTAGCCTCACTGCAGACTATCAGGTCCAAATACTATTCCAAACTATCAAGCCTGGATTGTGGGCCAAACTCCCCGATGCCATTCGCCAGGCTGGCAACGCCACCTTTGATGAGGTTGCAGCTGAACTCATTTCTGGACACAGCCCAGGTGTAGTAGGAGTGATGCTTACATACCCTGTAAAACAGAATGCAAAGGAAAGTCCAGCAGCTTACCACCAAAGGCTCTGGATGGCCTACTGAGCAGGAAAACAACTCGCACAAGAAGCTGCAGATATAGATCTTATTAAATATAAGACCTTGTTCCTTAGGAACATGATCCCTGCAGTAAGAGAGAAGGTAGAGCCAACCACCTATCCCACCATGGAAAGGTTTTCCGACATTCTTCGGAAAACTGAGAGAGTTTATCAACTCTACATCCTTGATCTGGGCTCCGGTTCCAAGAAAGTAGCCGCCGTGGAGCCTACATCAGAGGCCGCGATGCACTACACGGTGGAAGGGCAGGCCCAACACAAACAGCCCCTCCCTGCAGACAACCAACACCCCCAGCAGGCCCAACAACCACAACAGCAGCAACAACAATGGGGTGGGAACCGGAACTATCACAAAAATAAGAAACATCATAAGAATAAGGGTAAACCACAACAGCAAAGACCAGGCCCTTCATATAGGGAGATAGCGGAAGAAAACCAGAAGTTTAGAGAGCTCCTGGGGTAAGTGCACTCTGTAGCGGATGCTGTTCCTGCTCAGTCCCTTGCAGCTGTACAACTAGGAACCCAGGCCCCAATGGGCCATGGTGATACCGGTAGTACAGGCCTCAGGCCCATACAGGCCTGAACCCAGAAGCTCCTTCCTATATAGCATCAGTGCAGCATAGTGACATGGTTCAACGGAGCCAGGCCCAACCTCTCCATGCTCCCTCCAGTACAGATTGACGATTACAGGCCTCAGTTCGGATTGTAAACAAGCCGGTCTTGGATACAAACGGAAGGCCCTGTACAGAGGCCGAGGTCAGGGGCTGCCTACTTACAGTATTATTAGACACAGGTGCAGCTGTGTCTGTATTACATGATGAACACCCAGATATATCTCCTTGGTCCACCGGACGGAGGACCAACATGTCAGGAGTAGATGGTACTAGGTTACCTGCATACTGCTCTCTACCGCTACCTGTAGAGTTGGGACATCTGAAGGCCTCACACACCTTCCAACTAATGGTATTGCACGATCATCCTAGTATCATTGGAATTGACTTTCTTGCACCACACGACTGTGTGGTAGATTTGGCTAACATGCTATTAATCTAAATTCAGGACCAATACCATACCATTCTGATCCCTGATTCACACGTGGTGGCAGCAATATCTGCCAACAATAAAGAGTATGACATCATAGATTTGTTCAAGAACCATGAGCTTTTCCCAAAGCTCCTCCCCATTCTACAAAGCCATTTGGAAGCATTTGCTATTAACAAGCATGTGGCAGAATGCACACTGTCATCGAAGCGCTAAGCACAGCACATGAGAGGTAAAGGCAATATCCTTTCCCATCTGAAGCCTTGTCTTCTCTTAGGGAAACAATAAAATCTCTCCTCAACCAAGCTGTAATCAGAACATGTGTTTCTACTGCCAACTCCCCAGTATGGCCTGTGAAAAAACCCACAGGTGCCTGGAGACTTACTATTGGCTACAGGAAACTGAACCAGGTCACCCCTAGTTGTGCTCCAACTGTGGCCTCAGCACCTGATGTGCTACGACTCCTGACCCCTGACCAAAAACGGTTCAGTGACCTGGACATCTCCATGGCTTTTGGTCACTGCCATTGGCCCTTAAGTGTCAATATAAGTTCGCCTTCACCTTTGACGGTAGGCAGTACATGTGGACCTGCTTAGCACAGGGATTCTGTAACAGCCCATCCTGTTTCATCTGCATATGATGGATGCCCTTGAGGGTTTCTCTACTCCCCAGTGTCTCTTGCAGTATGTGGATTACCTGCTGTTGGCAACAGCCACACAGGAACAACACTTAGATCTCTTGGATGAACTATTGACTCTCATCCAGACAGTAGGCCTCAAATGCAATCCAGCAAAAGCACAACTATGTCAGAAAGAGGTGCTCTTTCTGGGCCTGAGAATAACTGATCAAGGCCAGAGCCCTACCTGGAAGAAGATACAAGGATTGCAAGACTTGCTATTACCCGCCAGTGTGGCAACTCTTAGAAGGTTTCTAGGTATGGTGAACTATTCTAGAGATTTTATCTGTGATTTTACTCAGAAGGCTGCTCCTCTGTATGAGTTAGAAACATAGAAACATAGGATTTGATGGCAGATAAGGACCGCTTGTCCCACCTAGTCTGCCCATTTCCCTACCTAATGGATAAGCTGCAGATCCTAGTTAACCAACGGGCCTATTTCCTCCTACCCCTCACTAGAATTGCCTTATGTTTGTCCCATGCATTCCTGAATTTCCCCACTGTTTTTGACTCTACGACCTCCTCAGAAAGGCTGTTCCATGTATCCACAACCCTCTCTGTGAAGAAATACTTCCTCACATTACCTCTGAGCTGTCCCCTCTCTATCTTCAAATTGTGCCCCCTTGTTTTTGCACTTCTCTTTTTTTTGAAATATGCTACCCTCTTGGAATTTGTTGATTCCCTTGAGGTATTTGAAAGTTTCTATCATGCCCCCCACTTTCCTCGAGGCTATACATCTTTAGTTCCTTTAGACTTTCTTCATATGTCTTCTGATGCAGACCCTGCATCATTTTGGTTGCCCTCCTCTGGACAGCCTCCACCCTGTCTATGTCTTTGAGGAGATGGGGTCTCCAGAACTGTACACAGTGCTCCAGATGTGGTCTTACCAACTGTCTGTACAGAGGACCAACAACTTCCTGTTTTCTACTGGTGACACCTCTCCCTATGCATCCCAGTATCCCCCCAGCCCTCTTACTGCCTTCTCACATTGCTGGCCCACCTTTAGGTCATCCGATAAGACAACCCCTAGGTCCCTTCCCATTTTTGTTGTTGTCAGTATCTCACCCCCCATTGTGTACTCTTACCCTGGGTTTTTGTTTCCCAGGTGCATTCTTGCACTTCTTTGCATTGAATCTAAGCTGCCATACATTTGACCATTCTCTCAACCTTGCAATTCCTTTTCATCCTTTCCACCCACCTTGTGTATCAACCCTGTTGCAGATCTTTGTGTCATCTGCAAGAGACATACTTTCCCTTCCAGTCCCTCTGCAATGTCACTTATAAAGACATTGAAAAGGACTTGCCCCAGTACTGAACCCTGTGGTACCTCACTAGTAACCCTCCTTTCTTCACTGTGGACTCCATTTACTATTACCCACTGTGTCCTGTTGTCCAACCAGTGTTATACCCAGGCTACCACCCTGGGACCCACTCCCAGGCTGGCTAATTTGTTTATTAATCTTTTGTGCAGGACTGTGTCAAATGCCTTGCTAAAGTCTAGGTAGGCCATGTCCACAGCCCCTCCCTGGTCTACTGCTTTGATCACCCAGTAAAAGAACTCAATTAGAGTTGTCTGACATGACCTTCCCACTATGAATCCATGCTGCCTTGGGTCCTGTGCCCCACTGGCCTCTAGGTACTCAACAATTCTTTCCTTCAGAAGTGATTCTATCATTTTCCCTACCACTGAGGTCAAACTGACAGGTCTGTAGTTTCTTGCCTCTGTCTTGCTCCCACCTTTGTGAAGGGGAATCACATCTGCCCTCCTCCAGTCCTCAGGTACCACACCATCCTCCCATGATTTATTAAAAAGGGTAGTCAGTGGTGTTAGTAGTTCTTCCTTAGTTTTTTTAGAATTCTGGGGTGAATCCCATCAGGCCCCATTGCTTTACCCACCTTCAGTTTAAGAGTTCTTTCAGAACCCTTTCTTCTCTGAAAGGACTAATATCAACCCCCCTATTCAGAGTGCTTCTATTGACCGGATTAGGTATTTCCCCCTGCTTTTCCATTGTGAATACTGAGCAGAAATATTTGTTCAGTATCCCTGCTTTTTCACTGTCGCTCTCTGCCCAACCACCTTCCTCTTTGATCAGCCAAAGGATCCCTGCCTTAGTTTTTCTTTGCTCCCTAATGTACCTATAAAAGGTTTATCCCCCTTCTTAACCGAGTTGGCTATCTTTTCCTCGGTTTGGGCCTTTGCTATTCTGACTGCCTTACCTGCTTCCTACTGTTTTAACTGGTGCAGTTCTCTGTCCTGTGTTTCCTTATACTTCATGAATGCTAACTTTTTTTCTCCCTTACCTTTCCTGCCACTTCTTTTGAGAAATATAATGTTTTTTTCTTTGTTTTTGATTTGTTTATTTGCTTCACACAAAGGCTTGTTGCCTCTGTGATGGCGGTTTTGATGTTTCCTCATTGTTGCTCCACCCCACCTTCTTGCCTGTTTGCTAGTGCTTTTCTGAGGCACTCTCCCATTTTGACAAAATCAGACCTCCTGAAGTCCAGTACCTTTACTTTTGTGTGGCTTGACTCTACAGCTAAGTTTATCATGAACCACACTGTTTGGTGGTCGCTTGTTCCCAGATGGCAACCCATTTCAAAATCAGAGATCCTCTCTCCGTCCCCATTTGAGAGTACCAGGTCTAAGATTGCTCTCTCCTGAGTGGGTTCCAAAACTAGCTGTCTGAGGCATGCCCCCTGTAGGGCATCGAGAATGGCCCTGATCTTGGATGTGGCTGCAACAAAGGTGCTCCAGTCAACATTTGGCATATTCAGGTCCCCCATCAGCAATATCTCCCCTTTCTCTGCCATCCCAAGGATGCCTTCTATCTTCTAGTTACTGAAGAAGGACATTCCTTGGACTTGGGGCCCCATACACACCCAGGCTATGACATCACTGAAACAGGCCTTAGCCTCGGTTCCAGCTCTGGTCAATCACAATCCAGCACTACTATTTCATCTGGAGTGTGCCACCTCTGACATTGTCATGTCAGCAGTGCTGGCCCAGAAGGTACATGGTACCTTGAGACCCATTGCATATGCATCACAGCTCTTGACCCCAGTGGAACAGAAGTACAGGCTTCGTGAAAGGAACCTTTTGACTACCTACTGGGCTGTCAAGCACTTTCTCTATATCATTGGGTACTCTCCACTGATCATTAACATGAACCACACCCCAACTACCTTTCTGCTATCAGACAGAGTGAAGGATGGGTCAGTCTCTAACACCAGGCTGATGCATTGGTCACTCCTTCTCCAGGATAGAGACATCCAGGCACAACCAACCAAAATGACATCCATGCTGGCACATGGACTCCTTTTTCAAGGAGAACCCCATGATTGTACACTGCAGCCATCTGATCTACCAGATCGAGGTCCTTTCCTCCCTGCCACACCACAATTACTCGAAAACAGTTCATTGTGTCATATCTTTACAGATGGTTCAACTTCCTATCACCAATGAGAACAAATTGCAGGGATGGGAATCTTAGTGCTTTACCCTTATGGTAACATTGTTAAAATCTCAAAACATTGCAGTGTGGCATCCTCACAGTATGCTGAGATGGCAGCGGTGGCCTGTGCCCTCAAGTTCATTCAGCATGGGACCGAGGATACCATAATTTTCACAGACTTCAATTGGGTTTGTTGTTCTCTTACAGAATTTTTCCCTTTCTGTCAAAAGAACTCCTTCCTCTCTTCTAATGGCAGCCCAGTGAAGCACAAAGAACTGGTAATATACATACACTCACTGGCACAAAGGTTTGCACACAAACTCTATGTACATAAAGTTAAAGCTCATTCCATACATGACCCCTACCATGCCTACAATGACATAGCAGACACCCTTGCCAAGGAGGAGGCCCGAGGGGGGGACACCTGGACGATGGACCATCCAGAGGCCAATGCGGCCATACACATAGCAGCAGTCAGGAAGAAACCTGAACTTTTTCCCCCTTAGACCTCTCAGCAGCCCAACATGTTGATACTGAGCTCAAAGAAGTGTTCAGATTCCTTGACAAGGGTACCAAAGGAAAACTTCCCACACACAATCCTTACCGGAGGCATGAAGGTAAATTACACTTGTCCCCAGATGACAATCTCATCTGGTATCAACCAGATGATTCCACCACCAAGTTGTGGGTGGTCCCCAGACACCTTAGGTCTGAATTCTTGCACCAAGTGCATGATGCCCCACTGGTGGACACCAGGGAGTGGAAAACACTCTCCAGTGGCTTAAGACCACCGCCTGGTTGCCTGGTGTCACCAAAGATGTTAAACAGTACATAGACAACTGCCTTTCTTGTGCACAAAACAACCCCATCCCCACCAAACGAAATGCCAAACTCCTACCACAAAGACATTCTGGCCCTTGGCATGCCACACAAATTGATTTTATCGGTCCTCTGACCAATACCAGCAGAAACAACAAGTATGCTTTTGTGGTAACTGACCTCTTCTCAAAGTGGGTTGAAGCTTTCCCTACAAAGACATGTACCACTAAAACCACTGCCAAAATCTTGGTAGAACAAATTTTCTCAAGGTGGGGCCTACCTCTTAAGGTAGACTCTGACAAAGGAATCAGTTTCACGGGTGAGTTGATGAAAGAATCCCTTGAGCTCCTTGGAGTTCAGCAAAAGTTCCACATACCTTATCACCCACAATCTTCAGGTAAAGTAGAAAGAGCCAACAGACGGATTAAGCAAATGCTTTCCAAATGCATCGAAGACAATCCCAAAACCTGGGATTCCCTGTTGCCATTATTCCTTGTGGCAATTAGGGGTACACCCTCAGCCACCACCCAGTTGACACCCTTTGAGGTAATGACTGGAAGACAGATGAGATTACCTGAACACCTGTTGTTTGACCTGCACTCCCCCACTGCAGACTGTGTGTCTGTAGACCAATATGTGGGAAAAACTCAGAAAAGACCTCATACATACACACTTGTATGCTGCCAACTGCATGGGCAAGGCCCAGCAACCATCCAAAATACAGTTCGACAAACACGCACAAGAAGTGGATTGGCAGGTTGGAGATCAGGTAATAGTTCTCTGCTTTGCACATCCCTCACATTCCTTCTCCAATAAGTGGGAAGGCCCTTACTCCATTGTCAACAAGATCAGTCCAGCAGCCTAGCAAGTTAGACTCTTACACAACAACAAATTGACTGACAAATGGTTACATGCAAACCAACTGAAACTGTATAAAGGAGTATAATTACTTTTCCTCATGCCATTGGGCAGAATAGTACTAACCTACTAATGTTTGATTTTCCTTTTCAGATACATTGACAAGACAGCTATCTTGCTCCATTTTCTCCTCATCTCAGGAGTTATCCCCTGCATCCAAGGCATGGTACTGAACCTCCTTCCTCACTTTGATCCTCCAACATCTGGTCCAGAGGGGGTATCCATCAAAATACCTGCTAGCTTGGTTACTGTCCAGGAAGGTTCTGATGCCTACCTCACTGCCTTGGTTGTTACTCCTGATAAATCTACCCTGCAAATTGAGTGGCAAACCACATCGCAAGGACAAATTCTCCCTGTGGCCAAACTCTCCAAGGAAACTTTTCAGAGTTGGTCCAACGCTAAATTGTCCCCTAATGGTTCTATGCCCTTGCTACAGACTGCTCTTAGACATTCTGGTTTATACAATATTACTGCTTTAATTGATCCCTCATATTGTAATTCTTTGTCTAAAGACTCTGCTAGAAAATTTTGTGCTGTACACAACATGGCCTCTGCTGCCATGTTTCTATCTGTATTACCACCCACTGACAAGCAGCTTTTGGAGTGTCCAAAGCACACCCCTGGTCTTCGTAGTGGTCTAACAGCCACTGCTCTGCCTGGTACACTGATTAACAACTTGCAATTTATGCATATACCTGTTTTGTTTAACTTGACTTACTGGAATATGAAAGAATTTGGTATGTGTTATAATACTAACACTTCAGCATTTTACAGTATGTTATTGCTTGATAGTTTAGCAAGTTTTCAGATTCGTACTCAAGACCCTATTGCAGGGGTACATACCACCGAGCATTGAGGCAACTTCAGGAGAAAACCCAATCCTGATGATCAAAGTCATAAACGTAATACACATGAAGTTGACAGTTCTGATGTCACTGGTGCAACCGGCACTGTCACAGGTCTCTTTGGTACAGCTATGCCTATCTGGAATAAGGCAGACATTACTGCTATCGAATCTCATTCAGCCAAATTTCAGACTGGTTTGGTAAATAATATACTGCCCCCATTATTGCATGGTGTGGATGGCATTAGTCAGGAAGAAAGATACACTGCATATAATATGCACAACATTGCTAAGGCATTTTCAGACTCTAAAGAAAAAATTAATGCACTCATTGCACAGAATAACAAAGAAGCAGATAAATAATACCTTGCTAGAGAAATCTTATGTTCCGCCTATGGGTCATACATTATTACTACCATCAATGATCTCTTCCATGATCTAGAATCTGGAAGAATCCCTGACATCATACATGACAGACGTATTTCTAAATGGTATTGTCCATGCTGTAAAACCCCAGGCTGTATTGCTATGTGTATGCAACAAACTTTAACTATTCCTCTTTCTACAGCTAGGAATTTGGGTTTTGTGACCAGACACCCTAATACCAGTCTATGTTTTACTACTAAAAAATGTTATATCAAAGATACAATGTTTGTTTCTTTTACTGTCCCTTTACCATGCTTTGATCCCACTATAGCTTTGTTCGACAAGCTCGCTTCTGTCCACTCCATTGGGCACCTTGATGACGACATCTACAGAGAACGCTTAGACTTGCCTCTTCTGCTGGCCTTTCATTCTTTCCTGGATGCCTGGGTTGCTCTGCCCACAGATTGCTGTGCAAAGAAACAATATATCTACTTGTGTCAATGTGATGTATTTGATGTTGTTAAACCTGTATGTGGTTATTCTCCCAACAGTATTGATTGGTCCTTTTCCATGGACGATGACATCAGCATGAATGACACTGCCTTTTCGGACTCAACATTGGCTCCAGATAAACTTTACCAATCTTATCGAGAGGTGGTTCATCGCCTGTCAACACAGATTTCAAAGACAACTTACACCTGCCCGGTACAGTTGCAAAAGTGGCGACTCACCACTGTCAAAATGCAGTACAATTCTGACGGGGGGTATTGTGCAGTTTCTAACTATAAAAGTTATGCATATGAAACTGATACATGTGTTATTGATAACCCTAACTTCTGCTTTGTTCCCCATCAGAAGGCTGTTATTGGACATACCATTATTACCCCATCCCCCTTACGGATGCTGACATCATTGATGGTAACCCCGAATATCTGCTCATTCTTTCTGAGTATTTACCATATTTTTATGTACATATAGATCCACTTTCATTTACATTGAAATCACTTTTAGAGAGAAAAGACACCACCTCATCCACATCAGCAATAATATTACCAAAGCTAACAAAGCTACCCTTTCATTGATTAATGATGGTGATATGAATGATGCCTTAACTAACACTTGGTTAGAGATTACTTTTAAAGGTTTTGTTATTATACAAGTGTTTTTGATATTTTTCTTGGTTATTATGCTATGCTTCCAGCAGTGCACACTGCGCCAACACCATGAGCAGCTGGAGTTCCTTTGCAAAGCTTACGTGTCAGGTTTGTAAATGACCCCTGCTCCCTGACCTTTCCCTATTTTTGTCTGTGTTGCCCTTGGAGGCAACAAGGGGGGGAATGTTACATGCGGTCCCTGCACCCTTATTGGTAGCCCCAGAGGTACACCGTAGACAGCTACTGCTTAGGCATGTGTTATACTAAACATTGCCCTAAACCATTCTTACCAATATGAACCAGGTGCCAATGCTAAGTTTTCCCTATACCTCGAGGTTTCTTCGTATCTCTTTGGGTCTCCGAGGTATAAGACTCAGTGTCTCACATTATATACCTATGATAATTATAGGAAATGTTTCTATCTTACAGTAACCATAGTAATTATGATAGGTATCACCTTTTGCTGATTTGTGCTATTACACTGAGTTGTGTAAGAACTGTAAGAACTATACTCTTTTGTTTCACAAAGTGATGACAACTACAAAATTGTATAATGTTATCTTGGACTGTGGAGCCACCTTTAATTTAGCCAATAGGGCTCATCTCTGTAACTAGAAATGTTTCTGTCTTACAGTAACCATAGTAATTATCATAGGTATATAATGTGAGACACTGAGTCTTATACCTTGGAGACCCCAAGAGACACGAAGAAACCTCGAGGTATAGGGAATGCTTAGCATTGGCTCCCAGTTCATATTGGTAAGAACTGTTTAGGGCAACTGTGATTAATCCCTTTGGTAGTAATAAACCAGTTTGTTACTCTTATGCAACGTGTCTGTGATTTCTTACATTCCCAATATTGCCAAGAACCTGAGAGTGAGGATTAGACCTCCTGACACCCCACACTGGGATTAGACCTTATGATGTAAAACACTGGTACCCAAATGCAGTACTAAAGGAATGTTGTACTGTAAGGGTATGCTGCCTTTGGATGAGACATTAAACCAAGGTGTTGTCTGCCTTTTCTGGTGGTTGTTCAGGTGGACATTAAAGATCCCTGGGCACTTCTCAGAACAGAAGAATGTCCCCAGTGTCTGGTCCAAATTTCTCCCATTCACTCAAAATACCCTCAACAGCTTAAGCTGGCTCAGTTTCAGTTGATTTTCATACCCCCTTTCCCTGGGGACGAGGCTGAAAATAGACAGAACTGTCTACCCCTCCTTTCCTAGTAAAAATAAATAAATAAGAGAAATGGGGGCCAGTTATTCAAAATATTTGAATTTGCAGCTGTTTGGTTATTCATACTCACTTTAAAACACCCTTTATGTGGCTGAAAAACTGCTTAAACTTTATAAGGGATTTCCAATAGTTAAAGAGAATACAGAATAGTTACTCAGAATCATGGCATGCATCAAGAGAAACTACATAAGCACATCAACAGAAATTATAAGGCCCTGAACAGATCCTTTGTCAGTTCATGTCTCAAGTAGTGGTCAGTTCTGGTCCCCCATCTTAGAAAAGACATTCACATGATTAAACAAGTCCAGGGTAGAGAGATTAAGGTGTTTGTGGGCAAAAGAACATGATCTGTGAGATCTGATTGTCAGAATTAGGCCTATTTTGTCTTCTTAGTGGAACAGAAAAGACCACCAAGATGGCTGAAGTGCAATAGCTGTTGAAATTTAGCTCTTCCTGAAGCTCTATAAAACCCTTGGAAAAGCATGGTTTCTCACAAGACAAAATATCCAAGTAAGGTAAAAACACAAATAAGAAAAAGACCTCTACTTTTAAGACAATTTTGTCAGGTTTGGGCCTCTGGACAAGTACTGTCAAAGTCTAACGCTCCGCCCAGGTGCAAGCTCTGTGGAGCCGGCCACACCCCACGGGGAAGCACTATTTTGGCAGCAGTCATGCTGCACTTAGTACACCAGCAAATAGTGTGGCACTATAGAATTCATTAAATTCAGTTTCTAATTCCAAAACCAATGCTGGAGATTGACTTGGCTATGTTGTTATCATCCCACACATTTATTTCTGAAATCTCAGAGCGTAATACAGTTGCATGAAAGATAGAAAAACACTACAAACGGGAGAGCTGCAACAAGTATGTTTTGGTGATTGACACTAATCTTATTATCATGGATAAAATGCCTTTGAAGGTATCTGATTATGATTCTCAGAATCTGCTGCAGAAGCAGGAGGAAAGGGTATTATCATTGAATCTGCTTAGGCAGCAACTTTACTAGAAGCAGAATGCCAGCTTCGGTCCCAGGTTCCCTGAGATGCTCCAAATGCTTTAATACTTAAACGAAATATCCAAAATACCTGTGAACACAGGGAATGTGGTGTGGTGCACCTCTAGGGGCTGACTAGCCCAAAACACTGCAAAGACTTCCAAAAAGGACTGCACTCAGAAAGCAGGAATGACCACCTCTCAGTAAATAAACTACAGATTTAATTCCATTTGTAAACAGGGTGTGGTCAAAAATGTGCTGGAGACCTTTACTAGCCCCAGTGCTTCGGGTCAAACTAACTCTTCATCAATTAACAAGCGGATGGATCTCCTACATAAAATAGATCCATCATGGAGGGAACAAGTAAAGACCTATAGATCAAAGCTGAACTTCCGGAATGATCTGTGAAGACTTTAAATGAAAAAGTTTCAAATGTTGGGGCAAAGTTGCATACATGTAAACCAATGACACTAACTGCTCTAAGAGAATGCATTGGTGCCAACAGGTGTATAGAGCACAGGAAACTTGAATACAGTATTAAATTAAAGGTAAGGGTGGTTTGACAATGGAGCTGGAAGTGAAAACAAACTTCAGTGCAAACAACTAGTCACACTTGAAACCTTCAGCCTTCCAAAAAGCAATTCCCCTTTAAAGAATTAGTAGCACCAAAAATAGCAGATGGAAATGTTAATTATTTTGAAAAATAGATAGATTGCTTGATAGATAGATGATAGATAGATAGATAGATAGATAGATAGATAGATAGATAGATAGAAGGTTATTTATATAATGCTCCTTCCTGGAGGTTCAAAGTGCTGTACAATTTGTAAAAACATCAAATACAACACATCTCAGATAGAAAAACATCAAACAGAAATAGGAAAGCAGCAGCAATCAACCTACAGGATAAATAAACAATAAAATCAGATAACATTAAGAACAGATTATATATAATGTATCTATCTATCAAACAAGATGGTGACTGGTTAGAACAGTGCTACACTTACAGCACATATAAGAACCGCCCTGTGTGAATAGCATATCACGAACAGCGATGGGGTAGAACAGCATATTGCAGTGTAAGCACTACCCATGTTGCTGTCTGTGATACTAGAAGTAGACACGAGCTGTGAAAATTGAGAGGCTGGCCAAGCTGCTCCCATGGTGGAGAGGGCTGAAGCATGGAGCAGCTTTGCCAGAGTGGTGCTGGAGACCAGAGTCCTAATACTGGTCTCTGATTTTTTTTCATGGCATGGGTGTTAGATTTTAGGAAGTCCCGTCTCACAGACCAACCCCCCCAACATTGTAATTTACCCAGTATTCCGACTCCAACTTGGAGTTGATTATTTTAGTTATGGGGAGTATTGGGGCGGAGGTTGGGGGTGCAGGGGTGGAGCCCCCTGCTCAAACAAAAGAAATATGGTATATTTTAGCACTGGTAGCAGTTGTCAGTGTGATTTATGGCCGCTACCAGAGACGCTGCTTTCACTTGCAGTATTTGCTCCTGCTGCTGTTCTGAACAGTGCTGTTTGGGCGGTGCTGTTATTGACAGCACTGCTCATGGTGGTGCTGTCGTGAACTACTGCCAACAAGACAGTCAGCAAACATACAATTATATTAATGATACAGCTTATACGCTTGACTAAACAAAAATGTTTTCAGGTCCTTTTTAAAGGTTTCCACTGAGGGTGCCTCCCTCAGATCACTAGGCAGTGAATTCCACAGGGCTAGCGAGGCCACTGAAAAAGTTTGATCACCTGACTGCCGTAGCCTAGCCCTGGAAACCACTAGGAGGCAACCTTCAGAGGAACAGAAAGAGCGGGATGGGCAATGAGGAGCCAGGAGGAGCTAGTCTGTTATCACTTTTTATTTCTGAAGTATTTTTCCTTTTCCATTTTTTCATTAGTAGGTTTTCTACCTAATTGTTTAGGTGTGATGTGAAGAGCAGTACTTTACCTGTTAGTGACATATATAGTTCTGTTCCCCTTCATACCTCAGCAGCAGCAGCAGTGTGACATCAGAATCTTCTTCCACCTGGACCAGCTTGTAGCTTTTTTGAAGGCACCACAAACAGACAAGCAATATATATTTTTGGTTGCTGAATCATCTGATAATAAAACCAAGGAGAGGAAATCCAATAAAGAAAATTATAAGCCTAATTAATTATTCATGAGCCTATCGAGGCTCTGGATTGGCTACTGGATCAGGCATTAATATCTTGGAAATGACCGCTTCAGCTGCAGACTGATGCTGTAGGCATGAATGACTCATGCCACGCAGGCAAGACCTAAATAAATCTGGCACAATTGAAACTTTTTATTGCGATTAGCCTTATAATCACAATAACAACCTTGAAGCCAGTCATTTCCTTGGATTATCGACCAGCTGGAGGGAGGTGGCCTTCCGCTGCGCCTTGGGCCACCCATCCCCCCAACTGGTCATTAAACCCTTGGAAATGACCATCTTCTTGGTCATTATTGCTTAAATTGTAGACCTGAGCTGACTGTGAAGATGCCAATATGAATAAAAAACATAGACTTACAGATAAAATACAGCCAATATATTGACTGGCTAAAACTTACTTTTCCTTTTTCCCAAATTTCTCTAAGGATTAGGATCTTGTGAAACTGCTAAACTAAGTTCACAAATCTCCATTTCTTTTGTATTATGTGCAGAATGTAATGAGAAATGTTATAAACCTAAAAACGTCTTAGTATAAGATATTTAATCCCCAAAACAGCTGTTTCCAAAGAATTTGTATGGAAAGTATTTCCTTTCCTTCTGGTAATTGAATTATTTTAAATCTTGGAACCCTCCATGAATAAATGGACTAGTTCTGATATAGTCCTTTGTTTGTATTTAATGAAAGATTATAATAAAGATAATTTGTAGTCTGTATTTTGTATATTGTTTAAGAAATGTACCTGCAAGTCTCATTTATCTTTCAATAAATGTACCCTGTTACCCGACTGCATGATTTGTACTCCCATTGCCCCCCACCCCAGTTACACCTGGAAATGAGCTCTGGCTCAGTGTGCCCTTCCATGTTACCAGATTTCAAGTAAATAAAATAATTATAAAGAAAGTTTAAAAAAAGGAAAAGAGGAGACTCACATGTATCATTCAAATACCTGAAATCAGATCAAACAGAGCTGTTCAGAATGTCGAAGGATGAGAGAATGGGGGGACAGTGTCACTGGCAGGAGGAAAATTCAGGGGAAATAGCAGGAAGAACTACTTTACAAATGGATGGTGAATTTGTAGAACAGACTACCAGAACAGTCGGTATCAGTTGATACTGGATCTACAGTTCTTTTAAACTTGGACTTGCTACCGACAGAATTTTAAATCCGAGGTTTGTAGTGATCTTTCATATTAATGTTATTGGTCATATTGTAGCTAGACTTGGGGACTAGCTCTTGGTTCAGGGTCTTCAAAAGGGGACTGCTCTTTAGACCTGCTGATCCAAGGGAATTTCAATTCCCTGGTTGTGTGAGTGGTTGGAGAAGGGGTGCCTTCTTTCACCGCTTACTCTGGATAAAGGAAATGAGCATGCACGGCACACTGTTGGAGTCAGTGGGTACAGTGCTCAACCTGAGACCTGTTAGTACGTTGTGCTTACTGTATGGACATATACAGGACATACACATTAAGGCTGATGGTGCTAGAAAGGATGACAATATCTACTGTATGATGCTGAACTGTGAATGTAGGGTAAAGGCCCGGCAACTGAATGCTGTATATTAATGTTTGATTTAAAATTAATAGCATTGGCTGTATTTAGCTAAAATGTTTGTTATACAAATAAAGTTTAGGTATACCTACCCCTCTGTCATGTACTGAAAAAGAACTGATTTGCATTTATTAACTATGCGTAGGAATGGGTGCATTGTGTTTATCTGTGCATTTGCTGTAATGCTTTGCATGAAATCAAATAAACAAAAAGTTTAGGAAAAACTTGAACTTGTTAGGTGCTGTGAAGAAAATGAGGTGATGAGGTATTCCCAATGAGCTAGTGGGGAGGGGAGGGGGACAACAGCCTATGACGTTGTTTCTTTCCTAAAATTATATGTTCATTTACATTCTGACAGTGTCCGTATAGACTCTGGACTATTTTTCTGCCAACACAAGGGTTTCAACCTGTACAAAAGCAATTGAATTGCATGTGCAAATGTTTTAAATATTATTAATTTTATTTGACATTTTTTGTCCTGCAGAAACATGCTGAACTGTAAGCAGCTCATTTCTAAGTGTGTCCTGGGGAGTAACGAACGTAGGAGGTAGAAGAGTACACAACGTACAGATGTACCAGTAACTTGGTATGGCACATGCTGCCTCGTACAAGGTACAGTACAAAACATATGTAAAGGAGAAAGCTAAAACAACTTAATGTAGTGTAATAAACTCCCTGGTGGTATAGTAGAGAGAAAAAAAACTATATACACAATTGGTTAACACCCAATCAGAGGACAGGATGGCAAAGACTACATTGGAATCACGTTGGTAGGCAGGGGACAAAATAGAGCGACTTATTAAAGTGACTATAAGTGCTTGAGAGAGTTTGAGCAAAATGCTGAGATGTACCTAGTCTGAAGTCAACTAAAATCAGGAGAAAGGGAGATGCTACAGGCAGGACAGAACAGTTCCTGCGCTTGATTCTTTGTGGACTATCGTGAAGTGGAGGACTGGAGGGAAGGAAGGAAGGAGTTCTGCTGGCAGGGAGCCTCCAAGAAAACATTCTAGCTGCAGCGAGCTTCCAGGAGAACATTCTAGTGGCAGGGAGCCACCAGGAGAACGTGACCAATCCTTCTGAAATATCTGGCCCCAACTACATGATGGGTACACAGAACTGTCCTCTGAGTTTAGCATCCAACAGCTATACAGACTGCAGTCCCAAATACTCCTCAGATCTCTTGAAGAGGCAGTCTTGGCTGAGCAGTTAGAGTACAGAGCTGTGAACCTGAAGTCCCAGGCTGGAACCCAACAACTGACACTCGCTGTGTGACCTTGAGCATGTCATGTAACCTCCCTGACCTGAACCTTCTTAAACTTTCTATAATCTCTCCGTAATCTATCTCTGTGTTGTTTGAATTTCCTGTGTGTGTAAAATAGCAGCAACATTCTCTCCCCTCCCCTTCCAGGACTACTAAACATTTTTGCATACAGTTCATATGAAAGACACTGTATTAAGCCAAATTCCTTTTCTATTGTATGTACATGTTGAAAATCATTAAAAAAAAAAGGCTTTGCTCTTACAAATGGATCTCTCTTAGTGATGGACAAAAGGACAATATTGTTATGGTCGTTAAAGCAGCACAGACCCTGACAAGATATCAGTTTTGAACATATGCACATACGCCATTTCCTGTCTAGGAAGTTCTGCTTTCCATAGAAATGCAGTATTTGCAGGGCCTCTGATTGACACAAAATGCAGTGGTCAAAATCTGTTTCCAAGATTTCTGCATTCTGGGATTCATGCCAGTCCAATTTCTGGACTTTACTGAGATTCTAATCTCTAGCATTTGTTATGTGGATACAATTATACAATGACAGAAAGCCATATATACAGTACATTGAATTAAATAAAGCACAATGACAACAGTCCAGGAAATAACTTATGGCAAAATATGTGGAATGTAGATGAAGTGCTCTGGTAAAACATGTCAGATTCTATGGAATTATTCTGTGGTTTTGCCAGTGTATCAAGGCAAGTGCCCCTTTCATGTGTGCTCCCACCTCAGCCCCCAGCTCTCTGCACAGGAATGGCTGCTGCTATCTGTTTTATTGCCACTGCTGGCTGTGTTAACTTCAGCCTCACTGAACCCTATTGTACAGTACGTGTCTATGACACTCACTGTTTACCATTGTTATTTCCTGTGTGATGCCTTTCTTATTTATTGTTCAAATGATCACTATGAAATGTATAATTATACATTTGCATTTCTTCCTTGCTCCCACCTCCAGCATTTCTGTAACTCCCACCCCCTGCCCCCCTGATTGTACCTGGACATGAGATTTGGCTCAGTGCTCCTTTCCTGGACAAAAACTTTGAATAAAGTGCCGGGATTTGTAACATTTTTTTTTCTGATGAACACTACAAATGAGTGTCCCTGAATATTTGCAGTGTAGAGTGTAACACCTGCTGACACGTAAATGAAACCCAAGCTGCCAGACATGCAATTATACAAAGGTATTTTTCTCAAATGCAATATTTTAGAACAGTCAGTAAATATCTTTGCTGAAAATAATGATTTAAAGTTTACCTCTTTCTGCTTCAGTTCTGTGGACGTCTTCAGATGTTAGTAGTCTTTAACTGTTTTGGCTCCTCTTTTATTAATTTGGTTTCATCAGCTTTGAGTCCGGGGAGCCCCCTCTGGGACTGAAAAGGAATAAGGGAGCCAATTTACCAGTGCTGTCTAAGCCAGAAAATTAAATAATTCATGATGTTTTCTGACGGCCCTCCCTAACTTGCCGAGGGTGAAGTGTGGGATCCGACAGCTCAGAATGGAGTCCTCACACAGGAGTTCATTAGTGGTGGTCAGATGTAATTAACTACAGATAAGACACTATAGGATCTTGTACACTGTATGAAGAAACCGAAGAGTTAATTCATACAGCACAACAATGTTTCGTGGGGGACAGAACAGGCATTAGGTCATGCAGGAATAATCTTTCATGTAGCACAGGGGCTTCAAGTGACTTGTCATAATTTGACCTATTTGTTAGTTCTTTTGTAAAGGCATAGTTTTTACTTACCTCTGTATCCCTGTGAATATTGTATTTACTCCTTAATTTTTGTATTTGTTTCTGGTCTATCTGTATTACTGTGTATACTTGCAATGTTTTGGTTAGATCTGGGCTCGCTGTAATATTTTGCTTTGTCTATGTACAGTAATTAGTTCCAAGTCGCCCTGAAAAAGGGACTTTGAGTCCCAGTGGGCCCACCCAGTTAAGAAAACGTAATAAATAAATAACAAAATAGATAAGTAAATACATAAATAACTGAATGTAGTTGTTTTTCAGAAATGGTGTATGACTATTCTCTCCGGGGGGCTTTAGATTTGAGACCTATGGGGCGGGCCTCTTCACCTTCCACAATAGCTAGGGTGATACTTATCGTCATGGACAATTTTTAAGAAAATCAAGGTATTGTCATGGCTGAAATGACAAAAGTCATGGAAATCATAGTAAAAGTCATAAAAAGTCAATGATGCAATCTTTGTTAAAGAAATTATTTTTATTTATTTGTTTTAAAAGGAAGAGATCCATTGAGCAATGCTCATTTAAAAGGAGGACCTGGTTAGGACAACCAAAAGGTTCAAAAAATCCACAGAGATAGATAAACACAATAAATAACAGACAATGGTATGACAAGTAGTGAAAAAAGGGCCATGAAATCATAACAAAAGTGAAAAATACATGGCAAAGGAAGGCACAATACATACATGTACAGTACGGGGGACAAAAAGCAGTAAGACACAAAATAGGCATGAAAAGCATAGCATGACTACTATATTGAAGCAGGGGATATATAGGATGGCATAAATTTATGATTTACTGTAGTATGTTAAATGAAGGAGTTGTGAGTTTATTATAAGACTCTAGAGGCAGCATAAGATTCAAATGAGTCTATCAGCAGTTACAAACAAAGATGTAACCCTTCATTTTGACATATTGGCCCAGATATTCAGACTGCACTGGGTAGTGGTACAAGCTGGGGTGGAGTGCAACTGGGATGCACTGGGACCAGGACCAGGACCAGGACCATTTGATATTCAATGGTGATATGCCATGGCGCATCACCATTGATTATGGCAAGGTCAGCACACATACTGCACATGGCGCAGTGGCACTGCACCAGCGCAATCCACAGATATGGAGCACGGGGATACGCCAGCACAAGTACAGTTGCGCTAGGTGAATCACCTGCGATATTCAGCCAGGGGCATGCAAATGAGGCCATAATATATGCAAGGTGAAAATGGGGACATTTGCATGTCATTATGGCCCCATTTGCATGCCTTGCGCAGGGCAGCCTGGCAATTTGTGCCTGGCACTCTGCACAGCATGATGTGTGCAATGGGGATCCTGGGACATCCCCTGCCCCATAGCTGCGGATGCGCAGTATTTGTTGACAGATATATCCATGGTAATCTAGTGCTCCCCCCGAGTCCCCAATAAAGAAAAGACATGACCCTCCCTGGTGGTCTTGTGGTCCCCCCTCCCACCTGAGTCCCCAATTCCCTGATCTGTGTCATTATGACCATCCCTGGTGGTCTAGTGGACACCATGGTCATTGCCACAATCGCAGTAACACTCCGTAATGAAATGCCCTGGTGATCCAGTGGCACCCCCCATGCCTCCCACCCACACAGAACCCCTTGCCAACCCCACTTCCCTCCCCATTATCAGTGAGTGGCAGCATCCCACCAGCATACCGTCCGGCTGCCCGCTGGATGACAGGTACAGTATGGGCTGTAAGCCCATTGGTCCCCAGTGTGGACCAGTGGGTTTGCAGGGCATACTGTACTAGACAGTCCTAAATATGTGAATGAAGTCAGTCACAGATTTGGGACTGTCTAGAACAGTATGTCCTGCAAGCCCGGTAAGTCCACTGAGACAATAACTTCAGCCGCTGTACCTGTCATTCAGCGGTGGCTGAGTGGTATGCGGGTGGATACTGCCACCCACCCATGATGGGGAGGGGTGGCAAGGTCTGTGTGGGTAGGTGGGGGGGGTGCCACTGGATCACCAGGACATGTCATTATGGAGTTTTACCATGATCACAGCAATGGGTGGGGGAGGTTCCACTAGACCACCAGGGATGGTCATAATGACATGGATCATGGAATTGGGGACTTGGGTGGGAGGGGAGACTACTACACCACCAGGGATGGTCATGTCTTTTATTTATTGGGGACTCGGGGGGGGGCACTAGACTACTAGGGATATATCTTTCAACATATACCATGCGATTACAGCTACAGGTGGGGGGGTTCCACTTGACCACCAGGGTTCAGTATGTGCTTGTGGACGGTGTTCTGGGTAGGCGGGTGGCCACCCACGGCTGGGCTGCTGTGTTGCACCCTGCAATACTGCAGCCTGTCTGTGGGTGGTTGGGAGATGTTCCTACTCTGCACGGGCTCAACTTTGAGCCCCCCTATGTGGCGCAGTGCAGGGCTGTGTCAACATATGCGCCGCACATCCTGGGCTGAATATTGGGATGTACCACATATGCACGTGCACGCACCCTGCATCTGCACCCCATAGGATTACATTGTGCCCCGGTGCATCGGGATTTGCGCTGCGCTGGGCAGCCCTTTCAATATCCCGCTGGGGTGCAATGCGGATTGTGCTGGCACAACTCTGTTGCACCAGGCACAACCTCTTTGAATATCTGGGCCATTGTTTATACAAGCACATCAGCAAAGATTTAAAAAGCAGTTGATACCTTTGAGAAAACTTTGAAAAACATAATATTTAGACACAATTCAGTTAATATTTCATGTATCTTCTATAGATTTCTCCTCACCATTATTTATTACTGAAGAAATTCCCACAGATAAAAAAGATCTTTATCCCTTAGAGTTCATCTACCTCCATAGTTTACTCCCTGCCTGACATTAAAATGCTCTGCTGAGTGATATCACAGTCTGGTGCCATGGGAATAACTGTGATGTCAGAAGCAGAGTTGTTGATGTTACATTGCTAGGCTGGTTGCAGGAAAGCAGGTCTGGAGGTCAGGTGGGCAGTGGAGGCCATCTATAGCAGTGGCTGTGAGGGAGAGTTCATGGGCATAACATGATCTCCCACAGCCAATCAGGTGGATCCTGGAAATAAGAAGGGTTAAAATGTAGTTTCTGCAACAGACCAGCACTATCAGTGGCAAGAGAGAGCTGACTAGCAAACAAAAAGCTATGCTGTAGGAGCAGGTCATCTAACCAGGTGCTGCTTCACAGAAAACTCACTACCAGCTTTCTAATTACCTGAAGGAGAGTGGGTCTGGAGGGCAGGCGGGCAGCAGAGGCCATTTATGTCAGTGGCTGTGAGGGAGAGTTCACGGGCATCACATGACCTCTCACAGTCAATCGGGTGGATCCTGGAAAGAGGACATACTGCATAAAAGGAAGCCACTCCAGCATGTCCAAGCACACTCATGTCCCAATGAGTGAGTGGAACAGTGAGGGAGTGGAACAGATGCAAGATTGGTGTCTTAGGCATCTGCAGGAGGAAGCAAGGAAGCAGAGGACTCTGCCAGTCGACTAAGGTAAGGCACCTGTTCACTCCTATTATTGCATTCACTGCTGGGATGGATGGAAGGTAGACCTAAACTGGGAATAGGAATAACACTCTGTCTAGGGTAGGTGTGCAAGGGGAATGAAAACAACAAATGGGGTAAAAATAATAACACCCTATAGGGGGTAAACAGCATAAAAAGGGATGGATGAAAGAAAAAGGTTAGGCCAAAACCATGAATAGGAGCAACACCCTATCTAGGCTAGATGTACAAAGGGGTATAACAAACAACAGAAGGGGAAAAACTAGAAACACCCTAATAAGGGTAAGGGTACATGAGTATTTCCAAGTAACACAGAGAAAGTAGGAACTGGGAATGCTGGGAGTGGTGTAGTGCAGTTGCTGTGAGGCAGCAGTTTTCAGAAAGACCTTCTGGAGACTGCAGTACTGCCCTATCTGCATGCACCTTCCTGGATTGAGGGAGGAGGTCACTAGACTCCAGGCAGAGTTGGCCAGGTTTTGGGGGACCTTTTTCCCCACCCAGGGGCCACGGGGTCTGACACCATTACTTCAGTGAATACCAGGGAGAGGAATGGCCAGACTGTGGTGGGCTCTGGAAGGGTGGGAGTGTTGGGTTCTGTGAGGGTGGGGGAGTGAGTCAGAGACACAGTTCTCAACTGGTAGTATTATAAAATTCTTATACCACTTTGGTAGGGTGGGACTACCAGGAAGAGGCAGCCATGGTGGTGGGCAGGGAGGATGTGGGGGTCCTCCATAGTGGAGACCCCAAGGAAGGATGGGGAGGGAACCCCAAAGGAGGAGGAAGCAACTTTGGTGGGGGACTTGATTGTCAAATGGGATAAATAGATTTGGGAATAGGAAGGGAGTAGAGAGGGGGGCCAGGTGCCTATATGATGCCACAGCCTGGAGGCATGGGAAACAAATCCTGGTGACTGGTAGGGTAGCTGGAAGGAAGAGGGAGCTCAATATTGTTTTCCACCTGGAGACCAATGACCTGACTAGGGACGGGGCTGGGATAGTGCAGGGAGAGTTTGGGGAGCTAGGGAGTGATCTTAGACAGGTAGCATGCTCAGTGACTTTCACTGAGGTGCCGACTGTCTACAGCACAGGGAAGCAGAGGGTTCTCCACACTAGGAGCTTCAATTCATGGCTTAAGGAATGATACAGACCGGAGGAGTTCAAATACACTGGTGTTTGGGGACCCACCTGGGAGGATGAGGGCCTATACAGGGGTGATGACCTACATCCATCCCGGAGGGGAACCACAGTCCTCGGTGGATGATTTAAATGTCAGAACTAATGTGTCAACCATAGGTTTTCTTCAGGAATTATCTAAAAGAGAAAAAAAGCAAAGTTAGTGGAGTTTTCTCTTGTAGCTAATTCCTGAAGAAGACCTATGGTTGAAATGTTGATTCTAACTCTATTTCCTATTTTCGATGTGCATTTAATAGTATCATTTTGTTTTATTTTCAGACCACATGCTGACCCAGCACCTTGTTTTTCTGTTCTTACATTTTATGATTTAAATGTTACTTTTAGTTTGTTGAACATCTAAACTAGCTGAGGTGGTGGGGGTGGTGGTGGCAGAAGGAATCAGGGAGGCAGAGACTGCCCTCCCCATAGGCTGAAGTACAGAGCAGGGAGAACCTGAGGGGAGAAGAACCCTCCAGTGTGCAAATTAATAAAGGAAGCAGGGTGATAGAAATGAAGGGGCAGGGGAACAGGAAAATTAGAAAGCGGAAGGAGGGGGCAAAAAAGAAAAAAGGGGGTAACAAGCAAAGTACTATAAAAATCTGGAAGGTCATGTGTGTGAACGCTAGAAATCTAGGAAATAAGATCCTGGACCTAGAGACCATCATGGCAGAGGCTCCACTGGATAAAGTGGCCATTATCAAGTCATGGTGCACTGAAAACCATGAGTAATACTCTGTTCAGGAAGGACAGGGTGGGAAGGAAAGGAGGGGTGTGCTGCTTTATGAGAGGGAAAGCATAAACGTGATGGAGTTACAAGGAATATGGGTGGGGGCAGAGATACTGTGGATCACCTGGGAGTCAGGGAACAGAGCCACTATTTGCACTGGTGTCATCCACAGTCCCCAGGCACAGGGGGAGTAGTTAGATAAGGTACTGGCGGAAGCCACTGGCAAACTGGAAGAAAAGGGGGAGGTGCTGCTGGTGGGGGAATTCACTCTGCTGGATGTAGATTGGAGGCTCCCAGCTGTGGCTTCAGCTAGAACCAGGGACATCCTGGACTCCCTGCATGTAGCATTCCTCAGGCAACTAGTCAGTGAACCCACTCATGATGGGGCAATACTGGACCAGGTATTTACTATCAGGGACAGTGTTGCAGATGTCAACGTGGGTGGCCACCTGGGGAGCAGTGATCACTCTACAGTGTGGTTGAATATAAGGGTGGCTGTGGAATTGAATCACACACCAGTGAGGGTCCTGAACTTCAGGAAGGCAGATTTAATAAAGATGGGTGAATGCCTCAGGGAGGGATGATGGGGTGGGGGGTGGAGTAACAGTGAGCAAAGCTTAAAGGGGCATAGTGTGAAGGAAACAAACCTCTGCATCAACCAAGTGGGCAAAAGCAAGAGGAAAAAGAGACCCCTGTGTTCTCAAATGAAGTGTCAGAAAAGGTAAAGGTTAAAAGGGTTTCATTCAGAAGGTATAAGGAGATACAGAGGGAGGAGCTTAGGGAGTTATATCAGAGGAAACAGAGAGAAGCAGGGAAGGCAGTAAGGAGTGCAAAGGTGCAACCTGAAAAGAAAATAGCCCAGGTGGTAGCAAAAGAGGACAAGCCATTTTTAGGTATGTAACTGAAAAAGAGGAAGACCAGTGTAGGGATTGTAAGGTTAAAAAGGGAAAGGGGTACTACATAGTGGGGGACCAGGAAAAAGCAGATATCTTGAGCAAATACTTCCGCTCAGTGTTCACAAAGGAAGGGGAAGGGGAAGGTCCAACAGAAATAACAGGAGCTTTGGGGGGGGAGATACTAGTTCTTTTTCAGAGGAGAGAGCAAGGGACTCACTAATCTGAAGGTGGACAAAGCAATGGGGCCAGATGGGGTAAATCCAAGGGTGTTAAAGGAGCTCAGGGAGTTACTGGCTGCACCTTTGACAGCCCTGTTTAACAGATCACTGGAAACCAGAGTGGTTCCAGAGGACTTGTGGAGGGAAGATGTAGTCCCACTTAACAAAAGTGGTAGCAGGAAGGAGGCTGGCAATTACAGGCCAGTCAGCCTGACATCGGTAGTGACAGAGTTAATGGAAACATTGCTAAAGGAAAGGATTGTGAAATATCTTGACTGCAGGGTTACAAGATCTGAGACAGCAGGAATCCATGTGGAAGAGGAGGGCATGTCAAACAAATCTGACCCAGTTCTTTGACTGGGTGACCAAGGAATTAGGTCAGGGTGAAGTGGCTGATGTGGCCTATCTAGATATCAGTAAGGCTTTCAACACCTTTCCACATAGGAGACTAGTAAGCAAGCTGGATACCTTAGTAGTGGGACCGAAGGTGATAGACTGGGTAAGAAATTAGTTAGAGGATAGGCGACTGATGGTGGTGATAAATGGAGTTCACTCTGAGGAAGGGAGTGTGACCAGCAAGGTACCTCAAGGATCAGTGCTGGGACTGGTCCTCTTTAATGTCTTTAAAAGTGACATTGCAGAGGGGCTGGAAGGGAAGGTGTGCATCTTTTGGATGATACCAAGATCTGCAACAGTGTTAAGGATAAGCAGAGACTTGAGAAAACTCAATGAGTGGTCAATGGTATGGCAGCTGGGTTTCAATGCAAAAAAAGTGCAAATGAAATGCACTTAGGGCACAGAAACCCAGGGGCAGAGTACAAAATGGGTGGAGTGGTATTAACAACAACCAACCAAGAAGGAGACCTGGGGTAATCTTATCAGATAATCTAAAGGTAGCCAGGCAGCGCAGCAAGGCAGTCGGGATGGTTAGCATGATGCTGAGGCACATAGGAAGGTGTATCACAAGCAGAAATAGGGAGGTGGTGTTGCCCCTATATGGATCACTGGTAAGAGCCTACCTTGAGTACTGTGTCCAGTTCTGGAGACCACACCTCTAGAAGGACATAGATTGGAGGCAGTCCAGAGGAGGGCAACTAAAATGGTGCAGGGTCTGCACCATGAGCCCTATAAGGAGAGACTAAAGGACACCCTGGAAGAGAAGAGGGAGAGGGGGATATGATAGAGATTTTTTAAATACCTCACGGGTAAATAAGGTACAAAAGGGAAGTATTTTTCAGAAAAAAAGGAGTTCAAGAACAAGGGTCATTATATGAAGCTGAAGGGGGTAGATTCAAGAGAGATGCGATGAAGTACTTCTGAACAGAAATAGTGGCAGATTCCTTGAACAGCCTTCCAGTGGATGTGGTGGGGGTGAAGACAGTGGAGGGTGGTGGTTCAAGAATGCATAGGATAGGCATAAGGGTATTTTAATGGAAAGGAAAGGGGTGTGTGTGAAAGAGTTGGAGACTGATTAGAGTCTGCTGTGATAGTATAGACAGAAAAAATATGGGCAGACTGGATGGGCCAAACGGTCCTTATCTGCTTCCAAATTTTATGTTCTTATGTTTCTATGAGAAAGTTTGATGTACTGTTTTGTTTTTGTTTTTAGTGTGCATTTGTTCATTGAAAAAGTTAAGAAAATAGAATTTTCTGCCTTTCTTTGCAGATTATTAAAAATCTGTAAGGCATCTATAAATGAAATTCTGCCCATTTTGTAGATTTTTCTGTGCTGAACAACTCTCATGCTGGCAGTACCATGCTATCATTTTTCATTTTAGTTATGCACATTTGTCAAAAAAGTGAAAAGAAAAAATAATTTTCTGGTGTTTTTTGCTGAATATAGCAAAATCTGAAAGGTATCTATAAATGAAACACCACTGACATTGTAGATATTTTTGTGCTGAACAACTTTTGTGGTCACAGTGCTATACTATCATTTTTCATTTTAAGGTTATTTGCAGTTGAGTATGATTAGTACTGCTACTGAGGCCAAACAACATTATAGTGTATGGTGGAAAGTTGTTCCATCTTGATTTCCATCTCTATTAAAATAATGTTCTACTACAGTTGAAAGGTCATGGAACACTGTTCAACTCTTCTGTGGTAGAACAGCATTCCAGTAAAATTTTGAAAGCGCATGAGCCACACACGGAATTTAAAAAAAAGCAGAGGCAACAGCCGGGGCAACAGAAGCTGCAGGATCAATCAGATAAATGATGTGGTGACCGCACGATGGAGACGCAAGATGAACCAGACAGAAAAATGCAGGATCACCCAGATATGTCAAATTAAATTTAAACATGAATGCAGGATCAACCAGATATCAAAAATTACTTACTAAATAACAACTGCTTCCTCAGACCTTGCAACCTCATTAAGCGAAAATACCGCTGCTATTTTTGTCACTTGAAAATCCCTCCCACACACAATAAACAACCAATGGGAATGTGCACTGCTAACATAGGGATGTATAGTCCCTAGAAACCACTTAACTCATAGTAGAAACCAGCCCTAACTCACGAAATAATCTAAAAAATGTAAACATTGCTTAAAGCATATTAAATTATTTAGAGGGACACCATACACTATAAAAATACTTAATGGGCAACCCAATGCCCAACCAGTGTTTTCTGCTACCTCAGGGCTCTGATTCCCAAGAACCTCTCGAGTTTCACTCTTGAGGTCACAGGGAATAAGAACCTGTCTGTGGCAGAACACACTGTTTCAGCATGGTTGTCCATCCAGTATTTTCTATCTAAACCTGAATGAGTTAAGAATGTAGTATGACACAGTGGTGCAAGGAAAGATATCACTATGGGGTAATACATCAAGAAAATATATCAAAATCTTTTCAGCATCAGAGAGATAACATTTTTTTATCTGGCCACTTATACCAAAACATATGTCGTATAAATATATTATATTGGAGTGGTGGCGCCACTATAGTTAGGGATGAGTAGGCTAGTTAATGTTAAATGCCTAACTTTGCACTTTAATAACTTCATCCACATTCAAACATTTTCATGAAAATTTGCATGCTTTGTCGGTGGGGGGGGAGGGGCAAGGTCTCTTGATGTGCCAAGTTTCGTTCCAGTCAGGTGTGTGGATTCCCAGATCCACATAGTGAAAAATGTGAAGACAAATTTGGGGGGGTTTGACTGTTTTTTTGTCATTGTCTAGCGCCCAGACAGTTTGGAATTTTATTCTGAAATTTTCAGTGTTATAAGGGCTTGCTCCCAGAATGGTGCCTTTCATTGGTTTGGTGAAACAATTTCAATCTGTTCCAGACTTATAAGAATTTAAAATTTTGGTTCTGCGCATGCTCAGTACAGTCTTTCGGATACTGTAGCTATTTAAATGAAAGAAGAATTTGGCCATATAAAAGAGGATTCTCTTTCATGAGGGGGTAATCTTGTTTTGTGACAAAGAAATTCTTCTTTCATATGACAGCTATCTTGTTTCTGTTTTTTTTTTCCAAAAATGTTTTTGAAAACTCATAAAACTCATATCCTGCAGAGACACCAACACATGTATCTTGCTAATCCGGACCTCATTAACTGGATTCTGTGGTTCGTTTTTGGAAAAAGGACCCATACATGTGTTTTTAAAACATTTTAAAAATCTTCTTTCATGAGATGATTTTCTTCTTTCATATGACCTCACAAAAGAGGAGTAGGGCCATACAAAAGAAGATCAGGTTCATACAAAAGAAGAATTTGCACTTATTTTTTCACATTCTTCTTTCATATGAACAAATTCTCTTTCATGAGAATGACACAATCTCACAAAAAAGGATTGGTTCACAAGAAAGAAGAAAGAATCTTATTTTTTTCACATTCTTTCATATAAAACAATCCTTTTTTGCTAGAGTGCCACAATCTAACAAAAGAGGATTTTTTCATATAGGCTGTACAACACTAGTTCGACAAATAATTTGTCGACCTATGTTACAGTAATGATTTATATTGACCGCAGTTGCAGTTGGCATAAATCTGTCTGAAATTCTAATGTTTTCTTTGGGGGCAGTTCTTAACCCCCATGGGGTTTCTGCCTGCACCCCTGTACTACAGATAATTAACTCTGAGTCGGAGTTGATTCAGGGAAGGGGTTCAGGACCCTGAGAAAGCAGTGTTGGAGTCCCGTAGTGACAGTACAGTAACTTGTTGCTGTGTCGCTGTACTATCATTCATGGTAGTGGTGTCGATGTGCGATTGGTATATGGTTCACATGAAAGAAGAATTTGGACATAGCTTTTTTTTTTGCACACATGAACTTTAGCAAGTCATAACTCTGTCAATATTTGGACTTAAGAGATGATTTATATATCAAAGGAAAGTACTACAAAACTAACCCATAATTACCCTCCAAAGAGGCAGAATCTATATAACAAACATAAAAATGTAGAAATTAAAATTCCCATAGGATAATATTGCAACTTTAACAAGCTGTAATTCCATCAGTCTTTGGAGTTAAGGGACAATCTATATATTGAATGAAAAGTCTCAATGAGTGCTCCAAGGCTAAGTTCCTAAGAAATACCAACTGAATATACACATATGAAAATCATTAAAATAAAAAAATTCCCATAGGATAACATTGTGACTTTAACAAGCTGTGACTTCCCACAAACAAGAAAACAAACAAAAAATACAAGGAAGTAGACACACCGCTTTTCTGGAGGAACAGAAACACAGTGCCTGGAGGATCCTGCAGTTCCACAACCAGCTACACATGTGTATCAATGCATCAGTGCATCAATGGAGGCACGGAAGCGCAGGGTTCTGCACTTCCATAAACATGTGGATGGGTTCACAGAGGTCCCAAAGGTCTTGATTCTGCTATCTCAAAGAGTAAGGACATTCTTTGCAAAAAATGGTGTTCATGCACCAGTTAGTGTTCACATTAAAGCAACAAAGGTAGGAAAATATGGCGCTAAGGTGTCTATCTATCTATTTGTTGATCCATGGCTAACTGATTTGTCCCACTCTTGTCACAAGAGTACGGGAGGGTGGGGATTATGGTTGCTATACCGAATACCAATTTTTAATATGTTGACCCTGAATGAGATATGATACCACTAATGCATGGTCTTGTACCTGTAGGCTATCCTTGAGTCATGATAGTAGGAGATGTGGTACTGTGGGCATTGTGTTTACAACCCTAATACAATAGTTTATTTCCAACCTATATGCAGTTTCTGTTTTGTGCAGTAGCAATCCTAATTTGCATTAACATAGTTTTTTCCATAAATGCCCTTACTTTTTAATAAATGTGTGTAGTAACTTGATTGACTGATTTATTTATTTAAAGTATTGTTAGTCTGGGATAACAAGTCCATAAGCCCTTACCCTTGCCTTCTTTATCTATATCTTACTCCCCCTTACTTGCTCTAGCCCTCTTCCTCCTCCGCTCACCACTAATCTTTAACCCCACCTTCTTAATTAACTACTCTCTCCTGTCACTGTACACTGTCCACATTTATTGCTTCTCACCTGCTGATGCTTATAATCCCTACATTGTCTTGTCTTAATTAACCACTATGTATTATATAACCTTAACTGTACTTTATTTTACTATGATGTAGTCTTTTATGTAATGGTGCACACGAACCTTATTTGTACTTTGTTATATTTTTTTCTGTGTTGCCTTTTATTCAATGTCTTCTTGACTGTCTACATGCTTCAGGACCTCCTTGTGAATGAGCTTGCTCAACGGAATTTTTCTGCAATAAACTTGAACTTGCATAGTCAACCAGAACACAAAGTAACAAGAAAATAATTATAGGACAGAGACAGAAGGCTGACTGCTGACAAAAGTTGGGAAAGGAGACAGGGGCTTCTGGAGAAAATGAAAATGTACATGAGTACATTGCTAGAATGACCATGTCAGTATGCCCCTCCCACATGCACAGGATGAAAGTATGTGCAGGAATGACCATACATGCAAAGATACCATGTATGAATGAACACAAAGATATGATGGGGGTGGAGGTAAAAATAACAGAATATAGTAGTAAACCACAAAGTGGCTGAAAGATATTAGAAGAAAATAAATCTATAATTTAAACAAGAGGAGTGCTGGGAACCTAAGTGGATGATAAGCTTGATTTCTGTGTTTTTTCTTTGCTCAGCATCCTGGGAACCCTGATGAAGGACAGAAACAGAAAGATCACTGACATTATGGTTGCTGGAGGCAAAATTGAATATAATGGGTTTATCAGTGTCTCCATTATTGACTACCCTGTAATGTTCCCTAACTCCATCAGCCAGGCATCTGTCCTTTTCTTTAATGTATAGATAACTGCACACTTCCTGAAAAGAATACAGTTTATCACATGGTTGGAAATGCATGAGAACTCCTTGGTGATGTGAATAACACCTGTGGACCTTGAATTTTCGTGACACTAGAATTAAATTTGTTGGTATAACAGCAAATTCTGTTACAAGCTTCAGTACCTGGTATAAAGGAATTGTTAGGAGTATGGAGGCTGCTACATACCAGGAGATTCCGATAGTTGAGTGATCTTAAGTAGAAGGACACTGTTGACTCTGTAAAGGATGCTTTGATATTAGGGTCAGTTTGCAGACTAGGAACGTTCCTAGTGATGGCACTGTGAAGAGAATGGGTCTTACTCAGCTGCACAGCAACCCAGGCAGTGACAATCCCAGAGGACAAAATTGAAAGGCAAGACAGGGAAGACTGAGAAAAGGATGGGCTACCAGCATTTTATAGATGGTGGCATCATAACATCAATGTGGGTGACCCAAGCCAGCTAGAATGTGAGCATCCCCAGCTAACAAGAGTTTCAAAGTGATCCTTAGGCTAATGGCTTACAGTTCCAAAGGTATGGCTCAGTGGATGAAAGCCTCTCAAAAATCTATTGTTGCCATAAACAACAGTATATTATTTTCTCTAAGAGTTAATGTGCTAGGTTCCACTATTCCTTAATAAATGGGCAAGTCCACCTACCATGTGTTAGATTTCCTCTGTTACTGCAACCATGCCAGCACACCTTATATTTAAAATCACAATCCATTCCCCCACATGTGCTTCCCAGAACAGTCTGCACATTTAAACAATCTTTTCCCATTTTTATAGCTTGTATGAGCTAACAAAATAGGAAAAGACAGTTTAACTGTGTAGGCCTTTTCTGGAAAAGACAGCTTGAATAGCCAAGCCTTTTCTGGGAAGGACAGTTTAAATGTACACACATTGTCTGGGCAGTGTATGTGGTGGTGGTGGGGCTTTTAATTTAAATGTATGCATGAACTCTTTCTTCCTCTAGAACTACTTGGATGGCATTGTTCTCTATTAGACTATGCTGTACCTCTTGCACTTGATGTGCTGTGGCCTTTCGTTTCGATACTGGTGACAGTACCATCTGTTCCTGTCCATTCTGTAGCTCTATAATGTAGCCCTTGTGGATGACTTCCCAGACCCATTTGTCTAATGTTGTCTTTTGCCATTGTTTTTCAAAGAATGTCAATCAACGTATTATTGGAATCCTCTGTTTATGAGCCACCTGCTGAGTTGGTTTTATTGCTGTAGGATTGGAATGTATCAGTGAGCAGGTGTAGTCATTGTTGTTTTGATTTACCACCTCTGCTTCTGTTACCTATCTACTTCTAGGGCCTCCTTTTCCCTTAAAATTGCTGGTGTTGTTGACTGAGTATGATGAGCAGAAGTGGTTGAAGGACTTTCCTCATCACAAATTGTTGTTGCTTCATTTCCTATTGTGCTGGAACTTATTCCCACGAAAGCAAGGTTGGTTGGATGGAAGTTAAGTAGACCTGTGTTTGTCCTTAGCTAGATTGTTCCCTTCATCCCTCTGTTTTCTTTTTCTGTATTCCCTGTATTGTTCAGTTTGTATACAACGGCCCAGATATTCAAACTGTGCCAGGCTGTGACGCAAGCCTGGGTGCAGTGCAACTTGGCTGCGCAGGGGCGTTGACTGGGTGATATTCAATGGAGCTGCGCCATGGATCAGCATTGTCGAATATCGCACCCTGGCCACCCGCTATGTACATGGCGCAGTGGCACTGCACCAGCGCAAGTAGCCAGAGTGGAGCAGATGGATGCGCTAGCACAAGTTCCATTGCGCTAGGTGCTGCAACCGCGATATTCAAAAGTACACATGCAAATGGGGCCATAATGTATGCAAGGCACAAATGGGGTAATTTGCATGTCATTATGGCCCCATTTGCATGCAGATGCGCCGATCCCCGATGACTTGCACCTGGCGCCCTGCCAGGCAGCAGCCGTCGGGGACCGATGCCCCCTGAAGCGTGGCAATGTGCCCCACAGCCTGATCGCAGGCATTTGTAAAATGATAAAGAATCCAATAACCCTGGTGGTCCAGTGGACTGTTGTCAGCCCGATCGTGGGCTTAAGTAAAATAAAAAAAGATTCCAATATCCCTGGTGGTCCAGTGGACCCCCTCCCTACCCGCCCACTGATCCCCACCGCCCTGCTCCCCGGTCAGCGGCAGGTGGCAGCACCCCACCCGCCTGTCACTCCGCTGCCCGCTGACTGACACCATCAGTAGGGCTGTACCCATTGGTCCTGGCGTGAGCCAATATGTGTGCAGCTCGTGCCGTACACATTCCAGATATGCGAATGGATCCCATTCACATATCTGGAATGTGGCAATCTGACTACGATGCAGACTGCCGCCCGTGGCTCATGCTGTGAGCCAATGGTCTGAACTACGAGTAGTCGGTTAACGAATGGTGGGGTGGCAGGTGGGTGAGGTGCTGCTACCGTCACTGACCGGGAGGGCGGGTCAGTGAGGATCAGTGGGCGGGTGGGAGGGGTCCACTGAACCACCAGGGATATTGGTTGCTGTTATTATACTTAAGCCCATGATCGGGCTGACAGCAGTTCACTGGACCACCAGGGATATTTGATTCTTTGGTATTATACTTAAGCCCACGATTGGGCTGACAATGGTCCACTGGACCACCAGGGATATTGGATTATTTTTTATTTTACAAATGCCCGTGATCGGGCTGACAGCAGTCCACTGGACCACCAGGGATGTAAGATTCTTTTTTATTTTACTTAAGCCCGCAACCGGGCTGACAGTGGTCCACTGGACCACCAGGGATATAGGATTCTCTTTTTTCATACCAATGCCCGCGATAGGGCATGGGGGCGCTCCTACAAAGATGCAGTGAGACTCAGGTGGCCACCACAGAGTGGCAACAGTGTTGCACCCTGCAATACGGCAGCTCACCTGTGGGTGGCCAACCATTGATCGTTTTATTTTTGGATCAACTTTGTGCGGTGCAAGTAGGGGTTGCGCATGCATGGCTCAGCACATCCCGGGCTGAATATCGGGATGTGCAGAGTATGCATGGGCACACTCCCCCACCTGTGCTACATACATTATTGATGCGCTCTGGTGCATTGGGATTTGTGCCAGGTGCAATTCCCGTTTGAATATCATGCTGGGGCGCATCAGTGGGTTGTGCATGGCACAACACTGTTGCGCCATGCGCAACCCTTTTGAATATCTGGGCCAAAGTATACTGGTTGATAGCTGAAAAAAGAGACTTACTTGTTAGGTGCACTGACCTGGTTAACAAAAACTAATAAAAATATACCAATGGTTTGAGCACTGACCTGCACTATGGAGACCCAGGTTTTAATACCACAGCTGCCACTTACATGCTATGTGACCCTGAATGAGTCCCTTAAATACCTTGGCCCAGATATTCAAGAGTGTTGTGCCATGCGCAACTCACTGATGCACCCCAGTGCGATATTCAAAAGGGAAAAGTGTGCGTCACAAATTCTGATGCGCCAGAGCACATCAGTAATGTATGCAGGCACAGGCGGGGGGGGGGGCGTGCCCATGCATACTCTGCACAGTCTGATATTCAGCCTGGGATGTGCACAGCCATGCATGCACAACCCCTACCTGTGCCAGCACAAAGCTGATCCAAAAAAAAAAGGAACAGCTGATGGCCACCCACAGGTGAGCTGCCGCATTGCAGGGCGCAACATGGCAGCTGACACCTGTGGGTGGCCACCCGAGCTCCCGCTGCACCTAGCGGCTCCCCATGCCCGATTGTGGGCATCTGTATAAACAATAATTAGAATTCTGTCCAATATCCCTTGTGGTCCAGTGGACCGCTATCTGCTGGACAGCGAGCATTTGTATAAATAAATAATTCCTATATCCCTGGTGGTCCAGTGGACCACTTTCTGCCCGATCACGGGCATTTGTAAAACAAATCCATCCTATATCCCTGGTGGTCCAGTGGACCGCTTTCTGCCTGATCGCAGGCATCTGTATAAAGAGAGAAAAATACTTCCAGTATCCCTGGTGGTCCAGGGGACCGCTATCTGCCTGATCGCGGGCATCTGTAAAGAAAAATAGGTCCAATATCCTGGTGGTCTAGTGGTACCCCTCCCCACCCACCCACTGGCCCCATTGCCCCACTCACTCCCGGTCAGCTGGTGGGCGGCAGCACTAACCGCCTGCAGCCCACCGTGACACCTCGGTGAGGGCTGTCGCCCAATGGTTCTGGCGTGAGCCGTGGGCGTGCAGCTATACCGTCACCACATTCAGATATGTGAATCACTCTGGCCACTTGTGCTGGCGCAGTGCCACTGAGCCATGCACACTGTGGGTGGCCAGGGTGCCATATTCAAAGCTGCTGAGCCATAGCCATAGCGCAGCTCTGTTGAATATAGCCCAGTCCACACCCCCGTGCAGCCAAGTTGAGCTGCGCCCAAGCTTGCACCACAGTTTGAATATCTGGGCCACTGTCTATAATTCTCATGTGGGTTGCACCTGAAAAAAACTTCAGCTCAGTGTGCCTTTTTTGGCCCCCTCAAATATTTCTAATAAGGTACATCAAAAATATTGAGAGTTTGAGATGTTATCTCTGTATTCTAACCCAAAACTCCTAAATAAGAGGCTAAACTATGCCACTATTTCCTCCCATGTCCATCCCCTCTCAGTGGCACTGATTTAATGAGTTAGAGAGAGGCTAACTAGAGTTTAGGAGATCCCCCCTTCAAGTAAATAAATACTTTAGTTATAGCTTTTGTAGGTCCACTACTACAAGGTGGTATGAACCATGTATTCCTCCTGCAGCCAGCCTCTCATCAGCTGTCTCAAGGCATGTTAGCAGAGATCACTCAAAGGGTTACATCAAAGTCTGAGAGCTGTTCTGTAGAGGGGAATTGCCTGGAGACAGGATGTCCGGATTTATTTTTTATTTTTATTTTAGTCTTTGGTAACCGGGTAAGACCCACTAGGCATAAGTGCCTGTTTTCATGAGGTGAATGGCCTGACTTAGTGAAGAGCGAAAAACTAGAGCATGACTATGCATGGTTCTGCCCTTCCAGAGAAACCTTATATAAGGGGGACCATCAGGGCAGTTTGGGCCAGAGCCAAAGGCATTTCCTGGGAGAGAGAGAGAGTTAGAGGAGCAATCCAGCCTCTTTGGTTGTGACTGGGCCTGGGGGGCCTCTGGTCTCAGTGATGGTGACAAGGTCCCTGGGCCATGCTGGCACTGGTCACCATGAGCCTTGTCTCCAGAGAAGATCACTCGGAGTAGCTGGAGGGATGGAGGCCCCAAGGAGCTTACCTCAAAAGGAGTGGTGACCATCAGCCTCAAAAGGCGCATGCCAGTGAGTGGTGGGCCACCCCTCAAGGGAGGTCGTGGAACCCATGCGGGTTCACTCCCAGGAGTAGTGAAAAAGGATTGAGAGAAGTCAGTCTATGTTTGGAGCAAAACTGTAAGTTTATCTTGCTAAACTGAACTGCTTACTTTGTAAAGTCCTAGGCAGTTCGTAGTGAAACCCCTGGCAGGTAGCTAAATGAATGGGCATCAGGTATGAGGGGGCTGGCAAGGGTTGGGGTTGTTAAGTCCACATGTGAGGGGCAAGATATGGGAGTCTGTGCTTTGGAAGATTAGGGCTTCAGTATCAAAGGGAGGCATACACGGCTGGACCAGCCATGTTTTATTCACCTAGTAGTGATGTCATATGTTGATATGCATTCCATATTTGTTGTCTTACTGGGCACATTGAGATACGTGCTGGCCAAACTTGCCTCAGGTAAGTGCTTGCCCTGCCAGGGGAGAGTGCCACTCCACAAATGGTCTTTTGGACAACAGGGCTCCAGGGATCCTGCAAAAGAGGTTAGGCAATAGTAGGGTTGAAAAAGACCCAGTACTGTAATCACAATGTAACTGTGCCCCTTTAGTTCAAGGGGTGAACTTTGAAACTAATGTAGCCATGGGGTGGGGAATAAGCATACAGTGCTCTTTTTCTCTGCATGTGAGACACTTTTATTCTGTCAAAAGTGTCTCTTTTGCAGCTGCCCTGGAAATGGGCATGTTAAGTTTTAAAAACAACTAATATAATATTGATCAAACTCAATCAATAATATATTAATACCACCAGTGAGACCACTCATACAGTTCTAAGAGTGGTCTCACTTACATTCTTAAGCTATCCAAACTGCTCACCTTAAGTTCACGGTTCTCATGACCTAAGAATGCCCGTGAGATCACTCTTAGAACCGTAAGAGAGGTCTCGGTGGTGTTATTAGCATACACAAGTAAGCTGGGTACCATCAGACCAGTTATAGAAGCAATAGTAGAATTGTATGCCACACTAGAGGTGGGGGAGTTATGCAAGTGTAACCCCCCCAATAAATGGGGGTTCCCAAAAGTCTTCCTTGGGTGTGTCTAAATGCCCACTGCCAGATGGTGTTCTGTGTTCTAACCATTTAAAAGTAATTGTATGTGAGTGCCCTATTAGCCTCTGTGACCGTCTCTTTAAGAGCTGCCTATCTCGTAGTGTATAATTAAATCCAGGTAGGGGCTGAGTGTTCCTAAGTTCGAGTCCCACCTGGGCTGCCAGATAATTGCTCCATTCTGCCATCGTTAATTTTGCAGAGGAAGCTCTGTTAAGAACTGTAATTGTTTGCTGATTATCTGCTTTCTTAATAATGATATAGTAGTTTGTCTAACCTGCTTTCTTTACAGTATGGACTTTTCTGTTAATTACCACCATCTTGGTTCTAGACTGCCAGTGTGCACCAATCAGTACCTTTGGGGACCCTAAAATATAGCCTGCCCCCAAGGGGTCTTGTGGGAGTGAATTTCTGTAGGAATTGTAGTTTTCTCCCTTTGGTGCATAAATGGACCTGGAGGGGGAGCCGTTGCTGTGATAGACAGATGAATCAACGAATCAAACCTTTTGGATCACTGGGAAAGTCCCGAGGTGCCTGCAGCAGTAAGTCAGTGTGAAGTGGGAGTTGAGAGTGTGAGGAGCTCGAGAGATTCGAGCAGCTGCTCCTGTGTAGTGTGCAGGGGAAATCGGTGGGAAGGCTGTGACTGGCCTGCCTGCTTCCATCTTCCTAAGTGAAGAGAACTGAGAACTGGAATCGGACTCTATCCAAACTTGTGTCTTTCTACCTAATTGCAATTAATTTCACCTGAAGAGGGACCAAAGACTTGCTTTTGAGCGATTGGCCTGTCAGACTTTCATCACGACCACAGAGGGTATGATTTGTGCAGAAAACCCCATGTATTGCAACCGGACTGTCATATGAACTGTGGTACTTCCTTGCCTTTACTATAAGTGTGCTGAATGCGAATAGTGGGTCGCAATTTGGTTCCCCACTGCTTGAATGTGTCACGCTTGCTGGAAGCAGTATCCAGTAACTCTGACCGGACTGAATCTGTTTCCTTCAACCTGTCTGGGCCTCAACACCATGGCCCTGGTAGCTGCTCACACTGCAGAGAACCACCCAATGAGAGACCTACCTGGAGATTCGGCTCCCTGCTCAACATCAACGAACACCTGCTCAACATCAATGAACAGGAACAACACCACGGTGAATCGTGTGGGCCCTGCTTCTCCTGGCAAACCAGCACTTCATCCAGAGGTCTCCACTTCATCCCTCCTGCAACCTGGTCTGGGTATCGTGAGTAAAACACAGGATAGCTCTCTGCAACTACCTCCTAATCAAAGTGTGTCATCTGATTTAATTGTTTTGATTGACTGTCACGAACTGAGCCCTCCGGCTCCGGAATACAAATATTGGGTTAAAGTGCATGTTGTGTTTTCTTTTTCCTAAGGGCCCCAACAACAGCTGCAATGCTGGCCTACCCTGGGCAATGCTTCAGACTAGCCTGTAACTCCAACTGGGTATCCAGAATGTGTGTAACTGTGATAGAGGGACTCTTAGAGGCATGCATGCTTAAACCTGATTTAATCAGTAATGGAATCAAGCACCAGATTACACCCCTTCCTTGTTCATGCCCCAAATAAATCAGATCTGAATCTTTTTGCACTTAAACTGTTTGTGGTGTACCTCTGTACAGACAGCATTGAAATACTGTTGGTTGTTGTGGTAAATCTTGTTTTACAGGGGGTCTCCTGAGCCGAGCCAGCTGATCTAGCCCTGGTGGTAAGTGCAACAAGTGTGGGGTTAAATCTATTGTCAGGTGCTAATTGCAATTGTGTATTCAGTGAACCATTTAGGCCACTAGAGGGAAAAGATGGGGGGAACAGTGTCCCGGAGGGCTGTACCCATGGCAGCTACGTTACCATTGACCCTGCCCTCCAGGTGAAGGCACCCGTTCCTAGAACTCAGGCCCCTCACCCTGCTCTCAGTCATTCAGGCAGGGGTAGTATCCCTTGGGGTAGCATCACCTAGGGGTTACACAAGAATTCCAGGATTATGAGAAGGAACATATGTATAATGCATGTCTCAAAGAAGAAGCTGTAATATAGTGTGTGCAAGTACCATTGTAAAGACGTATAGCCAAGGAAATATCCAGAGAACTGCGTACCACCTAGGCAGCTAAAAAATAAACACCATGGTTGATCCCAGTTCCAGTATGGACATTCTAGTTTGTGTTCGGTTTCTTGTCCTTGGTGCCTCAGAGTATGGTTTTAAGGTGCCCCGATCCCCGTCACTCTGACCTGGGTTATTAAGTTGATTGGTGCAGTGCAGAACTGGTGTTTGTGGTGTGAGTGGGCATGGGCCACCTCCTGGATGAGAAGCCATCCATACCCCTAGACATAGGAGGGTGACCCGATGTCCCCCTTACACTCTCTATGTATACCTAGCCACCAGTGGGTTAATGTGCAATAGGGCCAGTGGTGCCCATGTGCTTGATTACCATGTGTACAAAATGATGGGTTGGCATCAATTTTAGGTAGTTGGAGTGTGTGGCAGAGTATAAGAGAGTGTGAAATAGGTTGTGTACCTGATGGTAAGAAGGGAAAGACTTGTGCAGAAGAGGAGAAGTGGGTGAGAGCTAGGGGAGTATCCCTCATGGCTGGCTTCTTGGGGCCCTCATGGGTCCTACTGCTGGCTCAAAAGATGAAGTCCCAGTTATGTTGGGAAGGAAGAAGGACTGACACATCCCATCTCTTGCGTATAGCCTGGAAATAGGCTTGACACTATTAGGGTTTCAGTTTTTTCTGGAGGTAGAACCCCACGTTGGCTGGTGCAGTAAGTGTATGCATGGAAATAAATTCCCTTGCGGCATACTGGTCTATATGGATATTAATTAATTTGGCACCTCTGAAGTGACTGCTAGGCAAAGGGTAGCAAGGGCTGAGGAAGGGTTCTTTGTCTAGGGACCTTACTCACAGGCCTACAAGCAGTAACAATACTGTGTAGCTCCCTGTCTGGGAGCCCTCATTCTTGTGGTCCTGCCAACAAGTGGGAACGTTGTGGATGACAGTATCTGACTGATGTGAGGGTGTCATTTAGGGGTAGCCAGGGGTTGTGGACATGACCCCTGTAAATTCTTTACAACCCTTATGATGTACATTGTGACTCTTAAAATAAGGTTTCTCCAGCTTTTTCTTATAAAGAATTTAGTGGTTGGAGGAGCTTTGCAATCCCTATGATTCTACTCAAAGGGCTTTAGCAACCCCTATGATTCTGGTGAAATGACACCTCTGGATTGATGGAGAACGATGAACCCTTCGCAAGGGTCCAAAGGTGGCAAAAGGAAAAAGGTGTGAATGTTGCTAATATATAATGTGAGTAATCATAAGTGCAGTGCATTTATCAGCTGACTGAAAGCAGGCTTTTCTTGGGACCATTCCCCCCCACCACCATGCAGCTCGGTGGTATAGTGGATCCATCTGTGACTAGTAGAGCAGCAAGCAAGCAGAAGACTGGGTTTTTAATCTACTACATGGCAAATAAATTGATAATGGAGGGGGGCAGCATGGGCAACCCCCTCATATAGTCATTAGGTATCAGGTGGGATAAGGTATTTTGGGGAGACTAGATGGACTGATGGCCTTTTTCTGACATCATTTTCTATTTTTTTATGTTTCAATTTATGGGTTCCATACTAGGCTAAAGGTGTAAATGGTAGCAGAAGCCTGTTTAAGCAAAGTAACAAAGTAACTGGGCCACCATGTAACTTACATTTGCTCCACGCCATCCACAGCTTTGCAGTGTGCCTGCATGGATGTGTTGAGGCACACATTATGCTGTGTGGCATCACATCTCCATCCCTTCTGCATTGCACCTGGCCAGAACTGACAGCAGGCCTCCACTTCATATCAGTCGTGCGGTGGAGTGGTGAACCTCTCCTCCTCATGAGAGGAGATCAGTACAGAATAGTACAGCAGACAATCTTCCCCCTGCCTGACTGACCACCAGCAACCTGGGTGCACTTCCAAATATGGGTCATCGGCCTGGTGGGCAATAGCGCTGCCACAGGCACACCTGGGGCCATGGCACTGTCTCTGGCCCCCCCCACATCGTAACATCCCATTAGCTTTATAGTTATAGTAACAGCATGCCCACTAGGTATCACATCACTCCTTGGCATGCCAACCATCTCCTCAACATCCCTATGGCACTCCCATGCCCCCTCTGCCCCTGGATCCCACTTTAAGAGCCCCCGCAATTTGCCACTTTCTGTGACACTGGCACAAGGAGCTTAGACCACTTCCTGGCTGGTCTAACTTGAGCCCCTTGCTGCACCCATGGTGGGGCTTCCAGAATATCAAAATACTGTAGGAGATGTTGCAGCCCTGCTGTGGTGCAAGCCCCCTTGTGACCTGATGCACCTGGCTGTGTGACACAACCATGGCACACGGGGGCTTTTGCACAGCTGCATCAGGATTTCATGCAGCTGTATTACAGAATCCCGATGGACGCAAGTTGTGAAGCAAGTCTTGTTAGTTGAACCTTAACTCTAGTTGTACCAAATGGCCATTTATACAGCTGAAAACTGTATTTTAAAATTATACTCCACACACTTCAATTGCGCATGCCCCTACGCTCTGCCTATAGCAGCGTCATAAAACATCAGAGCGCTGGGGTGTGGCCAGAAACAGGGAAGTGGAAAGAGATCATGCTGCTAGCCCTTCAGTGGCATTTTATGATCCCTTCCCTTCCTTTGGGGGCAGAATTTCAGAAGCTGTTTTGGGGCAGAGGAGCTCCCTTAGAGGTAATGGAGCTTCCTCTTATTTTGGTACAGCACCAAGAAAGGTGCTCTTTAAGATCCTGAAGAAGAAAAATGCTTGTTTGATATAACAAATTCTGCATTCCATTCATGACAGAATTGGTACTAAATAAGTTCCATTACAGTCATAAAACCAGCTTTTAAAAAGATGATCCATAAGGCTTCAATGAAGCTCGCCCCTGCACCCTCCCTATTTTTACATCACAAAATGTTGAAGTCTGGGGGAGGAGTTGGTGATCAGGAAGTAGAAAGAGATGGCGTTGTGCACTTCTGGGGTAGGGGAATAGTAATCTCTTCCCTTTTATAGGAGGCTACAGCTAAAAATTAAAAATATCAGTGGAGGGACTCCTTTTAAGTTAAGGGAGCCAGCTGTTTTTCAGTTTGAGCACAGAGAAAAGTGCAGTTTAAAATTAAGGACATCCTTTCCATTGTCTCCACTAAAAAACACATTTACACTAAGGGTGGGATATTCAGAGTGCACCAGGCGGGTACAAGCCTGTGCGCAGTGCAACTGGGATGCACCAGGGAGTGTGCTGGGCAATATTCAATGGTGCTGCGCCATGGCTCAGCACCATTGAATATGGCAACGTGGCCTCCTGCATTGCGCATGGTGCAGTGGCACTGCACCAGTGCAAGTGGCAAGAGAGGAGCAGGGGGATGCGCCAGCGCAAGTGCGGTTGTGCTAGGTACAGGAACCGTGATATTCAGCAGTGGATATGCAAATGGGGCCATAATGCATGCAAGATGCAACTGGGGCCATTAGCATGTCATTATGGCCCCATTTGCATGCTGGTGTGCCGATCCCCAGTGACTTGTGCCTGGCACCCTGCCAGGCTGCAGCTGTCGGGGACCGACACCCCCTGCACATCGCAGCAAAGTGCCCCAATGCCCGATCACGGGCATAAGTATATAATTAAACATATCCAATATCCCTGGTGGTCCAGTGGACCGCTTCCAGCCCTATCGTGGGCATAAGTTTAAAATTAAACATGTCCAATATCCCTGGTGGTCCAATGGACCGCTTCCAGCCCGATTGCAGGCATAAGTATAAAAACAAGCATTTTAAATCATCCCTGGTGGTCCAGCCATACCCCCTTCATACCCACCCACTGAGCTCCGCCACCCCGCTCCCTCCTCATTCAGCGGTGGGCGGCAGCTCCCCACCCGCAAGCCGCCCAGCTGCCCGCTGACTGAATGCATAAAGTACAGCTATACGCCCATTAGTCCACAGCATGGGCCAATGGGCGTGCAGACCATACTGTACTACACAGTCCAGATATGTGAATGGATCCATTCACATATCAGGACTGTGTAGTACAGTATGGTCTACATGCCCATAGGCCCATGCTGTGAACCAATGGGCGTACTGCTGTACTGTATGCAGTCAGTTGGTGGGTGGCTGGGTGGCTTCAGGGTGGGGAGCTGCCGCCCGCCACTGAGCGGGGGGAGCAGGGTGGTGGGGCTCAGTGGGCAGGTGGGGAGGGGGGTACCGCTGGGCCACCAGGGATATTGGACATGTTTATTCTTGTACTTATGCCCGCAAACAGGCTGGAAGCGGTCCACTGGACCACCAGGGATATTGGACATGTTTATTTTTATACTTATGCCCGTGAACAGGCTGGAAGCAATCCACTGGACCACCAGGGATATCATATCTATTACAATGCCTGTGATCGGGCGTGGGGAGGCACGACACCAACAGACCCTGGCTCCGGAGCTCGGGTGGTGACCCACAGCTGGCGGCTGCCGTGTTGCACCCTGCAATATGGCAGCTCACCTGTGGGTGGCCGGCCCTTGCTGCTATTTCTTTTTGGCTCAACTTTGAGCACCAGTGTGTGGTGCAAGTAGGGGTTGCACCAGCTTATGCACCACACATCCCAGGCTGAATATTGGGATGTGCGGAATATGCATGGGCACGCCCCCTGCACTTGCGCCGCATACATTACTGGTGCACTCCGGTGCATCGGGATCTGCGTGGTACAATATCCCCTTTTGAATATCATGCCAGGGCTCATCAGTTGGTTGTGCATGGCGCAACACTGTTGCGCCATGTGCAATCCCTTTGCATATCCCACCCTCAATGTCCAACATTTTGATGAAGTCAAACAGGATGATAAACAGCAAGCATATCCTTTCAATATTGTATTTATTTATTTAGTTTTTGATGACTGGGTAGGTGCACTAGCCATAGCAATGACTATTTCCAGGCACGACCCAGGAGGGTACAAAACAGAAACAATCAGATAACAGGTTACAATATATGAAATCACAATATACAAACGTAGGAATACAAAACAGGTCAGAGTTAAATAACAGGCTTAGTAAAATATGCAAACAGGGAAGAATAAAAATAAAAATAAGAGTAAAGAGAAATAAAAAATACAAGAAAGCAAATGACAATTAGGTCAGGTCATAAGTGCTAGCATTATCATAGAATCCAGGAGGATTAAAACTAGATGACAGAGACATTATTGTAGTCAGTACAGGATAAGGTGGGAGAAGTAAAGTTGTAATGGAGAAATAGGAATTGAAAGAGGAGTGTAGGATAAGATAAGAAGATGGGGACTTGGTGAGGGATAAAAGTCTCTAGGTAATAAAAGTTAGTAAACAGGAGATAAGAAGAAAGAACTATGCTTTGGAGAAGGGTCAGTAAGCTAAGAAGTGGTGTAAGTGCAGAAAAAACATAGGAGAGGAGGCGAAGGCTAGGGTGGTTTGAAACAGGAGCAACAGCAGGAGTCAACAAGATAGTGTCAAAGCAATTTTTTAAAGGAGGCATGGAATGATGCTGACCGAGTACTTAGGGGAAGGAGTTCCAGAAAAGGGGGGCACAACAGGCAAAAGCACTAGCACCTTTGGACGTTCGGTGACTGGGGATGTGGACTGGGGCATTATCAGCAGAGTGAAGACCATAGCTGGATGTGTGGTTTAGGGATAGTCCTGCCAGTGGCTTGGGAATTTGGGATCTGATAATGTTATTAATGAGTGATCCAGAAGCATATGATCTAGATGCAGAAGGGGAAAGCCAGCCAAGATCCAAGTAGAGGAGGCAATAGTGCTTCAGCCGAGGAGAGGAGGATGCATAGCAACAGATGTTATTATAGGTAACATCCCATTTTTTGAAGACTCGATTTACTGACAGAGGCATAGGATGCAATAACAGGTTACAAATAAAAAACAAACTCTGTCCAGAGCTGATAAGGCTGCAGTTGGGGGTTAAAAATAGTGAAAATTACCAAAGTTATGAGCCCACATCGGCAAAAATGTAATGTAGGCTCTTAATTTTTTTCTTAATGTTTTGACACCAACTTTTTAACATAGCCTTGTTATGACCCTGCCTCATGAGGAAGGCAGAGAGCATGTTCATCTCCTGGCTGAAATTTGATTTCCACAGGGACAGAAAAATTATCTTTCAGGATACAAAAACACATTGTGGGCAGGAGCTGATAAATGACAGCTATCACATTCAAGAAGTGCTGTACAGAAATGGCTATGCTGAAAATTTGGGGTGAAAATATGGAATAGTACAAGCATCGTGTTCCGCTTTGACCTTTGCAAAAAAAAAAAAATAGGGCTTCTCCACTGCAGTGAATGAAGATAGCAGAGTGCTTCACAGACCATGGAGGAGACTGTGAAGGAACTCCATATTATTCCTTGGTCAGTATGTGGTCCAGTGGATCCTTTTCTGGAAGCAAGAAGTCTGGAGGGCTCTACCCACTGCAGCTCTAACTAGACACGTTTTGGTGCCACTGAGCATAGAGAATGTTTTGGATGGGCTAGAGTTAGGTCATCTGCAGTAAGCCAACTTGACAGTATGTGGAAGTTCAACTGTAGGGCAACAGAGATCCCTGGAAGAGAATATTTATGATAAAGTGCTAGTGAAGTGAGGTGCTGAAACTATATGATGAAATGTGTTATCTGACTATACAAAATACTTTTTTCTGTTTTTGTATATTTCATACATCCTCTCAAAATAAAAATGAATTGCCAAAAAGAACTCTGACTTACTGTAAATGTCCTGAGTGATAAAGAATGAGAACATTCTGAAAATGTATGATATTGTTGAACTGTATACATTTTTCATGAATACTATAAAACTATATCTAAGAATAAGAAATCAACATTATGTGTTCTGTGGACAACTGGATAACATATTTTTCTACCAGAATATTTGTGCTTGTTCCATGCAATATTTGTTCTAAGTTAACAGTTTTTGTGGCAACTCCAGCTCCCCCAGTACTGAACTTCTTATTTTTAGGGCTATGGGCAGAGCCTACAGCCCTTCTATTATCTGTGGCTTAAAAATGGCTTTTCTTAGAACTTCCATTTTAGACATTTCATGTATTCCTCCACAGCTGCAAAGTAATGCATTCCCCTCTGATTTTTGCTATTTCTTGCTCTATGTTAAAGGCATCTGAAGGGGGGAGGGTGATAGTACTGTATTTTCCCTTAGAACTTCTCGGGATATTAACAAAAAAAAAACACTTTTTAAACTGTTGTTTCTATTATCTGTCCAGCTCAGTCTAACACCTAGGGGACTCATTCTTTTTTGTTTTTTTGTGAAAACAAAAGTCATCTGTAGACTCAGTGTCACATTACAGTACATACTGTGTAATGCAGATTGCTAGCTGCCTCACATTCTTTTCCACAGCATTGACTGCAGACAAGGAGTAGAAACAGAAGGCTTGTTTTTCTCATTTTAGAATGTGATGTACCCCACACTAGGCATGTGGGTTAAAGGGCTTGTGTACTGCCTAAAACTAAAATTAGATTTTAAAAGCAGTTAACCGTTACCTTTTATATTTGAGGTACTTTATCTTTTCCCTTTGTTTAATTAGAAGATGGTTACCTGATGTTAACATGTGCGATGTGTGGAACAACACTCTGTGGTAGCTGACATAGCTAGCTATACTGCCCCCACTACATCACCAGCATCGTGACCTCACTGACTGTGACATCACTGCTACTTAGGAACAGCAATTCAGTGACCGCCAGGTCATTCACATGTGATTTCACTGACAGTGAAATCACAATGCTGATGATGCAGTGAGGGGTAGTAGAGCTAGATATGTCAGCTGCAATGCTAAGAGCTGTTCCACACATCCACTACAACATTATAGTTTGTTTGTTTTGTTTGTTTTATTTTTAACCAGGAGGTAGACTGGGCACAGCCCTTTTTCAGCCATGCCTGACACACAACATTACAATACAAAATTAGATTAACACAAAATACAAAAATTAATCACAATTGCAAACAGTACTACAATATACTGTAGTTTCTTTTACAATAAATGTTTAAAATGAGATTCTGAATGTGCTTTTGAATCAATTCTCCAAATTCATTTAAAAATGAAGGTGCATACCAGGAAAATGCTTTCCTACTCATTTGTAACCTGTAAACAGGAATAACATATTGATTTGAACACTTTTGTCTTGTACCTCTGCCATGAACTTTTACTACAATTAGTTTAGATAAACACAAAGGATCTCCTGAATACTTTATCTGAAAAACAAAATTTACTATTGTACATTTTAAGCGGTTAATTGGAGAAAGTACACCAAGATCTAAGTAAAGCTGACAGTGAAGAGTTCTGAATGGAGCATGCAAGGCAAATCTGCTAATATCATTATACAAAACTTTGAATTTTGACTCAAACAACTGATTAAATTGTACAAAAGTAATACTTCCATGATCTAATGTTGGAAAAAGAACCTGTTTAGCTATAATATGATGAGCTTCTTCAGTTAAATATTTAATATTTCTATAAAGAAAACCAAGTTCCTGATGGATTTTTATACCCAACTTCCCTAAATGAGGAACCATACTAAGGTTTGGATCCAGGGATAGGCCTAGATATTTAACAGTAGCAACCAAAGGGAGAGGATTACCACCAAGTCTTACTATATGAATAGGGTCAAATTCCTGGAGTCTTTTTGAAGAACTGAACATCATAACATTTGTTTTAATTTCATTAATAACCAGTTTATTTAACTGAATCCAATTTGCAAAAATATCATATTGTTTTTGAAGAGAATCTTGAATTTCATAACTATTTGTCCCCAATACCCAAAATACGGTGTCATCTGCATACAATTAACTGTTGTTATTAGTAAAAGAAAAAGATAAATCATTAGTAAAAATTGAAAATAAAAAAGGACCTAATACTGATCCTTGAGGAACACCTGCCATTATCTCTCTGGATTGAGACATATGGCTGTTAACTTTAGTTCTTTGACTATGCTTTAACAAATAACTTGAGAACCAATTTAACTGAATATCCTTAATTCCTAGTTTTCTTAATTTGTATAACAAAATATTATGGTTCACCATGTTGAAGGCACTGGCCAGGTCCATGAAGACTGCCACCAGTACAGCATCCGTGAACCTGGCCAGCGCCATCACAGTGGATCGACCAGCTCTAAATCCATGTTGTTGATCAAGAAGTATACTTTGTTCCTTAAGATACAGTATACCAGTAGTTGCTGGTGAACACACTTCTCCAGCAATTTACTAATTTCAGATAACAGGGAAATAGGCTTATAATTAGACACATTAAATCTATCGCCACCCTTGTAGACAGGAATCACAATGGATTCCCTCACAGGCAGGTACAATACCTTGTTGTAGTGAGAGGTTGAATAAAGTCATTAAAGGGCCTTTCACATAAGAAGCAGAATATTTTAATAAAGTAGATGAAATCATATCAATCCCTCCCTCTTTACTTTCCTTCAAATTTAATAACAATGTCAAAACCTCTGGTTCCTCTATCTCAGACAAATTGAAACAAGGCTGATCACTATCCCTGTCAATATCACTACCCTCATCAGTCTCCCTAGCCATTCTAGCTTCCATTCCACTAATTGTTTTAGAGACAAAAAATTCATTAAAACTATTTGTCATGATTGACCCATCAGAAATCAAAGTACCATCTAACTTAATACCTTTTATACCTCTGTCCTCTTGGGGATTATAAATATATTTAAAGGACTGCCAACATTTTTTTTTGATCTTTCAGATTTCATATCTATTTTAGTTTGAAATACCGAACTTTGGCTTCAACAATATTCTTTTTAACTTCATTCCTGTAAGTCTTATATAACCTCAAAGAATCAACATCCTTAACCTTTAGATAATACTTTCTTTTCTTTTCCCTATTTTTAATCATGTTACAGAGTTCTTTATTTAACCATGGGAAAAATGTACCCTTCACCCTCTACTTTGTTATCGGGGTATGCTTGTTAAATAAGATGACTATATAATTTGTAAACTGAACTACTTTATAATCAAGGACAGATGAATCCATTGCTATAGTCCAGTCAGTCAGTTCCAATTCTTCACTATAAGCTTCCACATTAAGTCTATTAATACTCCTTTTATAAATAAAGTTTGGAGGGACAGTTTACCTAACCATTTTACATACACAAAATATAGGACAGTGGTCAGAAATAGAATCAGAACATTCAAATTGCACAAATTACCCGGGCAATTTGTTATTATCCAATTGATAGAATGATTATTAGTTTTATAAGTAAATCGACATAATGACATAGAAGACTCTCTGATGGGCAAAAGGTAAAAGGAAGGTACTTCAGAAATAAAATTTTATAACTGACTACTTCTTAAAATTTATATTATTTTCCTATCTACCTGGTTTGGCTCCACTAGCTCTTTAAATCCCAATATTGACACTGTGCTGCAGCATGGCGGGGGGGGGGTGCTCCTGTCTTTTCTGTCTGCCTGTTCAGGTGGATGTTAAAGATCCTATGGCACTTCTCAAAAAGAGTAGGGGAATTTCCATGGTGTCCTGGCCAAATTTCCCCCATTCACTAAAAATACCACCAACAGCTTAATCTGGTTCAAGTAAGGATTGATGCCATGTTGCAGTTTCAGTTGGTTACCATCTATACCCCACACCTGAAAAGGGGACTTCTAGTCTTAGTGGGCCTACCCGGTCAACAAAATTCAATGAATAAATACATTCTACCATTATGCCTTATGGACTCCATATAAATCCAAATCATTCAAAGGCCATCTGGCCATATAATTTTAATACCTAACAGCAAATCAGAGCCCTTTTCCTGATAAAAGGCTGCCAATATATTATATTTATATAAACAACAAAGTCACAAATAATGAACTAGTGGCTTAATGGAAAAATCTGCAGGGATTTATACAGGGATTTGATGCTGCCTCTACAGGGAAAATACAGGAAAAATGAGGGCTTGTTACAGGAAAATGGTTATTTGGATCTGGGAGCACTGTGATGATTGTGTCTAAACAGCACTATATGGCACCAACAAGAAAATGACTTTGGTCATTTGGTAGCTCTTCACAGCCCTATCTGCTCTGGCTAGAATTTGTTATTTCTGGCTTGTTAGTGCTCAGAAAATGCTACATTTTATTCCCCTCACTCCCTGAAAAAAATGTGCCCTGCCCCATTTTTTCAGAGCAAAACTTTTAGAGAGACCTACCTAGGCTTCTTTTTAGGTAAAAGCTGTAAAGCCTAAGAAGTGGGAAGGGAGAGGGTGACTTCTCTCTAGGGGTGGTGACAGCAGAGGCATGCCTGTGGAGCTAAAATGGCCCCTTCAAAGTTCAGTAAGTTTTCTCTGTAATCTGTAATGACTGCTCCTGACCCCTGACCTATAGCTAAGGCCCCACCCCCAGAAATAAAAGTGTGCACCCCAACTTGGCTTGCTCGATACTGAAGAGAAACAGCAGCTGTCTCAGAGTCATGACCAGCCCACCTGTGGGGGAAAGGGTGCATACACTTCACACACACACACACACATATATATATATAGGATCTCTGAGTAGCAGGAGGGGAATGCTGTGGTGAAATGAATGACCTGTTGTCCAGCAGTGTCCAGTGACTCTTGTTCTCCCATAAGAGTTCTACTGATCTCCAGGGTGAGCTGAGATTTGATGTGCATCTGGGCAGCAGTGACATCCTGTCCTTCCCTCTTCCACAGTGATATGACAAGTGTCTTGTAGAAGGAGCCCCCAGTCCTGAAGACATGAGTCAGAGACAGAAGGGGTGAAGAGTTCAGCATGTTGAGCAAGCAAGGCAGTGTGCTTGCAATCTGATGGTTTCCCCTTTCCAACTCTCCCGATTACAAGACTTTAGGCGAGGAGGAGTCACAGAGTTTTTATTGGAGGCTAGTTCTGATGGGGAGGGAGTGCTGTTGCTGGTAACCTAGTTTATTCTTGACTGCCCCCTCTCTCCCTTTCTTGCCTTGGAGATGGCCCATGGCTGTTTGCGAGGGCTGCTGCTGGTTCTGTGTTGTTAGAGAATGGTGGTTCAATGTCTGTCATAGCCGAATACAAGCACTTCTCAACTACAGTATGTAGCAAGTAGGGAAGGGAGAGGGCGGGTTGGTAGGCACTGGTGGAGGAATGTTAAGGTCTCAACAAATTGGATTTTTGAGTTAAAGTTGCTTTTCATTGTTTTCTGTTCTTTCACATGGTGGTGTTTCCAAGGCCTAAGTGTTGATAGTAACTTGTTTTGTCTAGTAACAAGACAAAGATTAGGACCTTGATTAAAAAATAGGGGAAAAATACTTTGTTTCTATTTTATACCCCTTACATGTGTCCGGAGGCAATCCAGTTCTATACTGCCTACCTAGTGCACATCTCTTACTTCATTTGTTGTTTCTATTCAACAAATATGAAAGCTACAGTGTTTGGTGTTAAATGTGAAGGATGCCCACGGCAGATCTAACATTAGGAAAATTGTCAAAGAAGCTCAAAGCAAACAGATGATTTATTTAATTTTACAGGAAACTCATTTTTCCAAAGTAGAATTTAAATATGCCTCCAGTTTGTACTGTGGGGGGTTAACATCATCATCAAAAAATCTCAGCAGTCACAAATAATAGACTCATATGTAGATCAAACAAGGATATTTGTTGTGATTTTGAGCAGAGAGTGAGTTATTCAGACTCTTACTAATGTTTATACCCCTAATGAAGAAGACTTAAGTTTTTTTATTGATCTATTTTTAAAGATGTCTCATTTTCCAGCTCCTTATCTAGTTAGGGAGAATTGATTCAAGCCACATATAGTAATGATAGATCAAAAGGAATAAAAAGAAAAGCTAGAGATCATTCTGTAATAAAGGGGTTTATGGCTACATCTGGGGGATTCTAAGATGGTGGATGGCACACTGATGGGGTAGGGGCACTCCTGGCCTGGGGACCTCAGAGATAGTTTATCACATTTGCTTTTGAGCCAGAGTAGCTAGAAATGAGGTAATAAGCCAAAATTATAACACCTATAAGGTACCTTGCTTCCTTTTTTTTTTTTTTTGCTTTGTTCAGGAAGGGTGGCCGCATTTTGTAGGTAGAGCAACATTATAGGAGTATGGCTTGTGAAGTAGTATCTCTGTATTTGTTTGTAATAGAAGCTGAATAGTTTTTATAGGCCATATTGGCACATTGTGTTGTTGGAACTTGCATTTTTGGAGGAGATGGGCCTCAGTGAGAGGTGGTGAATCGAGTCCAGGACTGCCTAGCATCTTTGTCCCTATTTTTTATTTTCCTTGTGTTCTCCATTTTCCCTGCCTCTTGCGTTGGCTGGATTAGTGTCTCTGTTGCCTAAAATGTTGTAGCATTTGGGGAGTAGTGTTGTTCCAGACAAACACTAAACCACTTTGTTTCTGTTTTTCTGTTTTTTGGGGCTGACTTTCTGGAGGAGATGGGGCTTGATATAAGGAGTTGAAGTGAGTTTCAAATTAGGTTAAATCCTGGTCCCATTTTTCTTTGTTCTCCATTTAGAATTTGGCTGGGTTAGCAGTTATGTTGCCCTTACTATTTTTATGCTCTTTGTCTTTTATGTGGAGCTGGAAGTCTTGCTGACCTGAAAATTTTATCAGAGAATCTAACAGCTGTGACTGAGAGACTGTGGTACCAGAGAGGGCTTTTTGGTTGAAGACAAGTACTGAGGAAGCTGAAAATCAGAACTACAGCAATAATAGAGAAGTTGCTATTTATTTTATACTCCACAGCTGTTACAGTAATTGTGTTACCACTTTGTTTTCTCCCCCCTCCCCCAATACATGGAGTCTAAGGCATTCCATTGATGAAGTAAAATTTGTGGACAAGTCTGGGTCAGAATGCTAACTACACCAAAAACCAGCAGCAACTTGATGTCATGAAAAAAATATTCCATTCAATACATGAGTCTGTATGCAGTAAAGTAGGAGCCAACCTGCTCCACTCATTCCACAGTTACAATGCAATGCTAAGGTTGCTTAACAGAAAAATGTTTAAGTGAAAATGCAGTGGCTATACTATATATCAAACTCAATGCTCTGGTCAGATAACAATCCTTAAAAATCATTGCTACTAATAAACCAATGTTAAGGTTGCATACCGATCCATGAAAAATAAATTACACCAAGATTTGCTTAGCCCACAGTGGCTGTAATCCCATGCACATTTAGATGTCTGTCACAAAAGCATATAATAACTTAGTTGGCCAGATCATATCAATCTGACTCAAAACAGGCTGTGACCCCATATTTAAACATCTCCTGAAGGAACATGCACACAACCAAAGAATACAGGGTCCTAAGTTATTGTTTTATGCTTTTGTAAAAGACAGCCAAATATGTATGGGATTCCAGTCCTTTTGAGCTAAGCACATCTTCAATCAATCAATCAATCAATCAATCAAAATCTTTATTTATCCAGGCGAACATCATTGAGCAGAGCTCATTTGGAAGATGGCCCTGGTTATGATAAGATCTCAGACAAAATACAAAAGATGAGGGATACATATCTAATGACAATGGGACTATTTGATACATATAGGTAATAGCATACAAGACATCAGCCAATAGCAGAGAGCAAACAATGTTGCAGCAGTAACATCTGCAAGTGATGAAATTGTGGATATCTTAGATTAAATGACAGTATGATAATTTGGGTTTGGTGGGTATTAGTAGAGGAGGAGACTAGGGTAGACCTAGAAGTAAGAGGACAGGCAGTAGGGGAATGTATCATCATAAGGCAGGGCCAGAATAATACATAATTATTATTAGGTAGCTTTGATGGAGATCGGATAGGTAAATCAAATGAGGACAGTGGAAAGCAGCAGATGGAGGATACAGCATGAAGAAAGGAAGGATTAAAGGAAATGTATGTAAAAGAGGACAGGTTAAAGACAGCAAGTATGGTGATACTGCAGTTATTGGTTCTGATTAATGGTGAGAAAAGCACTTCCACGATTCCTTAATGAGATGAAAGTACAAGGTCTTGAATGAACTGATACTGATGAATGTATTCAATTTTATGGTTTTCTGTAAACTGTTCCACAGGGAGGGCAGCACAAAGCTGATGGCTGTTCTGCCTTGGCGAGAGTAGACTTTGGGAATTTTTAATGAGATGTAAGAGTGACTTCTCAGGGCATAGATACCTATTGAGCTTAGTGGGAGGCAGTCCGAGATGTATTGTAGAAGTTTTTTTGAGATAGCTCTGTAGGTCCATAAAGTGGCATTTTTTTCCCACCTAAACTGGAGGGAGGTTCATCCTATTGCTGCATATAATAAACAATGGTGCATACTGAAGGGGAGACTGGTAATAAATCTAAGAGCTCTATGGTAAAGCGTATCCAGTTTTGTTAGGTAAGAGGTAGGACAGTGGCTGTATAGAAAGTCCGCGTAATCTACTAGTGAGAGAAATGTAACTTGCACCAACCTCATCTTGGCATCGCTTGTGAGTAGGTAGCTGATCCTGAAGTAGAGACCAAGTCTCTGGTGAAGTCTTTTCAAAAATCCTTGATATGCTCAATGAAGGATAGTTTATGGTCTAGCCAGACTCCCAGGTACTTGAACTTCATAATGCATTCTAGGTTTCCCCCTAGAATTGTAGAGATCTGTGGGACTGTTCCTGTAGTAGCTTGGATAGCTGCATGTATATAAGGAGAGAGGAGCATTGTTTTAGTTTTCTTTGAGTTAAGTAAGAGCTTTTTGTTTAGGAGCTGGTTTTGAAATAGGTTAAATTCAGATTGAAGGTCACTGCATGCAGCTTCAGGTGATGGGCGGCTTAAGTAAAGCACCGTATCATCGGCGCATAGGTGGACGTTAGCCTTAGTTACACTGTCACTGATGTTATTGATGTAAATTGCAAACAGAATGGGACCTAGAATAGATCCCTGGGAAACTCCTCTAAGTAGGGGTTTGATAGACAAGAGTTCACCCTCTGCTTTGATTTGCTGTAAATGGTCAGTAAGGTAATTGGTAAACCACCGAAGGGAAAGAGAGTCCAAGCCTATAGACTGCATCTTGGTGCAATTCATTTTTTATGGATCGATATAGGACCTTACCATTGGATTTACTAGTAACAATGATTTTTAAGGATTGTTATCAGACCAGATCATTGAGTTTGATGTGTAGTATTGCCACTGGGTTATCTGATGAAGCATTTTTCAGCTAAATGGACAGTCATGTGACCTTAGCATTGTATTGTAACTGTGGAGCTAGTGGAGCTGTTTGACTCAGGTCAGCAATAGGTCTGCATAGCTCTGACGCTATGCAGCCATAACAACTATAGACAACTGTCATTTTGTTGCTGGTAGGGAATGAATAATTCAAAACAGGAACGGTTCTGTTTTGGGTTATCTCAGTAAAATGTAATGCCAGCCTTCCTGATGGAATTAAAAAAAAATAACATTGCATGCTATTTTTGGTAGAATTTGTTAATTTGTAATGAAATATCGACCAAGTTATAAAAATAAAGTAAATTTAAAAACAAATATTTAATTTAAAAAACAATATTGCATACTGTTTTTGTTAGAATTCATTATCTAATGACATTTATAAACTAATCCATAAAAGTAAAGTGAATCAGTTTAAAAAGAAATATTTAATTTTGCAACACAGTACTGTGCATTAAAGTATATTTATGGTGACTGAGCATGGGGTGGGGGACTACCTATAGATTGTGTGCTTAAGGAGTCGTCTCTGCAAAATGTAAAACACAGTGCTATACAGTACTTGTCTTAAGTCTTTGCTACAGTTCAGGGAAGTTCTGTAAGCTGCTTCACATGCCAGTGCCATTCTTTATTTGTTTATTTTTTTTTTATTTATTTAGCATTTGTTGACCGGGTAAGTGCACTAGACAAATCCTGCCTATTTTCAGGCACGACCCGAGGGGAGGGAGGGGGATACAGATGAATGCCAACTGACCTTGAACCAGATTAAGCTGTTGGTGGTATTTTTAGTGAATGAGGGAAATTTGGCCAGGACACCAGAGAAACTCCCCTACTCTTTTCGATAAATGCCATGGGATCTTTAACATCCACCTGAACTACCACCAATCCAGGCAGATGGGACCTCGGTTTAACATCTCATCCGAAAGACGGCACCTCAGAAGTGCAGCACCCCTCTCATGCTGCACTACAGTGTCAGTACTGGGATATTAACCCAAGTACCAGATGTGGGAACTGAACCTACAGTCCTCTGATCTCCCAGCCTCAGAGGTGAGTGTGCTACCTATTGAGCCACTGACACTTTAGAAATATACAGGGTGAGATTTTTAGTCCTTGAAGACTGACACAAGCCCCTGGTGCACCAAATGTATGGCGCACGGGGTGTGCATCAGTCTCCATCCGCTGTACCCGAATTTGGACTGCCTGTGCCAGATGCAGGCCCTTAGACCACTGTAGCATGGTCTAGCTTGAGCCACACCCAGGAAGCTATGTTACTGGGCTTGTGCCGGATATGTGGCGCAAGCTGCCATAATGAAGGACAACTGTCACAATTGCACCGGCAATTTAAAAATAGGGTGCAGTTGTGGCGCTGGGGGTTGGCGTACCACCAAAACCTAAGTCCCTTGGTGCAGGGCTGGATGCAAGCCCTGCGCCATCATTTGAAATCTAGCCCATTGTATGTAGAAAAAAAATACTCAATTTTTTCATAACTGCATTTTATTTCACATCAAGTGGAATAGTTTTGCCATTCAGAACATGGGGAACTGGTTACAACTCTGATCTGTGAAATGGGAGGTCTATATGAGTTTGAATCCTTCCCCAGGCACCCACTGACTGTGAGGCCTTGATCAAGCCACTTCATTTCAGTTTGTTCACTCTCTATCTGGGGTTAAATTGGAAATATTTAGATAAAGGAACTGTCTTCTCTAGGTGATAGAAATATCCTACAGTATTTATGATGAAAGATAACAGAGGTGTAGAAACTCTCACACGATTGTTTGGGAGTTTGAGAGCTGAGTTTCTGCAGGTTACTGTTGAATCCAGTCTATTCTCTCTCTCTCTCTCTTTCAGTTGTGATAAGGTTGAAGCAGGAACCCTAATGAAAACTGCATATTGCACACCAGGAGAAAATAAACTGTGAAAGAATGGTAATTGTATTTAGTGAATATGTTGCAGTTTGCAGAGGTGGCCTGCATTTGATAATTGTAGCTTTAATTTATATTAAAATTGGGTAAAAAGTATACTGGCTGCTGACTGGCTGAAACAGTCTGGCACTTGTATTTTTACCTCAGCCTACTTCACAGGGGGGAAAAAAGCTAGCACCAGCATCCCTCCTTCTCCAGTTACATAAGTAATAACACATGATATGGTGTGTGGTAATGCTAAATTACTGCATACTCCAGGAAGGTTGTGAGGTATGAGGTGCAGCTGAGTGCCTTCAACCACCTAGGAAATGCAAGTAATTGACAGTATTTCCACACACCCTAAGGTGTATTACTGTGCTTATAAACTGATTTTAAAGGAAAATAAGAAAAAACAAGAAACAGTAAAATCTGAACTTCTGTTAATGTGTAATGAAAACATGGTCACATTACCGGTTTTAACCAATCAAATATGTTGCTTGAGCCACACCATTTTATAACACACATTAGTGGGCACATCTATGCATTTTTACTTTCACAATTGCAAGTTTTGGGACTACTGTAGTTCTACCTCAAGGTGCAACATGTTTAAATAAAACATTTTACAGTTATTCCATAGTCTGTGTACATTTTTTACCACTTCACCATTTTATAAGTGCAATAAGACACTCCAGGATCTGAGTTAGTCTGAGATAGCTGCACTTCTAGGGGATGTAAGCACCTCCCACACACACACACACACACACACACACACACACACACACACACACACATGTGGGCCTCACTACACCGCTAGGTATGCAGTTATCTCAGCCTGACACACACACCTTATGGTGTCATTTTGATTACTTAAGATTCACAGAAACTGGTTCCTAATACTGCTTGTCAGAGCTCTTATGTTTCAGAGCATATGATGGCCTCAAATGATTATTTGCTGTTGCAAAAATTCTCAATTTGTGCCTTCTTTTATGCTCTACAACTGCAACTGCAGAACTCTGTGTGTGAGTGTGTTTGTGTGTGTGTGTGTGTGTGGGGGGATTACAGCAGCTGGACAGGCACTCACTTCTGAGTAGTAGTAGTATTATAATTTTATTGTCCTAAGTGTATTCATGTTCCAACTACAGAAATGGCAGTGTCTATATAGTTCATTTTTTTCACAATTTATTTACACAGGATATCCCAGCTAAGATGCAGCATCCCATTTCAAGTGGGATACAGCATCAACCCATTACCACAGCTGGGTGGACTGGAGCTCTGAGAGGTTAAGTGATGTGCCTAATGTAACAAGGTGAGTATTTAGCTCTAGTGGGGTTTGAACCTATGATCCTCTGGTTCTCAAACTGGTGCTGTAACCACTAGGTTACACATTGCCTCAAACTTGGTAACAGAGGGAAAACATCAGATACTCAGATCTCGTCATGATGATAGCGATATCACGGTTATTAGTAGTAAAACCTTTGAACTGGCAAGACTCTACAATAGCGGTTGAAACTGTAAATTAGTGCAAAGGGATCCAGCACTCCTTTATTTCTTCTGAATCAATCGATCAATCAATCAAGTCTTTATTTATCCAGGCGAACACCATTGAGCAAGCTCATTTACAAGGTGGACCTGTGTCACACAGGGTCAAAGAATAATACATTTGTGTGCAGATAATAAATAGACATAGTTATACAATAACATAAAGAAAGAAAAAAATACACCCAAAGCAAAAACAAGTAGGTCCAAGAAATGGGTTATCAAGGTTTGGGAGAGAGGTATAAGCAGGGGGAATTTAAACACTCTCACACAGTAAGAGGCGTAGCATAGGTCAAGACCTAGGATACAAACTTAAGGTGGTGATTGCAGAGAGCAGACATGGGGAGGAATACAGGACAACAGGTGTTCTAAGAGGGGTGCTAGGGCAAGGAGGCAGGGACAACATAAGGTATGGGTCAGAGGGTGAGGAGGGTAGTGGAATAGCAAAAAGAAAAAAATAGCTTGGGAGATATTAGTTGAATCAACCAGGGGGTCAGGTTTTGCAGTAATGAGAGGGCAGGTAAGCAATTGGTACCATAATGTACTGGGGGGGGGGCAGTTGCATAGCTCCTTAACCGCCTTGTCATACAAGGTCTTGAAGATGGTAAGACTAACGGGGAGGCTTAGTTTCATAGATTTCTGTAGTTTGTTCCAGAGCGAGGACAACATAAAGCCTATGGCCGCTCTCCCAAAATGTGTATTGGCCCTAGGTACCTTCAGTAAAATCAGAGAGTAACTTCTCAGAGCATAGTTGCCTAGCCCACTTAACAGCAGACAGTTGAAGATGTATTAGGGTAGTTTGTTGATAATAGCTCTGTAGATCCAGAGAGCCGCATTTCTATTCCGTCTGTACTGGAGGGAGTTCCACTCCACAGCTGTGTGTAAGGAACAGTGGTGAGTGGCAAAGGGTAGGCCAGTTATGAATCTCAGGGCTCTGTGGTACAGGGTGTCCAGTTTAGCAAGACAGGAGGTGATGCACTGACTATAAATGAAATCAGCATAGTCAATTAAAGATAGGAACATGGATTGAATTAACTGCATCTTGGCATCTTTGGTCAGAAGGCAGTATATCCTAAAGAAAAGACCAAGCCTCTGCCTCAGCTTTTTCAGCAGATCCTTGACATGATCGATGAAGGAGTCTGTGATCTATCCAAACCCCCAAGCACTTGAATTTTGTGACAAATTCCAACCTTTCTCCTAATAAGGTATTTATAGGAGGTAGCGAACCGATGATGGCAGGGTAAGCCGTATGAATAGCAGGTAAGAACAGCATTGCTTTTGTTTTTTTGGCATTGAGTAATAATTTTTATTTAGGAGCTGATTCTGTAGCAGGTTGAATTCTGTTTGCAAATCTCCACAGGCGGCTTCCAGAGTTGGGTGGCTTAGGTACAACACTGTATCATCTGCGAACTGGTTAATATTGGCCTCCTTAATACCAACATCAATATTGTTTATGTAGATTGCAAACAAAAGATGCCCCAAGATGGATCCCTGTGATATGCCTCTTTTTAATGGTATGAGTGAGGAGAGCTCCCCTTTAGCCTTGACCTGCTGAAGCCTATCTGTGAGGTAGTTATTGAACCAGCACAAAGAGGTCGGGTCCAGGCCTATCATTTTTAGGGTGGAGAGAAGCAGGCAGTGGTCAACAGTGCTGAAGGCCTTGCTAAGGTCCAGGAACATAGCACATACAAAGTTTCTATTCTCCAGATCTCTTTGCCAAACATCAGTCACTTTGGCCAGGGCCGTAATGGTGCTGTGTTTCTTTCTGAAACCAGACTGCATAGGATTTAACAGGTTTTTGTTATCTAGGTAGATTCTCAACTGAGCATTCACAATTTTTTCCAGCAGTTTAGACAATATCAGGAGGAGTGATATCGGCCTGTAATTGTTCAGATCACAGGGGTCCCCTGATTTAAAAAGAGGAATGACATGGACAGTTTGCCATAGTTGTGGAAGAGACCCCTGAGACAAGGACAAGTTAAATAGGTGTGTAATTGGTACAGCTAGGATATGGTATGCAATCTTTAGGAAGTAGGGGTCGAGAGTGTCAGCACCAGCGCTTTCCTTAGTGTCCAACTGTAGAAGGAGATCTTCGACCTCTTTCAATGAAATGGGAGAGAATGGGAAGACCTCACTAGTGGTACTTGGTTCAGGAATCTGTGCACTAATCTGAGAGTGTAACACGCATGCTGGTGAGTTGTCGAATGCTAAGCCTGCTGTAGGGAAGTGGTTGTTGAAGGCCTGAATAATCTCCTTTCTATCGCTGATGGTAACATTGTCAGAGATAATTTTCGAGGGAAGTACATTTCCAGATGTATGACCAGACAGATCTTTGATTGTGGACCAAAATTTGGTTGGGCACTTTGAGGCTGAGTCAAGTTCAGAACGGTAAAAGTTGGCCTTAACCTTTCTAACCAACTTGGTGCAGAAATTTCTGGCCTTCCTGAAATGGCACCAATCCTCATCTGTTTTTGTTTTGTGAACTTTTTTCCAGAGTCTCACTCTCTCTAGTAATTCAGTCTTGAGTTCAGCAGAGAACCAATGGCAGATTCTGGTCTTTACATGGACTTTTACCAAGGGAGCATGATTATTTAGGGCACAGGACACAATTTCATGAAAAATGTCATAATCTATACTGACCAATTTGGCTAGATAAAAGTTCTGCCAGCGTACAGAAAATTTCAACTTGTTGATGTAGGCAAATAGGTCAAAGTTGCACCTGGACCTTCTAGTGGAGAACTTAGATTGGGGGAGTTGGGGTCAGATCTTACTCCAGCGATGAAGCAGTGACGTTAACATCCGGGGCGAATATTCCAGCATGAGAAAAGGACTGAGGCTTACTTACAAGAAGGACATCCAAAAGGGTGCTATTCATGTTTTTTTTCTCTTGGTAGAGGCACGTTTGTTCTTCAATAAGTTAAGTGAGCCCATGGGAGTCGCAGAAGGATTTGAGAGGTAATGAGGCCTTGGATAACCAGTCGTAATTGAGATCCCCTGGAATAACTGTTTCAAGGATCTCATGTCCTGAGATAGTTGATAGGTGAGACAGGAGCTGTGACCCAGCAGATGGAGGCCTGTAACACCCTATGACCTGAAAAACCATCGAAGGGGATGTTTCAATCTTAAGGGACAGACATTCAAAGTCATTTGCAGTAGAGGAGGAGTCAAGGGTAGTGACCGTATATTTGTCCTCGACATAAATGTCTACCTCACCACCCCTTGTATGCCTTTCAGCTCTAAACAGCCAGTAATTAGGGATATTAACCTCCCTGTCTGGGGTAGAGAGTCTGAGCCAGGATTCCAAGACTACCAACACATCTGGCTCAGTGTGCATGATCCAGGCCTGGATCGAGGTGAACTTTTTTAAAAGACTACAAACATTAACATGCACAAAACTCATTCCTCTAAGCCTTGTAAGGTTGGATGGAGATAAGAGGGCTTCTTTGCAACCAGGATTAAGTTCAACATTGTCTGAGCACAATAACAGGAGAAGTACGATTTTTCTTAAGGCAGCTAGAGATAAATTGAATGCTCTAGTTCTTCTACGACTGCTTGGGATGTCAGAACGAGAATACTGGGTCCTGCTTTTTATGCTGTGCTGTCCTAAGGATGCAATGACTAAACCCCTTGCTGCAAGGTTCCAGGTGGTATTATTGCTGGTGATAAGGGAGGGGCATACCTTGTATAGGTAGGAAGATGCATGTCCCACCCCTAAAGGATACCTCAAACTGATTCAAGTGTGGAAGCACAGGGGTACAGCAAAAACTATGAGATAGGTTGCTATATAAATAGCACTGGGCAGATGGTCTGACTCCCCCCTGAGGGTTATTTCGGCTCAGACGATATACTACATAAGGCATCAGCCATAGGATGGTGAGGAGAAGGAGCCAGGTACTGACCCTCATGGTTACCCCTTGTAGTAAAATAGTGTGTTATGACTTCAGCAGGGTAATATATCTGTGGATGTACTTAGCTGGCCTGCAAGCTCCTAGAGGATCACCAAACAGTACAAGACTAGTTGGTGTGTACAGGTATTGGTGGAGTTCACAGGGCTAAACAAGATAACATTTGCCACGAAGCCCTATAAGCCCGCTGCCAGAAGGTGCTGTCACCCTCAGTATCTGACACTTTAAAGTGGAGTAGGATACTGCCGGAGTAGGCTACTCCAATGAAGTCCCACACCCCTAAATGGAATAGTAATTTGCAGCACTATTAGTCTATGGAGAACGTCAGAGAGGAAAAAGTGTACTTGATAGGTGGAGGGGAATGGACCAAGGATTGAGAGGGGGTGGGAGAAGGCAGTGTATATAACAATCAACCAAGGGGAGGAGGGTGGTTGGGCAAAAAAATGCAGCTTTGCCGTACCTCTTGGCTGAAGCTGTCCGTGTTTGTGGTCTCAGGTGGCAACTAAGGAAGCCCCGTCCACCCTGTGGCCGCGTCTCCCATGGCTGATGAGCTGGGAGCCCTGGAGGGTTGACGGCTGGGGAGGGAAAGAAAACGGAGAGTTTAAATACTGGCCCCTGACAAAGGCAAGCAACCAGCCAAAAGAAAAGAAATTAACACTACAAAAGGAAGTGATTTCCTTGGCACTCAGAGTTCTGGGGTCCAGACTACAGGGACAGGGAAGGGCTGTAATTACTTAGCACAATGCGAACTCTAACACTTAGACTCTAAAAATGTAAAATTTCCATCAAACAACATTCTAATTTAGCTATACAGTAATTGAAAGAGTTCAGACAGCTCTTTTAGGCACAATTTTCAGAAAAGAATGCAGGTTCGGACAGTGGACCAATCAGAACTGGCCTAGGAAAGGCGCTCACATTCTGATTGACGTACGGCTTTGCCGTACCTCTTGGCTGAAGCAGTCCATGTCTGCGGTATAAGGTGGTGGCTAAGGAAGTGCCGTCTGCCGGTGGCCATGTCTCCCATGGCTGATGAGCTGGGAGCTCTGGAGGGTTCATGGCTCTTGGCTGAAGCAGGTCGTGTTTGTGGTCTCGGGTGGCGGCTAAGGAAGTGCCATCTGCCTGGTGGTCACATCTCCCATGGCTGATGAGCTGGGAGCCCTGCGGGGTTCACGGCTCTTGACTGAAGCAGTCCATGTTTGTGGTCTCAGGCGGCAGTTAAGGAAGTGCCATCCACCCAGTGGCCACGTCTCCCGTGGCTGATGAGCTGGGAACCCTGCAGGGTTCACAGCTCTTGGTTGAAGCAGTCCATGTTTGTGGTCTCGAGTGGCGGCTAAGGAAGCACCGTCTGCCCCCAGTGGTGAATACTCCAACTAATAAAGAGCAAGAAGCTTGTGTTTTTGTTTGTTTGTTGTTGTTTTTGTTGTTGTCAGCTTCAAGCTTAAACTAGATAAATACTTGAATTAAAATGGGTGATAAGGTATTCCCACTTAGATCACAGATGGTAAGAACTCGATTGTCCCCACGGGTCATAGCCTCAGGTCTTCTTTGTTTCCTAAAGTCATATTGTTGCAATTCATGGAATTACTTTTAGATTTTTTTTTCAATGATCATTGTTATTATTGTTTGTGTAAAGTAACTCATGTTTGCTCTGTTACTTGCCAAGTTCACTAAGGATTCCCTTTTTTCACTTTGGCTTGCTGCAGGACTCTTGGGAATAGACAGTGCCAATTAGTTAAAACAGCACAGCGGGAGCCCTGATTGGCCAGACATCCCTAAATGAGGAGTGGGGCTTGCCCAGAAAGTTGGAGCCATGTATTGTGTGCAGTAGGGGCTCTGAAATTTACATTAAGTTAGTGGCAGCAAGAATTAGGCAGGTAGGCAGGTGTTTCAGTACTCCCTCACAGCTAACTCATCAGTCTCAGCCATCCATCAATCCAAGAGGGCAGAAAAGTGCATAACCTGAAGGTATCAAATCTGCATCAGGCTGTGACCTGTAAAGAGAAAACACAGTCCAGCACTCCCACCCACCCACTCAACTTTCTAGTTCTAGCCACCTAGCCAGCCAGACATCCATTATCTAAGAGTACAAAGAAAATAGTCCAGGACATATAAATCTGCAGCAAATCCTCTCCTGCATAGAGGAAATAGTGCACTAATCTGTACCACCAGCTATCTAACCATCCAAGGGAACAAAGGAAGAGGTTGGGATCATCCACCGGTACAAAAGCTGGGTCCTCCTCCTCCTCCTGGAGAAAACTAAGGATTCAAGAAAGCAGTTCCGTTGGACTTCCTTCACACCAAGGAAAAAAAAAACTCCCATCCTTTGTTATTATTTTTTATATATGAGTGAGCAAATGGCCATGAGTCTAGCATATGCATCCCTCGCTCTCTAATTCTGGCTGTGGCACAGTTGAGACGTGCGGGGGTGGAGGCTCTGAGTCCCTGATGGCAGAAGAAAAAAAAAATCCTATCTTTTGTTATTTTTTATGTACGAGTGAGCAAATAGCCATGAGTCTGATGTATGTGTCCTTCTCTCTAATTCTGGTCATGGCACAGGTAAGAAGTGTGGGGACCGAGGCTCTGAGTCCCCGATGGCAACAGAAAAAAACAAAACCTCCCATCTTTTGTTATTATTTTTTATGTACAAGTGATCAAATGGCCGTGAGTCTGGCATATGCGTCCCTCTCTCTAATTCTGGCCGTGGCGCAAGTGATAAGTGTGGGGGCTGAAGCTCTGAGTCCCTGATGGCAGCAGAAAAAAAAAGTGCAGTGTGGAGTGCTTCTGGTTATCAGGCTTGGAGGGCTACTGTTGGCACCTTATCAAGTTGTACGGGCGCAAGGAATGACATAGTCATTTTGTGAATCTGTAGGGCTATACCCACTGCAGCCCTAATGAATCCTGTGTTGATACTTCTTTATTCATACTGGTATTCATACTGGGTGCTAAACAGAAGAAGACAAGATACCCATCACATCTGTTTACCCACATTAGCACGTCCAAAGTATCCCACCTGTGAGCAGATAATTATCTAGTTTTCTCTTAAAGATATCAATATTATTACTTTGCACAATGTCATTTGTTAAAATGTTTCACTCAGGTGAACCCTGAGCTTTCACAGAAAGATTATATTTACACAGTAAGTGCATTAGATCCTTAGATAAAGCATTTACAATGTAAATAGAATATTTCTTAAAAGAAATCCAAAAGTAAGCAAAACATGCTCATTTATTTATTTTCTGTGTATGCAGACAGAATATAAGCCATAAATAATCCATTATGATTTCTTTTGGCTTAAAACAAAATACATTTATTTTACATTGATTAAAAATCCAAAAGTAAGCCAGGATTGACATTTTGCATATTTACCTTCTAATAAAGCCAAAAATAAGCACAAATAAATCCAGTTAGAAGAAGCAGGTTTTTTTTTTGCCTTTTTTTCAGGCATGTACAAAAAAAGGATTGAAATTTAACATATTTTGTTGTGTATGCAGCCAAAATAAGACACTAATAAGATAAGAAATTATCATAAGAACGTTTCTGGATTAAATACAATTTCAAGTTAATTTAAAGGGATTTTAAATCTTAAAAAAAAAGATAAAAGTATGTCAATGTCAACCCACAATTATTGGTAAGGGGCAAATCATTTTGTTGTACACACTAAGGACCCAAGAGGACAAACTGAACAGGCTTTGCGATCATGATACTAGTTGGTGATTCAAACTCCAGGAATCCTTCATTATGCTTAAAATATGCAGCTAGCCTGATGTCACAAACTGCCCTGGAGCACTTGAAATGGAATTTAGAATGTAATTCAAACCTCTGCCCTCTAGATGGTGTTGCGTTCTGCAGCCTAATATGAGATCCTTTTCTTCATCTGCAGTAGCAAGTTGCCCTGAAGAACTCTCTTCAAGCAACTTGCTCGAGGAGGACAAGTCATTCTGTGTTAGGTTTTCAACTTACTTTTTATTATTTTGCCACTCTGCTCTCTTAGTGTTACTAAATGTTACTGTTTTTTTTCCTTTTTTTTTATTAATTTACTACAAGATACCCAGTGGCTCCCAGGAACTGGAGAACTCCTTCTCTTCAGCGCTTATTTTCTTTAAATAATCACTTCTGTGGTAAAAAGTCTTTAAAACAGTATTTTTTGTAGTGCCAGTTTTGTAAGCTTTTCATCTTGGTTCCACAGTCAGGGAACCAAGACACTTTTTATTGCCTATAAGGGAGTTTTTCTGTGGGAAAAAAAATCATTGTTTTTTTTTCCCTTCAGTTCTGATGATTGACATATTAGACAAGCCAAAAAGAGAATGGAACCTACAGGCTTTAAAAATTGTGCTAGGTGTTTTAATCTCTTGGCCAAGGCAGACGGCCATGACTTGTGTATTAGGTGCCTTGGTCCCAGCCATATGAAATTTACAACAAGTTTTGTTCAAAAACAGTAAAAAAAGAGAACAAAAAACTGGAAGAAATGATGGCATCTCAGCCTACCTCTAGGTCACCAAAACAATCAGAAGAGGGTCCATCACCCCATATCAAGTCTGCAAAATTCTGTAATGACCATTCAGATAAACCCCCTGAAAAAGAAGAAAGGTTCTTCGAACAGGTTTTGGATTCAGTTCCTGCAAAAAGGAAGCAGAAAGAGAAACATGATGCTCTCCCTCCTGCTGAAGAAGCAATAGAGACACCAGTGGACAAAGCAGAAATGCCCTCTCAGGAGGACATGACAAAGGCTTGGTAATTCTTCCAGGTGTTTCAAGCCATGGGAACCCTTATGGGCCTACAAGTTCCTCCTCAACCCCTGGCCCCACCACTGGTTCCAGGGGACAAGAGTGAGGTTTTTACTATGAGAAGAAAGAAGAGGAAGGGAAACAAATGGAACCAGATGGTTCCCCTGACCAAGAATTCAGTCCCCCCCAGGACTGGAGAATTATTCCTCACACTATCATTTTGTCAAGCAGTTGGTACAGACCCTTGGATTCTGCACACAGGAACTTGGAGAGAGGAGGAAGAGGAAGCCAATTTTTTTGGATATGATGGGGTTGACCCCATCTAAAAGGTTGCTCTTACCAGTGCATAAGTCATTTAAAAAGGCAACCTGCAAGTTACTACAGAACCCCACTTCCCTTCCAGGGATTTGAAAAAAAAATCAAAAAGAATACCAGCTAGATAAGCATGTGGCTGAGTACTTCTATTCACACCCAGACCCTGAGGGGGGAAACCAAACTGCAGTTTGTGATAAGCCAAGGTTCCCCTTTCCTCCCAGCCTCCAGATAAAAAACTCCAAAAAGCTGGACAGTACGGGTAAGAAGGCATACACAACTGCCTTCCTGCTTCCAAATCAGGTAGTGTACATATCTTACATTGCCCAATACCAGAAGTGCTGTTGGAATTTGTTATCAACCCTGCATGATAACCTCCATGAATTGGCTGACTCTGCAAGGACTGCCCTGGATGCCACTAAGTATCAGTTCCATACAGCAGTAGATGCCAATGATACTGCTTTCAGGGTGATGGCTCAAGCTGTCTCTTTTAGGAAATTTGCTTGGCTCAGAACAACTAACTTGACCCAGGACACCCAGACAAAAATCCATGGACTTACCCTGTGAATATAGCTCCCTCTTTGGTGACAAAACAGAGGCATACATGAAAAAAGTGGAGGAATACAAAACCACTTACAAAAGAATACAGAGAAGGATAGGGCCTCTACTTCCTATAGGCCTCATGGAAGGGGAGGTAGGGGTAGAGACTTCTTCCCACAGGCCTTCTACCCTATGCCCATGCTCTATGACTACCCTCAGGGAAGAGGTTACTTTAGGGAGAGGGACAGGAGAGCTTCCAGGACGATTGACCAAGCCTCATCCTCATAGGCACATCCCAAACAGAACTCCTGATGTCTCCATCCAGATTGCCTACCTATCTCCAGTAGGAGGTCAGTTGGCTCATTTCTTCCAGGACTGGAAAAACATCACCACAGACAAGTGGGTCTTAGAAATACTGAGCAAAGGTTTCACACTGCAGTTCAAATCACTTCCAATACTGCATGTTCACAGATGTTTCCATCCCCCTGCACCAGCACAAAGGATTCTGATGGAGCTGGAGGTCAGAAAGCTGTTGCAGGCAAAAACAGCAGAAACAGTTCCTCCTTCTGAGTGAGGACAGGGACTTTGCTCAACGTAGTTCCTCACACACACAAAAATTGGGAGTGGTGACCCATTCTGGACCTCAGATTTTTGAACAGACATCTGAAAAAGGACAAATTCAGGATAGTCACCCTGTCCACATTGATTTCTTCCTTGCAATGGGGAGGCTGGCTGGGATCTCTGGACTTGAGAGATGTGTATTTTCACATCCCAATCAGGCCCAGTCATAGAAATTACCTGCAGTTCATGCTACCTCCTGCTCACTACCAGTTCACAGCCCTTCCCTTTGGTCTGTCATCTGCTCCCAGAGTGTTCACAGAATGCTTGGCCATAGTGACAGCACCTCTCAGAAGACAGAGAGTGATGGTATTTCCTTATCAAGATGATTGGATAGTCATGGGAAAGTTATACCAACAGGTCAATGACTCTCTCCAACTGACTCAGAGCACTCTAGAGGGACTGGGGTTTTTCATAAATGCACAAAAGTCTTAGACAGAACTGGTACAGGTATTAGAGTTCATAGGAGCAGAGCTGGATGCCCTCCAGGAAAGGGTATTAAATATGGTAGAACTGGCAAACTCTTTTGTCATAGGTGAGCCCAAGCCAGCAAGGCACTTTCTCCAGCTTCTGGGGCATATGGCTTCTACTACAGCTGTAGTTCCAGGAGCAAGATTTCAGATAAGAGACATCCAGTACCACTTGCAAGCCAATTGGTCTGAAAAGTGACACCCTCTGTCTAGGCTGGTACCTTTGACAAACACTCTGCTACAGGCCTTTGATTGGTGGACAGAAAGGGACAACCTGAGGGAAGGCGTACCTTTTCAGGTAAAGGCCTTGACAATTGTCCTGACAACAAATGCTTCTATGCTGGACTGGGTTGCTCACCTGAGAGACTTAACAATAAATGGGATGTGGTCCCCTTGGGGGTCCAGAGAGCACATCAACCTTCTGGAACTAAGGGTAGTCCTTTTCACTCTTTAGTCATTTGCCCCCCACCGAGTGAAGGGTCAGTCAATCCAGGTCAGGTCAGACAATACCACCACCATGTAGTACATCAACAAGCAGGTGTCATAACAATAGGTCAGAATACCAATTTTTATTATGGGCATTCAGCAATGCTTTTGACCTGTGTCATAACATTTGCATACATTTAAAAAAATGATAAGATCAGCTCAAATCTTATTTTATACCTATTGTGGATATGTTCTAGGATAATTTGAAACACTTGTCTGTCATACCCACATGTAATATGTAGAAAAAACAGATTTTATTTATTCTTATACAATTTTTCTAATTACTAATAATTTGCATAAATATGAAACTTTGTAAACATAGAAAAACAATGTAATCATAAAACAACAAAGATTTAAGGAAATCAAATAAAACAAAAACACATTTCAGAAAATAAGCAAAACAACAAAGTAATAGCAATATTCAACACAATGAATGACATTAGCTGTATACTATGCCTTCAGCATGCTTGTATATATCATAACCTTCTTGTATAAGAACTTGCAAACTCTTTACCTTAGTGTTGTGGATTATAGTTCTGTATAAAACTTATTTCAATACTTTATGGCATACAAAAAGGTTTATTTCTTTTTAAATTGAGTATGAGCTTAACTATGTACCCAGCATTTGTGTTTAAAAGGTACGATTACCAGGCCACCTACCCAGCTAAGCCAAATTAGAATATTATAAAAGTAATTAATAATACTCAGACTTCTGGTTATTTGTAGAGGTGTGGTCTTCTTTCTTTTAACTTCAAGGTTTTGGTGAATTCCTCTCCTTCCAGATGATAAAAAGTTATTTTTTAGTGGTTGAGCCTCATTGTGGTCTCTGTTCCACTACACACACACCCCCACACACACTTGAACCCTGGCCGTTGGACTCCTCCAGCTTGCTTCTCCTGGATTAGGCTGCTCCTGCATTAGGTTGGCTTTTCCTGGATCATCTCCCTCAGGCAGTCTCAATTCATTTGTTCTGGTTTTGGAGGGAGTTTTAAACAGCAAAATAAACAACAACAAATGTTCACAACACCGCCACAGATCCTTTTAGCACGAAGTCCAGGCAAGAATGGGATTGGATCTTGAAGAACTTAACTTCATTATCTCTGGTCAGAGCATCATCCTGACATCATTTTCAATTAATTTTTCCAACTTTGATTAGATCATGCAAATGATGTAAGGGTGACTATACCCCCTTGTCTTTAGGACAGCCCCTTGTTCAAAGCTATCAGCTCAAGACAATATTTCTGTTTAAAATCATTTTTCTGTCTTGCATTTAGATGCAATTTGATATAGACTTGAAACTTATATTTTTAGATTCAGCACAAAATCTGGAGTACTTAGTCATCAAACACAACAGGTTAATTTTCAGTAAAAAGTCCATAATTTATAAAGTCTTTCACAGGATCCAGTTTCTTGTAGATTTCTTAAAAATATTTGCAGGCGTCTAATCTACATTTCTTGCAGTTCAACAGGATGTAATTTTCTTTCAGATACCACTTTAAGAAGTTACTGAAAAGGCAGAGGATCTTTTTCCAGAGATAGTTTATTTGTCTTTTGCTGACAATGTGGCATATAACTCACTTTTTTGACAGCTCTCTCTCTCTCTCTCTGAAAAGTTTTAAAGCAGAATTCTTGGAAATGGCATAACTTTTATTTTTTTACTAGGCAAGTTTATAAAAGTTACATTTTTGAATGTCTCATGCTGTGCCCTTTCAGCAAAGTACCAGTATTAATATGTTATTTCTGACAGTGTTGGCATAAAACATTTTAGTGAATAATTCCATTCCCAGAACTCTTGCATTTATACACTTTAAATCTTCAGAAGGTAACAACACAAGCTTTTAAATGATGTTGCCTCAGTGAGAATTTCACTTTTGATGAAAAATAGATAATGAAATAACTCACCACCTCTTCAAGTCATATGTTCTAGTTAGACAGGTAGCAGGTCCATAAATCTTATTTTCCTGTATAAGTCTCAGGTTGACAGCATTTTGCTTTTTTCAGTTACAGCCACAAGTCTTCTTCCTATAATAAAAACATAATGCAGTTCTAACTTAAGGTATCTCATGGTGCCAGGCTCAAACTAGCACAGAGAGACCATCTGCAATTCATCATTGTCAAGTTTCACCACAACCATCTCTTTAGCAAGAGCTTCAGAAAATGAAACTAAATTTTGTAGAGGCTCTGTCAAGGGCCAGTCTCATGATAACAAACCTCAAATAGAGATATAGATGCTATGTCCCTTTTTATTTAGGCAAGATGAACTGAGAAAAACACGTTTTGAAACCAGACCATTTTTTTTTCCAAAGTCTCATCTAAGAAGTTTTCTTCTTGCTTGTAGATCATATAGACAAGGATGATGACCAGATCTCTTGCTACGACCTCAAAGTTACCTTAATTAATAATTAAGCATTTATAAGGAATATACAATAGCAATTACAAAATAATGCAAACTAATAATAACATTAAATATTTTTTTTATAACTTTTGTTCCCACACAGGGAGGTACAAAGTCCTCAAAGCTGTGCACAGAAGCCATGAAGCTCTGGAGTCTGGCTTACTCACTGGATGTGCAGTTGTCAGCAATCCACTTCCCAGGGAAGGACACTATTCTGGTGGATTCCCTCAGCAGGATCATCCTGGCTCATCATGAGTGGTCTCTAAACAACAAGTGCTGTCCACCATCTTCAGGAGATGGGGCACACTGGAGATAGAACTGTGCCTCAAAAGACAATTTTCAGCTCCCTCTCTTTTGCTACAGGCCTCCAGCAGTGGGTACAGTGCCCATGGGGACTCTGTTCCTGGACTGGTCAGGAAGGTCTCTATATGCCTTTCCTCCATTTCCTCAACTTTTCTGAGTCATTCAGAAAATGAGAAGCCAACCTGCAGCCCTGATTCTGATTGCTCCAGGCCAGGCCAGACAGCCTTGGTACTCCCAGCTCCTGACTCTGTCCACCAAACAGCCCATTTGTCTCCCACTGAGACACAACCTACTGACCACATCCCAAGGCAGTGTAACTTTTCCGAACCTCAGGTCTCTGTGCCTCAAAGCCTGGTTCTTGAGGATTTAGAGTACTAGGACTTTCATTTCTTTGACCAAGTCCTCCAAGTACTTAAGATGTCCAGGAAACCTGTTACCAGGAAAACAAATGTTTCCAAATGGAAGAGGTTTTTTCTATGGTGTGCTCCCATGCAGCTTAATCCCCTTCAAGGTGGTCTGCCCACACTTTTGGACTACCTGGTGCACATGCAAGCCTTAGATCTTAGGCCTCAGGCCTGCTACTTTTAAGGACCACTTAGCAGCTATTTCTGCCTATGCAATGGTGAGCAAGCAGAAAACAGTAGCCTCTCACCCTAGTTTCAAAAGGTTTTTTAAGGGCCTTCTGCATCTGTATCCCCCTGTTAGGGAACCTGTCCCTCCCTGGGACCTAAATGTCTGTATAGCCAAGCCTATGGCCACCGTAGGTTTGAAGTATGTCACTTGGAAGGCAGTCTTCCTGGTAGCCATCACTTTGGCCAGAAGGGTGTGTGAGAAGCAAACCCTCTGCACAGATCCTAACTACATCATCTTTCAAAGGGATAAGGTGGTCCTTAGGACTAACAGGAAGTTCCTTTCCAAAGTGGTGTCTGAGTTTCATCATCACCCTTCCAGTGTTCTTCCCAGAACAGTCCAGTTCTGGGGAGAGAATGCTGCACAGCTTGGATGTCAAGAGGTCCCTAAACTACTACATAGAGCATAATAAGGACCACAGGTCTTCCCACTCTCAACTATTTCTCACATATGGTCAAGTGTGAAAAAGGCAGTCCAGTTTCCAAGAGAAACATTGACTGCTGGGTTGTCTTCTGCATCCAGATCTGTTGGTCAAAAGCTGGTAAACAGTCACCTTAAGGTCTCAGTGCACACTCTACTCATGGCACTGCTTGCCTCAGTGGCAGCTGCAAGGGATATCCCCTTGCTGGAAATCTGTAAAGCAGCTACATGGAAAACAGTTCACACCTTTACAAAGCACTATTGCTTGGATATACAATCTATAGGAGATGCCGGATTTTTCAGTTCTGTACTGCAAAACCTTTTCATCAAGTAGGTTTTGTACCCAGCCTCCCAAGATACTGCTTTGTAGTCTGGATACACTAAGCATAATGAGGGATTCCTGGGGTTTCAAACAAAAAATGACTTACCATAGTAATGTTTTTTCTAGGGGATCCCTCATTATGCTTAGATCTCCCACCCCACCTCCCCATCCAGAACCAGGAAAAGGTTCTACAAAAATCAGTTTTAACTCTTATACCTAACTGCTTGAGCATTGCTTGCTGTCCATTGACAACTTCTTTTAATTGACCTTTATAGTCTGCCATGTGTTGGCCTCTGGGCCATATTTTGCAGCCTTTTAGGGCTCTTGGGTTTAGTTTAACTGGGTAAGGTTAGCATAAATAGGGGGCTATTTTTAAAATTTGGCTATGAAGGATCTGACGTTAGACTGCAGAACGTGGCACCCCCTAGAGGGCAGAGGTTTGAATCACATTCAAAATTCCATTTCACACACTCCGGGGCAGCTTGCGATGTCAGGCTAGCTGCAAATGTTAAGCATAATGATGGATCCCCTGGAAGAAACAACATTACTATGTTAAGTAATTTTTTCTTTCTGTTATGTGATTGGAAACTGCAAAGTCTGGACATCCCCCCTCTCCCCAGCTGCACTGAAATGAGATCAACCCATAATTGGCAGTATTCCCTCAATGAGTAATCAATCCATAAGCGAAAGGCCACTGGTTGTTTATAATCTTTTTTATTTTGTATTATGATTTTTTATTGAGGCTTTAAATACTGACACAGATATACATTACAATGGTAAAATAAAAAGAAAATTGGTACAAATGCTACCATAGAAGGTACACAGCTCTTAATTTGAAACTGTAAAAACAAGACCATGATCAGTAATCTTAACACATGTTCAAGCAGTATTTCAGCAGTCAGAATACTGAAGAATAAATTAACCTCTCAAGTCTATGTATCATGAGCTTGTACAACTGAATAGTCTCCAGCCTCCCATAGCAGACTCCACCCCACCATATAACAGAAGTGTTAAAGAAAGTAGAAATGGTTCATCACAGTCCCACCAAGAGAAAATAAAAAAAAAACAGTTTGTGACCCAAAACGGGTTTCATTTACACAGTCATTCTCAGGGAACAAACTCCATATCCACCATAGAATAATAACACACCCATCTCTGCCACTTGGTATTAAACTGCTCCTGTGTATCATGAACTATGGCAGTTAACTTTTCCATATAATAAATTTAATTCATGATATTGCACCAGAGCTCCACTGAAGGAGGGTCTGGTTTCACCCAATGTCTTGTAATTGTGTTTTTTTTTGTAGCTAACAAATATAGTAAAATGGGGGATCAAGATAAGTGCACGCCTATTGGAGGAATTCATAAAAGGGCCAACTCTGAGGTCAGATTCAGAGGACCACCCAGTAATTCTTCTATCTGTAATAAATCATACTCCCAAAATGTATCAAACTGTGGACAGTACCAAAAGATATGTCGATCAGAAGAATCCCGATCAGCGTAACACATGTCGCCTGTAGGATCAGCCCGCCACCAGCAAGACCCATAGGGCTCTGGCATGTATCTCACTAAAACAATTGGAGTGAATCTGTATCTGTTCTTCCATGCAAACTCCCACCATTGCATGGAATAAGTGATTTTAATGGCAGGTAGAGCATATTTGATCCATCAAGTGTATACTAGCTGCGTGTTAAGCTCTTTATTCCAGCTATCAAGTAAAGACTGTGTCAAGTTCCCCAGGGATTGCTGGAGAGTTTTAAAGAGGTTGCCTATGAGATGACCCCAGAGAGATCCTCTCTGTACATCCAAGATCATTGCCAATATCTCAGGTAACAGCTGCGGTGATTTAGAATAGGATCAGTGTTTGTGACGCAAGTATGTCCTGACCTGCAAATAACGATAGTGTTCTTTACCTGTTAGCCCATACTCTTTCTGCAAAGTTTCAAAGGCAATAACCCCAGGGTTATCCAGAGTTTGGTATATGTGGGACAATCCAAGCTGGAGCCATTGACAAAACACCAAGTCCATTTGAGAGGGGGAAAAAGTTTTCATTTGCCTCTAAAAGTCTACAATAGTAAAAAACCTGTTGGAAGGCCATTTGTTGCATGAAAAAATACCATACTTTAATGCTGTTCCTGGTTAAAACAGTAAAGTGTGACAATAGGATACTATACTTAGATGTGGCAAAAAGAATTCAGCTGATTTCGTAAAGATCCTTTAACTGGAACTCGATTTGTTTCCATGAGGGATTATGTTCAGGTGATATCCAGTTCAATACTATGTGGAGATGAGCAGCTCTCACATAATTTAACAGATGATGAAGATTTATCCCATCCATGGAGCGTGAGAGTTGAAGAATTGAAAGATGAATTCAAAGACATTGCCCTGCCCAAATAAAGCTTGATATGTTTATCCTATGAGCGAAAGTAAAATGTTTTGGGAAGCATCTGGAAAAGAAAAAGGAGCCTGGGAAGTAAATTCATCCTTCTTCTATACAGGCAAAATAAGGAAAGGGGCAAGAGACTCCATTTCTGTAAATCTTGCTGAATAATATTCGTCAAAGGTTCATAAAAATAATTACTTCTGAATTTTCTAAGTCACTAGGAATATGTACTCCAAGATATTTTAATTTTGTACTTCACCATTTTAAGGGCATTAACCATTTCAATTAAGGAGAAGGAAAAAAATGATTAAGAGGAACTTCTGTTTTGTGTATGTTCAGTTGGAACCCTACCAGCTGAGCAAACTGATCTAATATATGCCACACTACCAGTATGGAAGATTCGAGTTCTAAAAGCATTAGGAGGACCTCAATGGCATATAACATGATTTTGTATACTTCAGAGCCTATCTGTATACCAGTCACAGTCAGTTCCTGCCATATGGCTTGAACCACGGGCTCTATATAATGGGCAAAAAGTAAAGGGGATAATGGGCAGCCCTGTCTAGTCCTCTTTATAAATAGATCTGGGACACAAAAGCACTGTTAACTCGAACAAATACCTTGGGAGAAGCATAGGTCATTTGCAACCAGGAAATAAATGTATGTGGGAAATTTAAGGCTGAAAGGGTGATCCAAAGGAAATCCCAGGTCACCTGATCAAAATCCTTTTTGGCATCAAGACTAAAAAAAGTTGCAGGAATTTATCTTGACTAAACACACTCTTTAAGAAGTAACATGTGCTGGATGTTATCCATTGTGTGTCTCTGATGAATGAAGCATGATTGATCAGAATGGATCAAAGCAGGGAGTATCTTTTCAAGTCACTTTACCCATATAGCCATGAATAGTTTGTAATCGACATTCAGAATCGAACTAGGGCAGTATGAAGAAGGGTGAGTGGAGGGGCCAGCCCAGTGGTGCTGTGGGTTGAGGCGCATGATGCCACACCTTGTGCCACGCCGGTGAACCGAGTTCGGGAGCGAGCTCAGGTGCCAGGGGTCAGCAGGGGAGAGTGAGGATCATGCACCCGCTGGACTGCTCTCCTCTCCCGGGGAAGGGCCGGGGTTTGTCCGGCATTCCAGTGACCCCAAGTGGAGATCGGGGGGGGGTGCTGCAGAATGCGGACAGCATATACAATAGCGTGGCTGACATTGGCAGGGTTGCCATACACCATGACTTCAGGAGTGCACCACGCAAGGGGGAGAGAGGACAGGAAGCTCACCAGAACAAGGAAAAACCTGGCTCTGTGAAGGTAGGCGATGGCACCTGACCCCCCATGCCCACCGCCAGATCCACCTCTCCCAGCCTTCCAGTTCCTCCACCTGGGCCCTCACCTGCAGCCAGGGTCTGTCTCTAAGAGTGTCCAAAGAGGAGGGGCAGCCCCACCCTGGAGGGGTTAAGTCGGGGGCTCTGGCTGTGGGAGGGGGAGAGAGAAGAGGCTTAGGGTTGAGAGGACCTCAGGTGGGCAGGATCAGGCAGGATGCCTAAGAGGCTCCGCAGGCCATGACTGGAGGGAAAAAGAAATGTAAAAAAAAAGGAGGGTGAGTGGGATCTCTATCTGGTTTAAGTAAAGTTGCAATTATTGCATAGTCCCAGGATGGAGGGGGAGATTGCCTGTCAGCGACTGCCTTAAATGTCTGTTGCAGGGTAGGAAGCAACAAAGAAGCAAATTTCTTGTAACGTTCAGTAGAATGACCGTTGTTTATACTTTTGAATTCTAGGTCTTCAACCGCTCCCCTTCCCCCTACAACAGGGTAGGTACACGTGCATATATGAACTGGCTCATTAAAAATTTCCACTTAATCAAACTTGTCCTCAAAAGTCACCAGTGGTTGGAGAACTGATGGCACAAGTCCACTGGAGAGTAAGGGGGAGTTAAGGTCTTCTGGGATGAGGAGGTGAAGCAGCTTCTAAAGTTTCATCTCCCTTACTGCTGTTGTATGGAGTGGGCCAAAAGAAGCAGCCCCCAAGCAATGTTGTGCTTCTACAAATAATTTGTGCAGGACATGATCTCGAGGGCAGAGACTAGGGGTGGATTGATGCAGGGGTGGCATTACACTGGGGAGGGTGAGTCACCTGTGAAGTATTAAAGATTCAGTAGCATATCTACAGCAACTGAGAGCGATGCTTCATGGTTGTCTTCCCTTCCCAAGTTCATACATTTGACCAGTGCTGTGTGACGTAGACTGCTGGACTACATTCCTGCTTGAGTACAAAGTGTAGTCTAGATCTGGAGGGGCAGAGCAACCATTTACTCTGTAGAGGAACCTCCTCTGGCTGACCAAGCAGGCTTACAGACAGCAGGACACCCATCTGAGATACAGTGAAGGCAGGTGGTTCTGTATAATCACTTGGAGCCAGTGGTCAGTAGAGGTGAGGGGCCATGGCAATCCAGAAATCCCGGGGCAAAGTGCTGAGGTGAAGTGAACCTCTGGTGCCCAGCTTGAAATAAACTGTGATTCCCCTCTCCATTGCATAATCAGGCCTGCCCACTCCCAGAATTGTCAGTTACATGACACTGACATCTAATCATGTTGGAAGTTCAGGATGAGCCTCTCCCCACCCCTACAACTGTCCAAGTCCCCAAGAAGCCATTTCCCAAAGGCACCAGTTGACTAAGTTGTCACAAAAATTTATTACATGCTTTTTATGACCTCTAAATCAGCTGAGCGGGTGGCAGTGTCGCCAGAGAACTCTGGCCATCATCCAGCACCCCTCCAGCACTCCAAATGTGTATCCGTTCCTAATCCCCCAAATTTCACAGTACTGCCATAACATTATTAGAAAGATGGTAAAAGAGATGACAGTGTTCAGACTAGCTGGAAAAGGTTACACATTAGGTACCAACACATAATCAAGTTGGGCAATCGAGCTTTGGGAACGAATCCCACCCAGCCAGACCGAACTCCGCCAAAACCCGTACACCTTGTGGATAATCTGGTGCGGTCTGAGTCAAACTCCGGGGCAAGTTGGATGGAAAAATCACACCAAGTGGCCCATAGTCAACAAAAATGGATCGAGAGCTCTGACCGTAGAACTCATCAGCTCCATGTGGGAAGACAGTAGGTGACAGTCTGTGCAGACAAGGATCGGAGCACAGAAGAACTCAGAGACACCACAACCAATGCAACCAGCAAAATCTGCTGATCATGGACTGTTGGACTGAACTGGGGACAAATGTTTGTGAAGATGAGGGTGTAATTTTGAAGTGCATTTACAGAGTTTGCAGGGCGGGGAGCCGCACAGGGGGACCAGACTCCAATGGGGCCAGATTCCAAGATGAATGTCGCAACTCAGAAGCAAATGCGAGTTGCGACATTTGCCGCTATGCCGGTGGATTCTGCACCCTATTCCAGAACAGGCAGGGTCCCCAGTACTTATGCACTGTGACCCGTGGCAGACGCAGGCTTGCGTCACAGGAAGGGCACGATGGACCTGGGTACTGCACGCTGCCAATGGCAGGGTGCAGCTCCCCCATGCCCCCCAGCCCCGAAACAAGCCTGCAAGCCCCTGTGGGCCATGGGGGGGCAGCAGTGTGGCATAGGCTCAAGGGAGGCACCGGCAAAACACGGACTTGGGTGCTGGCAGGTGGCGCCCCAGTATTGGAGGGGGTTGCTCTGTAATAGGTGGGTCCATGGAGCATGGCTGTGTGTGGGTTACAGCACTGCAGGGGGAGCAACTGCCATTTTGCCAGGATGGAAGCCCCTTAGACCAGCTAACAGCTGGTCTAACCCCGCAGTGCTGCAGTGGGTCTTGGAACTGCGTTACTGGGTTACGGCACCTGCCCTCTTAGAATAGGGTGCAGAGCAATGAAATGGTGCGGAGCACAGGGGTTTGGCTTCATTGGGGACTGGGGTTCCACCTGGAGGGACACCAGCCTATACTGGCAGGATGGTCTGCATCTGTCCAGGAAGGGAACAAGTCTTTTGAGCAATCGGTTTAAATGCTTCATTGGCAAGCTTTTAAACTAGTCAAAGGGGGAGGCACTGACAAGCAGCAAGAAAATCCCAGCCTCTCCCTACAAAACAGGGTACTAAATGAGAAAAGACAGAGGCAGAGCGGTCAGTGGGGATGCTGCACTGGAAGGTAAAGCCATCCAAAAATGGAGAGCAATGAGTACTAATGCCCGTAGTCTGGGTAACAAGCTTCTGAATTAGTGGCCTTGATGGAGGAAGAACATCTGGATATTGTGGCAGTCACAGAAACATGGTATACACAAAACCATGACTGGGACATAAACATACCAGGATACACTGTCTACAGGAGGGACAGGGAGGGTAAAAGAGGAGGAGTAGTTCTTTACATAAGGGAAGGAATAAAAGCAACAGAACAAAAAGGTACACAGGGAGGAGAAGAAGCACTGTGGGTAAATTTGGAGACAGGCAATGACACCACAATATGCACAGGGGTTGTATACAGACCCCCTTCTCAGGGGGAGGAAATGGACAGGGAAATGATAGAAAGTATACTTAGAATGGCAGAAAAAGGGGAGATATTGCTGATGGGTGATCTGAATATGCCAGATGTTAACTGGAGTGCATTTTCAGCTGCCACTTTGAAGAGTGCAGTTATTCTAGATGCCCTACAGGGGGCATGCCTTAGACAACTAGTACTGGAGCCCACTCGAGAGGGAGCAATATTAGACTTGATTCTCTCAAATGGAGATGGTGAGAGGATTACAGATGTAGAAGTGGGTAGCCATCTGGGAACTAGTGACCATCGAACAGTATGGTTCACAATAAACACAGCAATAGAGTCAAGCCATACAAAGACAAAAGTACTGTGGACTTTAGGAGGCTGACTTTGCCAAAAAATGGGTGAGTGCCTAAGGAACACACCAGCAAATGGGAAGGAAGGAGGGTGGAAGAACAATGGGGAATAATAAAACTGCCATCACAGAGGTATCGAGCCTTTGTGTGAAGCAAATAAACAAAACAAAACGATATAAGAAACCACTATGGTTCTCAAAGGAAGTGGCAGTGAAGGTTCAAGAAAAGAAAGCATTCAGGAAGTACAAGGAATCTTGAAGGAGCAGGACAGAGAACTTATCAGTTAAAGCAAAAGGAGGTTGGGAAGGCAGTCAGAATAGCAAAGGCCCAAATCGAGGAAAAGATAGCCAACTCAGTTAAGAGGGGATAAAACCTTTTATAGGTACATCAGGGAGCGAAGGAAGACCAAGGGAGGATAGTGAGGCTTAATAAAGGGAGGGAGGGTGGGCAGAGGGAGACTGTGAAAAGGCAGAGATACTAAACAAATATTTTTGCTCAGTATTTACAAAGGAAGAGGGGACATAAAACAAACAGTAGTAACACTCTGGATACAGAAGTTGATACCGCCCATTTACAGAAGAAAGGGTTCTGAAAGAACTCTTAAAACTGAAGGTGGACAAAGCAATGGGGCCTGATGGGATTCATCCCAGAATTCTAAAAGAACTAAGGGTAGAACTAGTGACACCACTGACTACCCTTTTTAACAAATCATGGGAGGATGGGGTGGTACCCGAGGACTGGAGGAGGGCCGATGTGATTCATCTTCACAAAAGTGGGAGCAAGGCAGAAGCAGGAAACTATAGACCTGTTAGTTTAACCTCAGTGATAGGGAAAATGATGGAATCACTTCTAAAGGAAAGAATTGTCGAGTATCTAGAGGCCAGAGGGGCACAGGACCCTAGGCATCATGGATTCATAGCGGAAAGGTCATGCCAGATTAATCTGATAGATTTCTTTGACTGGGTGACCAAAGTAGTAGATCAGGAGGGGCTGTGGACATGGCCTACCTAGACTTTAGCAAGGCATTTGACACAGTCCACACAAAGATTAATATACAAGTTAGCCAGCCTGGGAGTGGGTCCCAAGATGACAGCCTGGGTAAAGAATGGCTGGAGAATAGGACACAGAGGTAATAGTAAATGGAGTCCACTCAGAAGAAAGGAGGGTTACTAGTGGGGTACACGGGAGGTTCAGTATTAGGACCGGTCCTCTTCAATGTCTTTATAAGCGACATTGCAGAAGGACTGGAAGGAAAAGTATGTCTCTTTGCAGATGACACTAAGATCTGCAACAGAGTTGATGCACAGGGTGGGTGGAAAGGATGAGAAGGACTTGGCAAGGTTAGAGGAATGGTCAAATGTATGGCAGCTTAGATTCAATGCTAAGAAGTGCAGGTAATGCACCTGGGAAACAAAAACCCAGGGAAGAGTACACAATGGGGTGAGATACTAACAACAACAAAAATGGAAAGGGACCTGGGGTAGTCATATCAGATGACCTAAAGACGGGCAAGCAATGTGAGAGGGCAGCAAGGAGGGCTGGGGGATACTGGGATGCATAGGGAGAGGCATCACCAGTAGAAAAACAAGTTATAATCCTCTGTACAGACAGCTGGTGAGACCCCATCTGGAGTACTGTGTGCAGTTCTGGAGACCCAGTCTCCGCAAAGACATAGACAGGATGGAAGCTGTACAGAGGAGAACCTAAAATGGTGCAGGGTCTGCACGGAAGACATATGAAGAGAGACTTAAGGAGCTTAATATGTATAGCCTCGAGGAAAGAAGGAGGGGGACATGATAGAAACTTTTAAGAACCTCAAGGGAATCAACAAAGTCCAAGAGGGTAGCATCTTTCAAAAAGAGGTGTGCAAGAACAAGAGGGCACAATTTGAAGATGGGGGGCGGCTCAGAGGTAATTTAAGGAAGTATTTTTTCAGAGAGGGTTGTGGATGCATGAACGGCCTTCTGAGGAGGTTGTGGAGTCAAAATCAGTGGTGGAATTCAAGCATGCATGGGATAGTCATAAGGCAGTTCTGGGGGGTGGGGGTAGGAAGAAGTAGGCTACTGGTTAACTAGGATCTGCAGCTTATCCAGTAGGTAGGGAAATGGGCAGACTGGGTGGGCCAAGCGGTCCTTATCTGCTGTCAAATTCTATGTTTCTATGTTTCAGTTGCTGCCATAACCCTCCCCTCTACCATGCCATAGGGGCTGCAGCAGGTGGAGGTACCCTTGGGTGCTGGCCACCCACACCATGGCGCAGGCTGCCTCTTGGAATCCCAATCAGCGTAATGCATGTCATAAGGTGTGACTTGCGCCATTGGGTTTGATGCAAGTTGCCTTGTGACATGCATAACCCGACTTAGAACTGGGCCCCATAACTTTAACAAAATGATGAGTAAAGCAATCAAGTTGCAGGGGCAGTTCAGTGAGCCCCTGGCTTACCTTCAATGGCTGCATCCTCCTGATTAACTAAGTCCCAGCTTCTTGTGGCTGGTTAAAGCAATGGGGAGGCTGCCCCAGTTTGGTTATGCAGAGCTTGGAAGGACAGAGGTAAGTAAATTCCCATCCCATTCTATGTAGCTTGGCTTTCACACCATTGAAGTTTTGCCATTGTAATTGCAAATATCTGCTATAGTCCTGAAAAATTAGAGCTGATCTGTCTCCAGTTTTAATGGGGACCCTGGGTTTTGGCGGCTCATAGCATCCTCTCTTTATCCTGAAAGTTGAGATATTTAATCAGAAAATGTCTACACTGATCACCAGGTTTGGGCTTTGGGCTGACTCAGTGGGCTAGTTCCACCTCATAAGATGCTTCAGGAGGAAAGCCAAGCTGTTGCACCAACCTTTTCTGAACCACTGATTCTGGATTTTTGCTCTCAGACCCTCCTGAAACCTGATCAGTTTTAGGTTAGATCTGCTTGATCTATTTTTCAAATCATCAACTTTTTCCAAGAGGGCAAAAACATTATCTTTTGTCTCTTTCCGCTCCTGGGACAGGTCTGCCATGAGGTCTTCGGGCTCGCTGGTCTATCTGTCAACTTTCTCAAGCCTCGTGGCATGGGCAGACGCAGTATCTGATAAACCTGTAATGATATTTTGTAAGTGCATCATTTGGGCTGTTAAATTAGTAAAACCCATTTTTGTTTCATTTTGCAGGTTGACGATCATCCCTGGGACTGCTGTGAGGTGATTTTGAAGAGAAGCCACTTCCATCAGATGAGGTGCCTGCCATTGCCATGCTTTGGGCCCAAGTTCTTTCCTCCACTAGAGGGACCCAGTGATGGCTTAAAAGAAATAGTTGTGTTTTTTTTTTAGATTGTTGGGTAGCCATGAAGTAACCTTTTGATGGTACAGATTTTTCTTTATGAATATGCAGAAGTAGATACATAGATACATAGATACATACACAGTGTCGGCAGGTAAGGGCCTATGGCCCACCTAGTCTGCCCATTTGAGCTTGTAAGTTCAGTTTGTTTTCCTAGAAGTCTGTTTCCCCTTACCCCTGCCCTCTAGAATTCCTTTATGTCTATCCCATGCATTCTTAAATCCCGTGATTGTTTCAGCCCCCACCACTTCCTCTGGCAGGGTGTTCCACTTGTCCACCACCCGTTCTGTGAAGAAATTCTTTCTCATGTTTCCTCTGAATCGTCCTCCCTCCAACTTCATCCCATGCCCTCTAGTCCTGAAACATCTTTTTCCCTTAAAAATAGTGTTTTCCTGCACCCTGTTCCTCCCTGTAAGATACTTGTATGTCTCTATCATATCCCCTCTCTCCCTCCTCTCCTCCAGGGAGTACATGTTCAGTTCCTTCAACCTGTCTTCATAGGACTTGTGATGCAACCCATGCACCATCTTTGTTGCCCTCCTCTGAACCTTCTCTACCCTGTCTATGTCCTTACATAGGTATGGTCTCCAGAACTGTACACTGTACTCCAGGTGGGGCCTCACTAGTGTCTTGTATAGCGGAATTATGACCTCCTTTTCGCTGGGTGATGCCCCTGCCTATACATCCCAGCATCCTATTTGCTTTACCTGATGCCTTGTCACACTGTTTCCCTACCTTGAGGTCATCAGAGATGACAACCCCAAGATCCCTTTCCTGCTTGGTGCATGCTATATCCTCACCCCCAACTGATATATTGTGCCAGGGTTTTGTCCCCATATGCATTATCTTGCACTTCTTTGCATTGAATTTCAACTGCCAAACCCTTGACCATTCTTCAAGTTTCTGCAGGTCCCTTCTCATTCTGTCTACACCCTCTGGTGTGTCTACTCTGTTACAGAGCTTTGTGTCATCAGCGGACAGTGAAATTCTGCCTTCTAGATCCTGTGCAATGTCACTGATGAAGATGTTGAATAGGACCGGTCCCAGCACTGATCCCTATGGTACCCCACTGGTTACTCTTCCCTCTGTGGAGTGACAGCCATTTACCACCACCCTCTGTGTCCTGCCACCCAGCCAGTTACCTACCCACCACTACTGTCCTGCCCACCCATATTCCCCAGTTTGTGTAATAGTCTTCTGTGGCACAGTGTCAAAGGCCTTACTGAAGTCCAGATAGGCCATGTCCACTGCCCTCCCTGATCCACCTCCTAGTCACCCAGTCAAAAATTCAATGAGGTTGGTCTGACATGACCTCCCCTGGTGAAACCATGCTGCCTTGGGTCCTGTAGTCCATTGACAACCAGATGTTCCACCAATCTCTCCTTCAGTAGTGCTTCCATGATCTTTCCCACTACAGAGGTGAGGCTGACTGGTCTGTAGTTCCTGCTTCCTCTTTGTTCCCACTTTTGTACAAGGGGACTACATCTGCTGTCCTCCAGTCTTTGGGTACCTCCCTGTTTCCAGTGATTGGCTGAACAGGATAGCCAGAGGTTCAGCCACCACCTCTCTTAGTTCTTTAAGGACCTGGGGTGCACCCATCTGGCCCCATTGCTTTATCAGCTCTTATTACTTCCAGTTCCTTCAGGACCCTTTCTCGTGTAAAGGACTTGTGTCCATTTCTGCACCATTCTCACCCTTGTACTCCCTTCAGACCCATTACCCTCTCTTCCTTAGTAAAGACTGAGCAGAAATACCTGTTCAATATGTCAGCTTTATTGTTGTCATCCTCCGTGGCTCCCATCCTCCCCTTCAGTCTCACTATCCCTCCTTTGTCTTTCTTTTTCACTTATGTACCTGTAAAGGTTTTGTCCCTTTACCCACTGATTTTGCAATGTGTTCTTCTGTCTGAGCTTTGGCTTCCTTACACTTCCCTGCCTCCCTTTGTTTCTCCTGATACTTCTCCTATCCCCTTCTGCCTGTGTCTTTTGTATTGCCTGATGCAATCTTTTGGCTTTCACTTTCTTTGCTACCTCTTTGGAAAACCATAATGGTCTCCTCTTCCTTTTCCTCTTGCTAACCTGCTTAATGCATAATTCTGTTGTTCTTACAATCCCCATTTTAAATACTGCCCACTGTTCCTCAACCCCTGATTCCTGTCCCATTCCCCTTAATGCCTCTTTCAAGTATCTCCCCATTTTCCCAAAGTCTGCCCCCCTAAAATCCAGGATACGTGTTTTTGTGTGGTTTGGTTCTGCTCTTTCTGTGATTTCAAACCACAATGACTGGTGGTCACTGTTACCCAGGTGCTCCCCACTGTTACCCCCATCACACTGTCCCTGTTTGTGAGCACAAGGTCAGTATTGCCTTCTGCCGAGTTGGTTCCATGACCAGTTGCTTGAGGAAGGCACCCTGAAGGAGTACAGGATAAATCTGCTTCTAGTTGATGCTGCTGCTGGGATGCTCAGTCCACATCTGGTATATTGAAGTCTCCAACCAGTACTACCTCACCCTTGTCTGCCATCCTTTGGATGGCTAGCATCAACTCCCTATCTGTTTCTTCCTCCTGGGCTGGTGGTCTATAGACCACACCTGTGGATAGCTGGCCCCATTTTCCTTTCCAGCTTAACCCACAGTATCTCTCCCCATTTTGTTCCTCCTGGATCTGTGTGGCCCTTATGTCATTTTTCACAGTGCCACTCCTCCTCCCTTCCTGCCTGCTCTGTCTCTTCTGAATATGTTGTAGCCAGGTATGGCCATCTCCCAGTCATGGTTATCATTACACCAGGTTTCAGTGATGGCCACAATGTCCAGGTCTGACTGTACCATGACAGCCTCCAGATCTTCCATCTTGTTGCTAAGGCTCCTGGCATTTGCACACATGGCTTTTCATGATTTGACCTCCTAGACTGCTTCACTGTTCTACTCAGCCCCTTTCTTGGTTGTCATTTATCCCTGGTTCTCCTTGCTGTTTGCCCTTCTGCTGAATTTTGCCCCTTTTCTGCTTATCCACCTTTTGGACACTAATCTCCATCTTTTGCACACTGCTTTGCAGAGATAGCCACTCCTCTGGTTCACTGGCTCCACTACTAGCTGTGGGGGGTGAGCAAGTAGGTACCGTCCTTGCTGGCCTGCCACCCCCCTTTGCTAGTTTAAATGCTTGTCAATGTAGCATTTAAACTTATCATTGAGTGCTTGGATTCCCCTCCAGGATGGATGCAGGCCGTCAGGCTTGAACAAACCTCCATCCCTCCAGGTGAGTTCCCAGTCACCAATGAATCCAAACCCTTCCTCACAGCACCAGTTCTTCAACCATGAGTTAAAGTTCCTGGTGCATGCACTCCTATGCTCTCCCTTGCCTCTCACAGGTAGTACTTCTGAGAAAGTGACAGAAGTAGCTACTTGCTTGAGACCCCTCCCCAGTTTCCTAAACTCTTCCTGAACTTCCTTTGGCTCCCCATTTGCCAAGTCATTAGTACCTAGGTGGATAATGACATCCAGCTCACCCTCCGTCTTGCCTTCCCAGTGATCCCCAGTATCTTCCTTCCATCCCTCCATGCCGTGGCACCTGGTAGAGCACCTCACCTCCCTGTCCTCCCCTCCTGTGTTCCTAGCTGGATCCCTCTTACAATGGAGTCCCCACCAGGATTACTTCCCTCCTCCTCTGGGGTCCACTGTTTCCCACTGAGGTCACCTCCTTGCCTAACCTCCACATCCTTTCCTTACACTTCCCTGGGTACCTCTATTTGGTTGTCCTCATTTTCCAGTGTGGCATATGAGTTCTTGAGAGGAATAGGATCTGGGCTGTGCCTCTGCCTGACTGCTCTAACCCTCCCTGAGCCCACTGTCATCCAAGTGCTCCTCGTTCTCGGCATCCTTGAGGCAGCTGCATTGGACTGGGTGGTCCCTGGATAGGGGATGATGGTACTCCTGACCCAGTTTACTTCCACTCTGTGAGTCTGGCTACCTCATCCCACAGTCCAGAGATGCATGCAGATAGGGGCAGCACCTCAGTGTCCAGAAGGTCTGCCTGAATATGGCTGCCCCACAGCCACTGCATTGCACCACTCCCACATTATACTGCAATTCCACTACTTCTCTGCTACTGAAGCTCTCTAGTTCTCTTTTTATTTATTTACAGTACTAAAATCCTGTAACTGATCGTCAGATATATATTTTTTAAGGAAAAGAAACCAATAAATAAATAAATGAGTCAAAACACTTGTCGTGCTGAGGGTGGTCTTCTCCCCTTATGCCCTCCTACTTCACACCTCTTACTATACCCTGTGTTTAGCTCCTGTCAATCAGATTTATCAGGGCATATAATTAAGAGTTGGGGAAGGGGTGGGGGCAATTGTAACAAGACAGCACAGAATTACACCACCACTATGTTTTAAATTTTCAACAGCCCAAAAACAATTATAAGTAAAGACAACACAGAAAGAAAGTATAGTGTCACTACAAGCCTACAATCTAAGTTTAAAAGAAAAATACCAATTACCAGTTACTCTAAAGCACTGAATTGAATATGTTTCCTTCCTTCACCTTCTGGCTTCTTCTGAGAAGATGAACCTCTGTTTGCTGCTTTAATTGTGACTAAGCCCCACCTCCAGTTATCACGTGGCTGAGGTCAGAGGCCAGACAATTAACACCCTTCACCCAGCTACAGGACAGTCAGACAAGCCAAGATAAAATTTGCAGCAATTAAAGACAGCACAGAATTACACCACCACTATGTTTTAAATTTTCAACAGCCCAAAAACAATTATAAGTAAAGACAACACAGAAAGAAAGTATAGTGTCACTACAAGCCTACAATCTAAGTTTAAAAGAAAAATACCAATTGCCAGTTACTCTAAAGCACTGAATTGAATATGTTTCCTTCCTTCACCTTCTGGCTTCTAATGATGTTTTACCAATTAATGCTGGTGACCTTCTGGAGCTTAGCTAAAACCTGTCCACCATTGTGCCTGGCCAATCAACGCACCCCCCCCAGTGCAAGAGGGTATTGGCTCACCTCAAGCACCTGCATGTCCATGTTGCCTTCCTACAAGAGATGAAGCTGACACATCCAGAGGCAGGGACATTGCAAAGAGAATGGGTTGAATAGAGGCACACAGCTGCAGACCTTCAGCCAAGAGGGGTATATCCATTCTGGTCCACAAGTCTCGATGCTGGTTCATCCTGAAATAGCACTCAGAAAAGAATAGCTGGTGGCTTCTCACCTATATGTCCACCCTCAAGGGTCCAGTTGTCTTGGGGAATGTCTATGGCCCCAATCAAGGAAACCCACTGTTCTTTCAAGCCATAGAGGAGTTCAACTCAGATTCATCCTGTTTTTGCGTGGTGAGACTTCAGTCTCACCTTGCAACCTCTGATGGACAGATCCACTGAGGAGAGGCAATGAAAAATACCCCCAGGTGGTTTATGTCCTGCAAGCTCTTATATTTGAGTTTGCCCTGTTGGATAAATGGAGGGAGATGTACCCCACAGAATGGGACTACACATGCTTTTCAGCAACACATGACACCTTTAGTAGGCGTGACCTACTGCTGGCCTCCCTAAGAATTTCACAGGCTTCTATATACTCCTCTATAGTACTCTTATATATATTGGACCATGCTCCGCTACTTCTTTCCATTGTATGTGGCCCTGGTGCCTTGATCCCTTGCTTCTGAAAGACACAAAACTTGTCCACTGGTGGCATTTGGAATTACCTGAATACTTCCATCTAAAAGGCACCGGTAACACCTTGTCTGCCACTTTATGTGAAGCAGTCAAAACCTCCTTAAGGGGCTTAATTATGTAGCATTCTTCTAGATGGCACAAGGCCAGGGTGGTGGATCTCAAACTGCTGGAACAAATTTTGCAGGCCAAAGAAGCCTTGTACAAAGAGAACCTACCCTCTGCCCTTCCTGACTCCTCTCTCCTGGCTGAGCTGACAGGCCGTAGACTTCAGCTAAACGCCCCTTTGTCCTGTAAAGCAGAGTTATTTCTAATCTGCACAAAACACTGCTACTGAGAAGGAAGAGAAAAAGCAGGGAATGTATTCTCCTGCCGATTGCAGAAACAGGCTGAGCAATTCATTGCCACTCTACATGATGGCTACAAAATGCCTCAGACCATCCTGGAGAGGTCCATTGCGATAATGAGGGACTTTTATGCCTCCCTGTACATGTCCAGAGGTCCTATGGACCTGGCTCGCTATTAGTTATTCTTTTCCTCCATCCCTATCCCTCATCTCCCTCCAAAACAAGCCAATGCACTAAAAAGCCCCCATCTCTAAAGAAGAGACTGAATCTGCACTAGCTTCTCTCACCTGTGGCAAAGCCCTTGGAGGTGACAGTCTGCCTGCTGACCTTTACCAACTGGTCAGCCCCACTATCTGCCCAGTACTTCAGTGGGTATCCTCTGACTCCCTGGCCCAGGGCCACCCCCTGCCCACTCTCTTGGAAGCAATCATCACAATACTCCCTAAGGAAGGAAGTATCCTCAGCCACCTGGAGCTACCGACCCATTTCCTTAATCAATGCAGATGCAAAGCTCTTAGCTAAAATCCTAGACAGCAGACTGGACCATGTCCTACCAGCTTTTGTCCACCCGTCTCAAAAAAGTGTGTTTTGCCAAAGGTAGGCTTGGGGCTGATCACTTGAAATCTCTCATCACCCTGTTCAAGGTGACGAGATCTACTACCACTCCTGCAGTGGCTATCACAGTAAACTTTAAAAAGACCTTTGGTGCCTACACTTGCTCCTGGAGAAGATGGGTTTTGGTCCTGTTTGAATGAAGGTGGATTTCCATTTTATATACCCCCCCACAAAGGTAATCACCAACAATATTATCTCTAATTCCTTCTCCCTTGCCAGAGGCACCTGGCAGGACTGTCCTCTATCTCCTATCCTTTTTTCTGGCCATAGAACACCTAGCCATTGCCATCAGGGAGCATAAAGACCTGCAAGGTACCTGACTGCAAACACAGGAATACTTCATCCTCCTTTGTGCTGACAACCTCCTTTTCCTGATGGAAAATGTCTCATATAGCACCCCCACTCTCCTGGCTCTACTGGATGCCTTTGCTCTGATTTCAAGCCTTCACATAAACCCTGTTAAAACTGAGGTTTTTCCCTTAGCCCCCTTTTCTCAAAGACCATAATCACTAGCTTAAGACTGAAATGGTCCTGAAACTCCATTAAATGTCTAGGAATCCAGCTGGCTGTGGGCATTACCTGTTTGGTCCCCTCCTAATCCCCCGCTAAAGGACCTCTGACTGGAATGTGAACACTGGAAAGCCCTACATCTTTCCATAGCTAGCAAGACTGCAGCGCTTAAAATGGTAACAGCCCCTAAGATCTTCCACCATTTGTCACAACTGGCCATGAGAATTCAGCTGGTCTGGTTTGCTAAAATTGATGTCCTAATTGGAATGTCCTTTTGGGGGGCTGAAGGCACCCTGTTGCAGCAGAGCCTATCTACATGCTCAATGGTTGAAGGGCAATTGGAATCTTCCCTGGTTCCAGGGAAACCATATCACCTTTTTAGATGCCCAGACGTCTAACTGGCTCAAGAGCCTGACCTGCTCCTTCTCACTACGGCTACATTTGGAGGCAATGCTGGACCAGGGCAGTGTGCTCCACTTTTGTCTATATTGCACCTCAAAGTCCCTCAAACAATGACCCACTATTGTGGCCTCTCTTTGGGCCTGGTCAAAACTTCAAAGTTTGACCTGGACCTCTTCTAACCCCCTGACCAGACACTATTACGGAAAAATCCAGTCTTTTGTATTGGAGGTAAGTTGTTTAATTGGCCCTCTTGAGAGGAGCAAGGTGTTTGATCCCTAGACAACCTTTTCCAGCTGGGTGTTGTTTTCATAGATACCTCTGTCAACCTCCAAACCAGCTTTATACTCCCCGGATCAGATTTCTGGAAATATAAACAGTATAGACGCCAGCATTAAGGAAGCAAACATTCACCTATTTGCAGATGTTACGGTGCTTTATATAAGCCATACATCACCAGAAGCTGCCTGTGGAGACTTGCAAACAGACTTCAATCTGCTGCAGAGCCAGCTCCTTAACAAAAAACTATTACTCAATGCCAAGAAAATAAAAGCAATGCTTTTCTCACCTGCTAATCATATGGCGTACCCTACTTTTGTCGATACTCTACCCCCCATCACTACTCTATTAGGAGAAAGACTGGAATTTGTAATGAAATTCAAGTACTTGGGGGTCTTGCTAGACCACAGACTCTCCTTTGCAGATCATGTCGAGGATCTACTGAAAAAAATGAGGCAGAGGCTTGGTCTCTTCTTTAGGACCAAAGATGCCAAGATGCAGCTAGTTCAATCCACGTTCCTCTCCTTAATTGACTATGCTGACTTCATTTATAGTCAGTGTACTGCCTCCTGTCTTGGAAAATTGGACACACTGTATCACAGAGCTCTGAGATTCATAACTGGCCTTCCCCTCTCCACTCACCACTGCTCCTTATACGCAGCTGTGGGTGGACCTCTCTTCAGCACAGGCGGAAAAGAAATGTGGCTCTCTGGACATTCAGAGCTATTACCAACAAACTTCCCCAGTACATTGCTGACTGTCTGCCTCTAAGTTCGATAGGCAACTATGCTTTGAGAAGCTCCTCTCTGATCTCATTGAAACTGCCTAGGGCCAACACACAGTTTGGGGGAGTGGCCATAGGCTTTGTGCTGCCTTCACTCTGGAACAAATTGCAGAAATCAATGAAACTGAGCACCCCCGTTAGTCTTGCCATGTTCAAGACCACGTATGCCAAAACTGTTACAGTGCTATGCAACTGCTTCCATCGCTCCTAGCATGCTTTGTTGCCTTCTGCCTACCTGCCCACTGCATCTCCATGTAACCTGGCCCATGTCTGTCTTTCAAAAATTCTTCAATCGCACTGCTCCTTCACTCACCCCTCCTACCCCTTGTCCTCTTCCATATGTGTCCCCAGTCTGTTACCCTAGCACCCTTCATAGAGAAACTGCCCTGTGCCCTACCAATCCATGTCAGCTTCTACTTCCACCACCTCCAGCCTGTTCTGCTATGTCTGAGGCATGCAAAAATGTTCTGCTAATGTGGCTAACTTATTCATGCTGCTCCCATTATTTATTTACCTCCATTTCTCTCCAAATACTGTTAACCATTACCTAATCTTATTTACTTTGCACTGTATGTACCTTTCTTATGTATAACTACACCTCCTTTTTGCCTGTACATAAATGTATTGTTCTTTGACCTTGTGTAATGCAGGTCCACCTTGTAAATGAGCTTGCTCAATGGTGTTTGCCTGGATAAGTAAATACTTGACTGGTTGATTAATTGATTGATTTGCAATTGTAAAGTGCAGCTCTAGGTCACATGAGCAAGCTTCCTCTACCTCCAACCCTGCACCTCCCATATGCTGACCAAATGGCTCAAACATGCAAAAGGAAAAGCAGGGATGATCTGCTTAACAATAAGGGAAATCTTTTCCTAATGGAAAATGCCACATATAGCACCCCCACGTTCCTACATTATATTGTTTAATTATTCAAAGACAGAAGGACAAGGTGGGTGTGGAGACAACTATACTTTCCGAAACCTACTTTCTCAGTCCTCTCAACCTTTAATAAGACATCGAGTTTTGTTTGGATGTCAGACCAATCTCATTGAATTTTTTGACTGGGTGACTAGGGAGGTGGATCAGGGGAGGGCGGTGGACATGGCCTATCTGGACTTCAGGAAGGCCTTTGATACTGTGCCACATAGAAGACTATTACACAAACTAGGGAATATGGGTGTGGGCAGGACAGTAGTGTGGTGGGTAGGTAACTGGCTGGGTGGCAGGACACAGAGGGTGGTGGTAAATGGCTGTCACTCCACAGAGGGAAGAGTGACCAGTGGGGTACCACAGGGATCAGTGCTGGGACGGTCCTATTCAACATCTTCATCAGTGACGCTTGAGGATCTAGAAGGCAGAATTTCACTGTTCGCTGATGACACAAAGCTCTGTAACAGAGTAGACACACCAGAGGGTGTAGACAGAATGAGAAGGGACCTGCAGAAACTTGAAGAATGGTCAAGGGTTTGGCAGTTGAAATTCAATGCAAAGAAGTGCAAGATAATGCATATGGGCACAAAACCCTGGCACAATATATCAGTTGGGGGTGAGGATATAGCATGCACCAAGCAGGAAAGGGATCTTGGGGTTGTCATCTCTGATGACCTCAAGGTAGGGAAACAGTGTGACAAGGCATCAGGTAAAGCAAATAGGATGCTGGGATGTATAGGTAGGGGCATCACCAGCAGGAAAAGGGAGGTCATAATTCCGCTATACAAGACACTAGTGAGGCCCCACCTGGAGTACAGTGTACAGTTCTGGAGACCATACCTACGTAAGGACATAGACAGGGTAGAGAAGGTTCAGAGGAGGGCAACAAAGATGGTGCATGGATTGCATCACAAGTCCTGTGAAGACAGGTTGAAGGAACTGAACATGTACTCCCTGGAGGAGAGGAGGGAGAGAGGGGATATGATAGAGACATACAAGTATCTTACAGGGAGAAACAGAGTGCAGGAAAACACTATTTTAAGCTAAAAGATGTTCCAGGACTAGAGGGTATGGGATGAAGTTGGAGGAGGACGATTCAGAGGAAACATGAGAAAGAATTTCTTCACAGAACGGGTGGTGGACAAGTGGAACACCCTGCCAGAGGAAGTGGTGGGAGCTGAAACAATCACGGGATTTAAGAATGCATGGGATAGACATAAAGGAATTCTAGAGGTCAGGGGTAAGGGGAAACAGACTTCTAGGAAAACAAACTGAACTTACAAGCTCAAATGGGCAGACTGGGTGGGCCATAGGCCCTTGTCTGCCGACACTGTCTATGTATCTATGTATCTTTCCAAACAGGCCATAATAGATGTAGGGCATATATTAGTTTCTAAAAAAATGAAGATTCATTGTGTGGATTTTTTAACTGTTACTTATACTACATCATTATATGTTTGGATGCTTTTGCTAATGTCTTGGGATGTTGAGAGTAATCCTGGGCCCCTCAATAAGGAACCAATTCAGTTTACACACAGTTGGAGTCTAAAGGGTATTAAATTTGCACATCTTAATACTAGAAGCTTTTTGCATAAGAAACCTGAAATTGAGGGATGGTTAACACGGTATAAGCCAGATATATTTAGTTTAACAGAAACATGGTTAAAATCATCCACACGTGATAATCTGTGCTACACTGAAGAATATAAAATTACTAGGAAGGATAGGGCAGGGAAAAAGAAGGGGGGGGGGAATAATGGTTTTTACTAGAAACAATTTAGAAGTAACTGTGCAGTATATGCCTATTAAAGCTACAACTGGATGTGAGTGGCTGTTCATGGAATTGGCTTTGGGAGAATTTACCAAGGTCAGTTTTTGTACAGTTTATAACAACCCTAAGTCAGGAAAGAAGGGATAGATTGAACTCTTGGAATGTCTTCTGTTAGCTGCACTTAGCAAACATATTTTGGTTATAGGAGATTTTAATTTAAACTGGGGCACAGCAGATCAGACAGATCTGGAAACATTAGTTTTAAATGCAGGTTTTACCCAGCTAATATCTGGTTACATTTGCATGAATACCATCAGTAATAGCCACACAACACTGGATTTGATTCTAATGAAAAATTCCGATAAAATAGTTGGTTGTGGCATCTTTTCAAATAGCATAAGTGATCATGTTCCTATTTTTTGTATCTGGAACAGCATCAAAACCAAAATTTGTCCTAAAATGATCTCTTATAGAAATTTCTAAATTTTAACTCAGAAAAACTGAATACTAAATTGAATTCTATAGATTGGACATATCTTGATGCTATTCCTGACACAAATACTGCGATCAATTTTTTTGTTAACACACTAATTGAAGTGCAATACATACATTTTCCTGTATTGACAAAAAGAGTTAAGAGAACTGACCATAAATGGATTTCATCTGAACATTTTGATGTAATGAAGAAAAGGGACAAATTGTGGAAAATATATGACTACCAATGGTATTGCTGAATTTAATAAATACTGTGAACTAAGAAACAAATGTAAAATCATAATATGTCAAAGTATATCTGCATGCTTCAAGAAAATACAAACTGGTTCACTAGGTGACCCTAGAAAATGTTGTGCCTCAGTAAAAACATTGGTTGACCCTTCTAAAACTACAATTCCTTGAGTTATTAAAAACAACGGAATAAACTTAATCAATCCTAGAGAAATCAGTGACTTATTTTTGCTTAAATTCACTGATTTCTCAAAACGTAGAGTTGACATACTGTAGATTGTAATGTACCATCCTGCAAGGATACTACTACTTCATTAGATTATACCTTTCCACCTTTCTGTTTTCACTAAATAAATCCACAACTAGTTCTAAAGCTCCTAAGAGAGTTGCCCGTAAATAAAAGCTCTGGATTGGATGGACTTGAGCCTAAGTTTTTGAAGCTGACAGCTACACTTATTTATCAACCATTGACAACCATTTTTAATCTTTCTTCAGTTACTGGTGAATTTCCTCAAATCTGGAAACAAACAATTATTAAACCAACACTGAAAACAGGATAATTGCAGGATCTTGACAATTATCATCCAATATCTATCTTGTCCCCATTAAGTAAATTGCTAGAAAAAGATAATAAATGAACATATCATGGAATACTTGAGGGCCAATGGACTTTGGTCTCTGGAGCAGCATGGCTTTTGGAAATCCTTTACTACAGGTATTGCCTTGGCATGTTTTATGGACCACACCCTAAGGTCCATGGATCTTGATAAACTAACTAGTGGGTTTTTTAAGACTTGTCAAAGGCTTTTGACCTGGTAGATCATGATATGCTGATCCGGAGACTGAAAGACATTGGCCTGGCAGAATTTCCCTGTAGGTGGTTTCAAAATTACCTCACAAACTGTCAGTTGAAGGTTAATTTTGGAGGAGCTCTGTCTAATACACATATTTTGGAGCAAGGGGTTCCCTAGGGGTACATTTTGGGATCCCTATTATTTTCTTTATATATGGATCCCATTTCTATTATTCCTACAAAGTCAGATTTGTTACTGTACACCGATGATATCATTCTTTTGCCAGTGCAGCATCAGTGGATGAAATTAATTCCTCCCTAAACTTTGATTTCATACCCTAAATGGTTGGTTGTTGCAGCATCGTTTGTTGTTAAACTCTAAGAAATCCCAATGTATCTTTTTCAGATTGAAACCTAAGTTAACTAAATGTCAACCATTTCAAATATTTATTTGGCTGGAATGATGCTGTAACTGGTAACAGAATCTAAGTATTTAGAATTATTATTTAATTAAAATTAGATTTTTTAGCTCATGTAAAGAATACCGTTCAACTTGTAAATCAGAAGCTGGGTGCGTTATATAGACTGAAGGACTGTTTAACCAGAGAAGCCATGGAATTAATCTCAAAACATGTACTTTTGCCTACATTATATTATAATTAATTTCTATTAACAATGCTGGCAGGTAGTGACTTAAATTTAATTAATAGGACATTCAATGCTGTTTGCCTGTTTGTTGCTTTAAAACCATATAATACCCATTATTGTATATTATATAATGAAACCGGTTGGCTACCACAAAACTTAAACTTTTTGTATAATTTAGACTATTCACTTGACAACATCTTGAGACTTAAACATCTATCACCATTGTTTGGTCAAACAGAGATTAAAAAGGAAGGTAGAGTATTTTTATTTATTTAATCCACTTTATTACTTTTATATAGAAACAGAACAAAAAAATGAAAACAATGCATAAGATGAAGAGGAAAAACAACAAACAAGCCCCCCAACCCTCCCTCCCAATACCCCCACCCACCCTCCTCAGGGAGCATGCTCTAGGCCTAGAAGAAAGTGATAACTTAATGGAGCTATATAACTACTGAGGAGCAGGAGAAGGATAAGCGGACTATGTCATTTCAAGTACAGTTCATGTAGCATACCCCCACTTCTTGTCAAAGACACATAGATACATAGACATTGTTGGCAAATAAGGGCCTATGGCCCACCCAGTCTGCCCATTTGAGCTTGTAAGTTCACTTTATGATTTCCTAGAAGTCTGTTGCCTCTTACCCCTGACCTCCAGAATTCCCTTATGTCTATCCCATGCATTCTTAAATCCCATGAATATTTCAGCCCCCACTACTTCCTCTGGCAGGGTGTTCCACTTGTCTACCACCCGTTCTGTGAAGACATTCTTCCTCACATTTCTTCTGAATCGCACTCCCTCCAACTTCATCCCATGCCCTCTAGTCCTGGAACATCTTTTTCACTGAAAAATAGTGTGTTCCTGTATGCTGTTCCTCCCCGAAAGATACTTGTATATCTCTATAATATCCCCTCTCCTTCTCCTCGCCTCCAGGGAGTACATATTCAAGTCCTTTAACCTGTCCTTATAGGACTTGTGATGCAATCCATGTACCATCTTTGTTGCCCTCCTCTGAACCTTCTCTACCCTGTCTATGTCCTTACATAGATGAAGTTTCCAGAACTGTACACTGTACACCAGGTGGAGCTTCACTAATGTCTTGTATAGTGGAATTATGACCTCCCTTTTTCTGCTGGTGATGCCCTGCCTATGCATCCCAGCATCCTATTTGTTTTACCTGCTGCCTTGTTGCACTGTTTCCCTACCTTGAGGTCATCAGTGATGATAATCCCAGGATCCCTTTCCTGCTTGGTGCATACTATATCCTCACCCCCCAGCTGATATGTTGTTCCAGGGTTTTTGTGACCCATATGCATTATCTTGCACTTCTTTGCATTGAATTTCAACTGCTCAACCCCTGACCATTCTTTAAGTTTCTGCAGGTCTCTCCTTATTCTGTCTACACCCTCTGGCATGTCCACTCTGTTACAGAGCTTTGTGTCATCAGCAAACAGGGAAATTCTGCCTTCTAGGTCCTGTGCAATGTCACTGATGAAGACGTTGAATAGGACCAGTCCCAGCACTGATCCCTGTGGTACCCCATTGGTCACTGTTCCCTCTGTGGAATAACAGCCATTTACCACCACCCCCCTCTGTGTCCTGCCACCCAGCTAGTTACCTACCCACTGCACTACTGTCCTGCCCACTCCCATATTCCCTAGTTTGTTTAATAGCCTTCTGGATGGCACAGTGGCAAAGGCCTTGCTGAAGTCCAGATAGACCATGTCCCCTGCTCTCCCCTGATTCACCTCCCTTGTCACCCAGTCAAAAAATTCAGTGAGGCTGGTCTGACATGACCTCCCCCTGGTGAAACCATGCTGCCTTGGATCCTGTAGTCCATTGGCAACCAGATGTTACATCAGTCTTTCCTTCAGTAGTGCTTCCATGATCTTCCCCACTACTGAGGTGAGGCTGACTGGTCTGTAGTTCCCTGCTTCCTCTTTGTTCCCGCTTTTGTATAAGGGAACTACATTTGCTGTCCTACAGTCTTTGGGTACCTCCCCTGTTTCCAGTGATTGGCTGAACAGGATTGCCAGAGGCTCAGCCACCACCTCTCTTAGTTCTTTTAGGACCCTGGGGTGCACCCCATCTGACCCCATTGCTTTATCAACTCTTATTCCTTCCACTTCCTTCAGGACCCTTTCTCATGTAAAGGGACTTGTGTCCCTTTCTGCGCTGCACCGTTCCCACCCCTTGTACTCCCTTCAGGCCCATTACCCTCATCTTCCTCAGTAAAGACTGAGCAGACATACCAGTTCAATATGTCAGCTTTACTGTTGTCATCCTCCATGCAGCCCCCATCCTCCCCTTCAGTCTCACTATCCCTCCCTTTGCCTTTCTTTTTTCACTTATGTACCTGTAAAAGGTTTTGTCCCCTCTACCCACTGATTTTGCAATGTGCTCTTCTGTCTGAGCTATGGCTTCCCTTACTGACCTCCCTTTGCTTCTACTGGTATTTCTCCCTATCCCCTTCTGCCTGCGTCTTTTTGTATTGCTGGAATGCAGTCTTTTTGGCTTTCACTTTCTCCGCTACCTCCTTGGAAAACCATAGTGGCTTCCTCTTCCTTTTCTCCTTACTGACCTGCTTAAAACATAATCCTATTGCTCTTGTAAGCCCTGTTTTAAATATTGCCCACTGTTCCTCAACCCCTGATTCCTGCCCTATTCCCATTAATGCCTCTTTCAAGCATCTCCCCATTTTCCCAAAGTATGACCCCCTAATATCCAGGATATGTGTTTTTGTGCGGTTTGGTTCTGCTCCTTCTGTGATGTCAAACCACAGTGACTGGTGGTCACTTTTCCCCAGGTGCTCCCCCACTGTTACCCCATCACACTGTCCCCGTTTGTGAGCACAAGGTACAGTATTGCCTTCTGCCAAGTTGGTTCCATGACCAGTTGCTTGAGGAAGGCACCTTGAAGGAAGTCTAAGATAAATCTGTTCCTGGTTGATACTGCTGCTGGAAGGCTCCAGTCCACATCTGGAATATTGAGATCTCCAACCAGCACCACCTCACCCTTGTCTGCCATCAATTGGATGGTTAGCATCAGCTCCCTGTCTGTTTCTTCCTCCTGGGCTGGTGGTCTATAGACCACCCCTGTGTGGATGGCTGGCCCCATTTTCCTTTCCAGCTTAACCCACAGCATCTCTTCCCAATTTTGTTCCTCCTGGATGTCTGTGGCCTTTATGCCATCTTTCACATAAAGTGCCACTCCTCCTCCCTTCCCACCTAACCTGTCCCTACTTAATATGCTGTAGCCAGGTATGGCCATCTCCTAGTTGTGGTTATCATTAGACCAGGTCTCTGTGATGGCCACAATGCCCAGGTTCGACTGCACCATGACAGCCTCCAGCTCCTCCATCTTGTTGCTAAGGCTCCTGGCATTGGCACACATGGCTTTCCATGATTTTAACTCCCTGGACTGTTTAGCTGTTCTACTCCAGCCTCTTCCCTGGTTGTCCTTTATTTCTGGTTCTCCCTGCTGTCTGCTGTTCTGTTGAATTTTACCACCTTTCTGCCTATCCACCTCTTGGGTGCTTATTTCTGTCTTTTGCACATTGCTTTGTAGATATATCCACTCCTACTGTTCAGTGGTTCCACTGCTAGCTGTATGGGGTGGGCAATTAGGTACCCTCCTTGCTGGCCTGCCACCCCCCCTTGGCTAGTTTAAATGCTTGTCCATGTAGCATTTAAACATATCATCGAGTGTTTGGATTCCCCTCCAGGATAGATGCAGGCCATCAGGCTTGAACAAGCCTCCATCCCTCCAGGTGGGTCCCCAGTCACCAATGAATCCACCCCTTCCTCACAGCACCAGTTCTTCAACCATGAGTTAAAGTTCCTGGTGCACGCGCCCCTACGCTCTTCCATGCCTCTCACAGGTAGTACATCCGAGAATGTGACAGAAGTAGCTACTTGCTTGAGACCACTCCCCAATTTCCTAAACTCTTCCTGAACTTCCTTGGGCCCCCCATTTGCCAGGTCATTAGTACCTAGGTGGATAATGACATCCAGCTCACCCTCCTGTCTTGACTTCCCAGCGGTCCGCAGGATCTTCCTCCTGTCCTTCCATACCATGGCACCTGGTAGGCACTTCACCTCCCTGTCCTCCCCTCCTGTGATCCTAGCTGGATCCCTCTCATGATAGAGTCCCCCACCAGGATTTGTTTCCTCATCATCTGGGGTCGACTGCTCTCCCCACTAAGGTCACCTCCTTGGTTGACCTCCACATTCATCCCTTCCACTTCTCTGGGTACCTCCGTTTGGTTGTCTCCATTTGCCAGTGCAGCATATGAGTACTGGAGTGGAATAGGATTTGAGATGTGCCTCTACCTGACTGCCCTAACCCTCCCTGAGCCCACCGTCATCCATGTGCTCCTCGTTCTTGGAATCCTTTGAGGCAGCAGCATTGATCTGGGTGGTCTCTGGATAGGGGTGAGGGTACTCTTGACCCAGTTTACTTCCACTCTGTGTCTGGCTACCTCCTCCCACAGTCCAGAGAGGTGCCTGCAGATAGGGCAGCACCTCAACATCCAGAAGGTCTGCCTGAATATGGCTGTCCCGCAGGCACTGCATTGCATCACTCCCCACATTATACTGCACTTATACTGCTATTCCAGTACTTGTCTGTTACTGAAGCTCTCCTAGTTTATGGTGGATACTGGCAATCATCTGTTCAGTCCATAAGGAGAAGGACAGCTTTTGTAGCCATTCCTGATAGGAGAGGGGGTCTGATCCAGCCAGCGTCTAATGACCATTTTCTTAACAGAAAGGGACATTAAAGCCATATGGTATCTCCTTTCTTTAACAGGAATCTGGCTATAATACCCAATAAAGCAAATTTCTGGTGAAAAAAAGCCCTGTTAGACCTAGTAAAGGGTTGGCTCTAAGCTCTAGAAGGTACCAGAGAGGGGCTACCTTATCACATGACCAGAAAATGTGGAGGAGGGTACCTTACTCCTAACCACATCTGGTTCAAGTAGAGGAAGTAAGATGTCCCATCTTAGCCAGTTTTACCAGAGTGTAGTGGAAATCTTTGAGGATATGGAACTGAGTGAGACAGAGTCTGTCTTGAGAGGTATACCTAGAGCGATCTCTCCAGATATGTCCCCAGTTGAGAGAGGAAGAAAGAAGGAGCGTATTCCAGGTTTTAAGGCAACTGGGAGAGGTTGGTGAGATTTAATCAATAATGAGGGAGTACATTTTAGCTATGCCATGAGATTTTAGAGCCAGTTCCTGCAAGGAATTGAGAAACGAAGATTGATCAGTACTATTAGAAGAGGGCCCCAGTACCTGGAGAAGAAGATGTCTCAACTGGAAGATCTTGAAGATATGCACTGGACCCAGGTGGAATTTCCATAAGATTTCAGGCGAAGAAAGAAGGGTACCCTGACTAAGGAAATCTGCCACTTTGGCATCTATCAACTGCGGTAACCAAGAGGGAGAAAGTATATACCCACCAATTTTGATATTGTTATTAAATATAATGGGCTGAGAGATATCTTTAGAAGGTAGAAATTTTAGATATTCCCATAACTGTGAAAAAACCCTGAGAGAGACCCCAATCATAGAGTTCTGAAGAGATTTAGATAAGGATTTCCAAGAGGAAAAGAAAAGGGAGGGTCCAGACAAGCCGGCCTCTTTAATTAAAGTGTATTCTATTTGAAGCCAGCTAGGAACATAAGTAGGATCTAATTGTGCATAGTACGGGGATGCCTACTTAAAACATTTATAAAGGTGGCTCACCCAGTAGTAAAATGAGAAACCGGAGGCAGCCAAGATCCTTGGGTAAAGCCAGTTTAGAGTATGACCTTCTGGGGGTTTTATCTAACCAGATGAACTTGGTGACTAAAGTGGAAATGCGCTTAAAAAATGACTGCGGTAGCCAGAGATTCAGCACGTTTAAGGGGTAGAAGAGCCTGGATAACACGTTCATCTTAACTATATTGATCCTACCCCAGAGAGAGATTGATCATGAGAGAAAGGAACCCCAGAGAGAGATTGATCATGAGAGAAAGGAATGTCAAGATATTTAATGTGAATCAGGGCCCATTTCATACCAAAGTGATTAAACTCTGATCTGTGGGTAAAGTGGTTGGGGACAGAATCTCTATCTTATCCAAATTAAGTTTATAGTTAGAAAGGGATCCAAATTTGTTACACGCAGAACTTCGACCAATGAGTCTACAGAATGAGGGAAGTTAGAGTATTAAGGTCTTCCTTATGTACACATTTAACTGTACCTAAGATGTCAACTTGTATGGGGGAGTGTGATTTTTTAGAACAGGCACCTAAGCTGTGGAATACATTGCCTCAATCTTGTTTAAAACAAAAAATCATGCAAATTTTAAAATTCAGCTAAAATCTTATTAGAAGCTACAAACTAACTGTGAATGTTTTTAGTGTTGTATTTAATATATGTACTGTATGTTAATATAGTGGACAGAGGAGTTGCCTTAAAGGTAATCTGTGTGTAGGGCTGCACTGTTACCTACAGCTGCATATTTGTTTGAGTGTTAGCCTGTTGATGCTTTGCCTCGAGTGCCCCACCCAGGCTCATCCCTACATTTATTGGGAGGCACCAGCCACATGATTGGTCTGTGGTTTTACCCATTTTCTCATAAGCAGGTTATACTAATCAACCACTAGGAGTCACTAGTGAGTCCTCTAACCCTGTCTTATCTACTTGGTGATTCATCTCCCCTGTCATTCTAATTCACCTGTTTTTACCTGCTGCCCCTAGTGTAACCCTCCAATAACTCCTCTTTCATCATAGCACTATCTTAATAACCATTCCCATGTTTGAACCTTCAACCTTGTACACTAAAGGCAGACTCCCTACTGCTGCGCTATTCTGGCAGCCTCACTACTTTGTGAACTTTTCCTAACCTAATAGTATTGTGCCCCATATCCTGATTATATAATAACAAGCCTAATATAAACATATTACTGCTTTTGAAGTTAACTCTCTCAACCTTAAATAAAATTTCACATTATTTGTGAACATCTTTATTGTTGGTTATCCATCCTTTTACCAGGTGTTCATTTTATTCACCCCTTTACCCAGGCTCAAACCCTTAACCTTGTACATCAAGTCAGACTCCCTACCGCTGCGCTATTTTGGTAGCCTCATCACCTGGTCCTTAATTCTATTGTAAGGGTCTTTAGGAATATTTTTTCAGTTAGTACCTATTCAGCCCTCTGCACCTTTGGGTTGCATATTCCATAGCTCACCTTCAAACTCTTTCTCAGATTTCTTCCTGTGGTACATTGCTCCTGGTTAGCAATGGCACTATGTAACTTGGTAGGGCTGCTCTCTACACTGCTACTCTTAATATGTCTGAACGGGATCACAGCATCCTTTCCTGGCTCCCATGCACCTTGTTCTTCTACCCATCTACCTGCTGATTTCAATTTCTCCAACCTAATCGCCACTTCCCAGCATGTGCCTGCTATTAAGCTCCTTTTATTCCCTAAGGGGTGCCTTTTCTACATGGCTGTCGTTCTTAAAAAACATCTGCTGAGTCATGCACTCCTCTCTCCCTTCTGTGATTGTAAACTATGGTATCTTGTCATCTTAGCCATCTTACTTGCTGGGGATGTCAAAATGAACCCGGGTCTTCCTGTCTGCTTCTCATCAGACATTTCTGCTATATCTAATAAAGGGCTACTTATTGTTCATATGACTATTAGAAGTCTCACCCACAATTTTGCTGATTTAGAGATGTGGGTCAATGTTTACAAGCCTGATATTCTCTGCCTATCTGAAACATGGCTTAAACCAGGGACACCTGACTTGGTATGTGCCCTGGCCAACTACTCCTTGATCCAGAAATATAGGCTCTTCTTGAAGCGTGGTGAGAGAGTTGCCTTATTCTTCAAAAATCAGCTTAATATCGTAGTTGTCCCTGCAGCCATTTCCTCTGCCTGTGAATCACTCCATGTAACTCTTATGCTGGGTGAGAAGAAACTCCACATTGTTTGTGCCTACAACCCTCCAACTGGGGGCACTGTTGGGCTACAGGATCTACTTGATCAGATCTTCCTGCACTCCAAACAGAACAAGGTCATATTATTAGGTGATCTAAACCTCAACTAGTTAGGTACTGCTCAAAGTGCGTTGCTATCGACAACGCAAAATCATAACCTCCACCAGCTGATATCTGAGCCTACAAGAGTGACACTATCTCTTAAATCCTTTACCCTCATTGACTGGGTACTGGTCAACCACCTAGATCATGTACCTATAGCTGGCATTTTGGCTGATGCGCTCTCCGACCACTCCCCGATCTTCTGCATATGGAGCCCTGAGGCTGCACCCACCACATTATGTCACTTTCACCAATTTTGCTAACCTTGATGCAGAGGCCTTCTTGAATGATGTCTCCAGTATTAACTGGTCTAGCATTTATTGCTCCTGTGAAGCTGAGTCTGCACTAAGAATCTTCCTTGATGAATTCCTGGTGGTTCAGTGCAAGCCTGTCCCTAAGATAACCCGGAGAGTTAAGGGCAAACAGACAAGATGGCTGCACAAAGACCTACTGGCTAATCTACATACAAGGGACAAACTCTGGAAGAATTTCAAATTGTCAGGACTTCAAGATGACTATACTGCCCACAGAGCACTTTGGAACTCAGGCAAAAAATAGGTCAGAGCAGCAAAGAGTGCCTACTGCAAAGATTTGCTACTAAGCTCTGCTGTGACCATAGGAAATTTTGGGCCCACGTCAAGTCTTTTCTTGGGGCTTCTCAATCGTCCACCCCGAGTAACATGATATTAAATGGCGTACATTGTAATGACCCAAACACCATAGCAAATTCTTTCAATAGAATGTTCTCTGATCTATCTCAGTATAACTCCTCCTTCCAGGCCCCTCTCACAGCCTCTCAGTCTTCTCGGACTCCTCAGTCAGCTACCCCCCCGACTCTCCTACCTATCAGCAGTCTAACAATCCCTAGTTCCTTTTCAAGACTATTTCGTGACTTGAGGTCTTAAAGCTTTTGCAGACTATCTCTGACAGTACCAGTTCTGGCTCAGATTCTCTTGAAACTCAGCTTCTGAAGCTAGTGGCACCTTTTATTGTCTCCCCTCTGGCAAAAATCTTCACATTGTCTTTCTCCTGCAGCCAAGTCCCTGACCTTTGGAAAATAGCCTGTGTAACAACTGTCTTTTTTAAAAAGGTGATCCTAAAGAGATCACAAATTACAGGCCCATAGCCATTCTTTTGGTGTTGAGTAAAATTCCAGAAAAACTAATTGCAACTCAAACCACTAACTACCTAACAAAATATAGCCTGCTCGCGGACACTCAACATGGGTTCTGGAAAGGTCGTAGTACCTATACAGCAATTCTAAAATTATCACTGACATGCTCACAAACATGGATGCAGGACTACTGACTGGGGCAGTTTTTATAGACCTCACAAAAGCCTTTGATCTTGTTGATCACCCCCTGCTCCTATCTACTCTTTGTAATCTGGAATTCTCTCTCCCTGTTGTTGACTGATACAGAAGCTATCTATTAAACAGGAGTTGAATCATAAAATTTAACTCCTCCTTATCGAATAGTGCTTTTATCAACATCAGAGTACCCCCGGGCTCCATCCTGGGACCCCTTCTTTTCTCGCTTTTTCTTAATAACATAGCAGAGGTTATACATTAATACTCATCTATTCTCTATGCGGATGACCTCGTACTCTATACATGCTCAAGCAATGTGTCCAGCTTAAGCGCATCCCTTTCTTCTGGTGTCACTAACTTGCAGAACTGGCTGTCAGCCCATAAGCTTGTACTCAATGCTAAGATAATGCAAGCCATGCTATTTGGATCAGCCCACAAGCTCAGGGCATGTCAAATGTCATTGGTTGTACAGGACTCAGATGGTGCACAAATAGAATGTGTTACATCTTTCAAGTACCTGGGTGTTCTTCTGGACCAATCCCTGGACTACACTCTACATGTAAAGTCTACCTTAAAGCGGTGAATGATAAATTTGGTGTCGCTTATAAGACTAGCTTTATGCTAACTCCCACTACTAAGCTGGCCATTGCCAGAGGTATCCTTCTCCCTGCCCTCACATATGGTGCTCCTACCTATGCTGCTGCACTTAAAACCACACTACATAAATGGGATGTAACATACAATAATATTTGTCGATATGCCTCCTCGTCATCTCAGCTTAAACACCATTGCCTACTTTATAGAGACCTTGGCTGGCTCTTCCCCTCTACCTGCCGCAAATACTCTCTTGGCTCCCTGATTTACTCGATAATTAGAAATCAGACTCCCTCAGCACTCATCATGATGCTTGTACCTCAAACATCCTCCTATGGCCTAAGATCAGTTGACAAGTCCCTACTTACTGTGACTAAATGCAACATAACTAAAGGCTCTGGAGTCTTTCATCACTCTGCTCCTAAGCTGTGGAACTCCCTTCCCCTTGCACTTTGACAGGCAGTTTCCCATAACAGCTTTACAAGGAAGCTGCGCCATCATCTAACCCAATTTGATCCTTGCACCTGCTTTGATCCAACTTAAACCTCCCAACCTTATTGTTACCTCCTGCACACTCCCCAAGCATATCTCAACCTGGCCTAATTCTGTCTCCCTCTATAGTATTTAGAACCCTAAGTCTCATTGCTGTGACAAACCCTAACATATATTTCTGACCACCCTGTGGTGCTGTTTTCCATTTGCAGTGTTAATTACGTTCTCTGACCCTATGTAATTTCTGATATGTCATGTTATGGTATGTTATTTGACTGTATATGTGATTGTTGATATCATGCTATGCTTCATTGGCTGTATGTATCCTTTTAACTGACTCTGACCTATACTATATGTAATGTTCCTGTACTCATGCCATGTACTTTGTCTATGATTGTACTCTCCTGGGTCATGCCTGAAAATAGTAATTTCATGGTTAGAGCACCTACCCAGTAAATCAAAATTAAATAAATAGATATCTTGTACTGTATATTGTATATTGCTGTTTCATCATAGCCACAAATTAGTGTCTCTGAGTCGTTCCTGAACAGGGGCCTTTGTCTCAGTGTACTTACCTGGTTAACAAACTGAAAATAAACAAACAAATAAATAAATAAATAAAGCTGACCCCTTTAACAAGCCAAAGTGCAGGTAGGAAATGGCACTACATTCTCCCTATCTGTACTATGACCACGGTTGCCTATGAGATGGGCATTATTTGTCCATGGGCTTTCATTTTGAAGTAAAATGAAATTAATCTATAGAGATGTGGCTTTAATTCTGTTGACTGGCTCACAAGGCCTGCTCTGACAGCTGCAGCTTACTAATATAAAATAAGGCACTTCACCAATGGTACCATATCCTGGCACAACTCAATCCTACACAATTCATGCTGGAGATGCAATGCAGGGAGAGGAGACCTGTACCCTATTCTATGGGGCTCCCTGCTAATTCAGCAGTATTGGTCAGATATAATCAATATATGCTTTCAGGTTTTGGGAACAACCATCCCCTTTTCACCAGGCTTGTTTCTTCTTGAGATTCCCCCTCAAACTCCTTACTTGGAAAGTCACACAGTACTATGGTTCATTGCAGTGAGTGTCGAAGCCAAATGATTTCTCCTGCGCTAGTGGCTGTCTACATTTACCTCATCGATGAGATGAGGCAAATTGAAAGATAAGTGAATTTACGTATTTACATATTGGTGACCAGGAAAGACACACTGAGCCAAAGCTCATTTCAGGTGTACCCAGCAAAGAGTAGGGAGTAAATACAATTCAAAAGGTAACTGCCAAACAGAAAAACAACACAAAAAGAACAGTAGTGCAAACAAATAGGAACAGTGAACAAATAAAGAAAGGTAACAATTGACCAATTAGACTGAGGCCAGAGCAGCCCAAATACAAGGGTTAAGCAGGGAGGTACTAGGAGGAAGAACAGGAGGGAGCAAAAGGACCCCTGAGGAGTTGCTTAAGAGCAGGGTAAGAGGGGAAGAGGCAGAGATGGGTAGGAAGGTTAAGGCAGAGAAAGCAGTCTGACCCATGAGGGTATTGCAACAAGGGGTAACTGGTTTGAGAGTCAAAATAACAAGTAGGCTAGCCTGGGGAAGGGGTTAGGGGGGTTACAATAAGCTGAATAAAATGAGAGTCAACTACTCAAAGGAGTTTCACATTATTCCTGATATAACATGCAAAGTATGTTGTTTTTCTATGGGGAAGCCCAAGATTATTTCAGTATTTCGGGGAGGCTCAAGATCTTTTCCATGGCTTAGGATAGGCTCGCAATATCAAAGTCTGAGAACTAATAGTATAAAGGACACCTTGTCAAGAAAAAAAAAACAATTGAACCGCTTGCATTTTTTTTGAGAATATAATCTTTTGGACCACAGACAGGGGTGATTAAGCAATCTTTCTACTGAGTGACATAATTGAACCAAATGATTTTTCCCACTGCAGTCATCCTTGACAGGAACTATGTCTTTTTCAGGGTGATGGAACTCTTGTACTCAGTGAAGTGGGTCCTCAGCACCAATCTGCTCTCCATTGACAGGGGCCTCCACTAAGAATGCTCCAGCCTCTGTCATTTAGTCTTCAAACCCCTAAACTCCTCACAGTACCATAAAGAACTGCTACAGAATGTCAAGGGATAGATATGGTAAGGTGCCTGGGAGTAAAAGCAGACACAATGGCCATATTATAACTCTCCGTGGTGCCTCTTGGTTCCTCAGCACACATTGTCATCATACTTGAGATTAGATTATGTTTAGGGCAATATCTGACCATCTCCGCAACTCGGCTGTAACAATAAGGGGACCCTAAAGAGGAACAACACAGCATGAGGATCTGACCAAATGACTAGATCAACCTTGACCACATAAATGATGGATAATGATAAAATTTATTTTTATCCAGGTACATACATTTACGGAAAAAATCCCTATTTTCAAAGAATGACCTATACAAATTACATAAATACATATAAAACATGCTCATTAAAAGTAAATAAAAACATGTAGGTTACAAATTGCACTTAGAACACCTTCAAGGGAACTATATTTCATATGTTGCATTTACAGGGCTTTTGAAAAAGATTTCCTTAGGTGTTTTGAAACTCTTTAATAAAGTTTTTGACTTTTAATTCTGTTGCTATTCCATTCCAAGACTTTGCCAAAGGAGTTTGTAGCAAATGTCAACACCCAGCAACAAAACCAGGTCCAAGGCATAGCCAGACTGGTGGGTACCAGAGGTAACTACTTGTGTGAGGCCCAGTAATGACATCAGCAGGAGGAACTGTCGCCTAAGGTGCATGGCTTCATTATTGACCCAGGCATTGGAATTCCCCAGCATTAATAATTTGGGAGCACCCAATACCAGATCAAACATGAAGTACTACAAGAGAGAAGAAGAATTAAAGCACTAATGGTACTAAAAGAAAGAAGAATCAATGTACCAGTGATAATAAAGGAAAGATGAAGAACTGAAGTACCATTGTTACTAAAGGAAAGTAAAAGAATCAAAGTGTGTATAATACTAAAGGACAAAAGATGAATCAACTTGCCAGTGGTACTAAAAGAAAGAAGAATTATCTGGCCCACTAGCACAGCGGCATGGTGTCCATCTGTGACACCGACGTCCCGGGTTCGGGAACAGATCCGGGATGTCAGAGTACTAACCATGGTGAAGCTAGCCTCCTCTAGAGGCCCAATATTGCACAGCTCTCCTTCTCCGGGGGGTGGGACTGGCTGTGCAATATTGGGCCTCTAGAGGAGGCTGGGGGCTTCACCATGGCTGGTATCTGGACTCCTTGGAGGTATGCAGACGCTGGCGTCATTGCATGCCACAGCTCCACAGCAACTAAGGGGGGAAAAAAAACACATTGCCACTGCCTCAATGATGCTCACTCCCTGGCCCTGATCGCCAGCCATGGCACTCCCCCAGCTGATCTATCCCATCTTCTTCTGGCACTGACCTGACTTCGCGCCCCACTCTGGGGGGCATGCCAGGAAGGCAATGTCAGTTGATACTCCTACCAGCAACCTTTTCCCATCGCCACGATCATTCAGGTCAGTGTTGGTGGCCCCACCCTGGGGGGCAAACCAGGGGGTATTGTTCAGGAGGTAAGTCCGTGAGGGTGAGGAGGAGGTCTGGGGAGGGCAGGGAAGAGTATCAGGTGGTCAGCAGTGAGTACAAAAGCATATAAAATAAAAAAAAGAAGACTTGACACACCAGTGATACTATAGGAATAAAAAAGAATTAAAGTATCAATAATACTAAAGAACAGAAGAAGAAGAAGAATTAATGTATCAAAACACTACAGGAAAGAAGGGTCACCATACCAACCGTACTAAGGGAAAGAAGAAAAATCAGTAGTACAGTACAAATGGTACTAAAGTAAAGAAGAAGAATGAAAGTTCAAATGGTACTAAGGGAAAGAATAAGAATTAAAGTACTGATGCAACTAGCAGTAATAGTTCAGTAGTTTTTTTCTAATGGTGCCCTTTCTAGAAGGCCCAGGGTACCTTACAAAAATGCAGACGTGAGAGATGAGGCCCCATATTCAGACATTTGTACTAGTGCTGTGCTTATGCTAGTGCTAGTTCTAGCACCAGTACTCAACTTGAGTTATATTCAGAGGCATTGCACTGGCGCTAATACTGTTGCATATAAATAAGGCTGCACACATGTTACACAAATGCATTGCATTGGAGCAGCACGAATAGCACAGTGCAGTGCAGTTGCATGTCACTGAATATAGCACTGAGGATAGCGCTGAACATGGAGGCAGCAGTGGGTGTGAGTAGGGCACCAGTGAAAGACACAGAACACAGCATAGGTATCAAAATAAGCGCTACTATATACAATATAAAATACAATTAAAAACCAACAAGGGCAACCGCCTCTATGGTGGGGAGGGAGAGTAAAATAGCCTGCACAATGAAAGTGGTGACAACTAAGGAAAAAAGGATAACTGCCCATATAAGGGAACTGGGGGCAACTAAGGAAAAAAGGCAACCATACATAGAAGGAAAGGGGGGGACACAAAAGTAAAAAAGGGCAAATGCCCATCAACAGCACAACTGTCCATAGCTTAAGGGGCTGCAGGTGGTGGTGAAGGCAGCTGTTATTGCTGCAGCTGGTGCTGTATTGCAGCTAGGAGGTCTCTTCTAGCCTGTGCATTCTCCTCCACCCTCTTCACCAGCACCCAAAGGAGATGGACCTTGTGCTGGAGCAGCTCGTCCCTGCCCTTCCAGTTCACAATGTCTTGCTACCATTCTGCAGCTCATCGGACACCTATGGAAGGAAATACACTGAACTCTGCTGGCTGTACATACATGAAGAGGGACATAGGAGTGGTATAACATGCATAATAAAAGTACAATCAGCTGACACATGGGCCACCATGCCACACATAAGTTGAGGGAGTCAACAGCTGCAATGGAATGTGCGTGGCATACCAGACACAGCATTGTGGACCACAACAGTAAAGGACTGCACATACAGTGAGTGTGCCATGCTGCAATGGAGCATAATTGAGGCATGCAAGGGATGCATGACAATGGCAGGCACACCAGATGTGGGAATGCAGCACAAGTAACACAGTACCACCCAGAACCTGAGAGGTAGTGTAATGACCCAAATGGCTTGGAGCTGAACACATACACACAGTGCCCTGCAGACATTCCATCCAGCACACAGACCAACACAGATGTGAAGGACAACAGATATCCATGAGTCACCCTGTTTGGCTGCAGAAACAGTGCCAGGCAAAAACATGGCTCACACAGCACAGCTGTATGTGGATGGGGCTGTCATGCAGCACTGTGTGCAGCAGCCAGAGTAACGTGTGCGCAGCAATGTTGTACTGTGTGTGGGTGGCAGCTTTACACACACTACCGTGGTCAGCAAACAACACTAGTGTGGGATGGAGAGCAGCAGCTGCCAGCCCCACCCTAGGTACAGGGTCCCCCCAATATAGAGCCACTGCCAGACAGTGGGACCTGTGAAGACACTGTGTGTCCAAATGTATGCATTGCCATGCCCATGTACTATGGAATATTTATACTCTGGTCATCTCTGTGTTGGTTAGATGGCACAGGGAACACACCACTGCATGGTGTAATGCATGACAAGTTACAGTATACACATACACAGGGTAGTGTAAACACTGTTACTGTGAAATGTATAATATTTTATCACAGTTAGTAAATTATCATTGACTATAGAAATAAATTGCTGGTAGAGCATATCATGAGATCTTCCCAGGGCGTTTGTCCACAGAAACAAATTTATAAGTTCAGGTGTCTGTTAATCGGTACCTTATAACTTATAAGCATGAAAACTCAACAATTCAGCTGTACCTTTAAATCAAACAAACAAATGTATTGAAAGGCAGATAAATAAGTAAACAGGTAAACATTATGCTTGTATCAGTCTATGAAATTCCTGATGTGGCCAGTCAGAGCTCATTCCTGGAATATCTTGTTCTCATGTGGCTGATAAGTTGACAGATCTTCTTCAAGGATATCTCTTTCATCAGGCCACACCTATGGAACTATAGCCGTCAGGTATTAGGACCAGATGGAAACTTTTTGCAAGCTGTCCACTAGGGGCCACCCACAATGACGTCCTATGTTGGCTCTCCCTATATAAACGTGGGTGGCCCCTTCCCTCTTCCATTCTTTTCCCATTATCGACAATTCTTTTTAGACCTGTCGCAGAAATGCAGTTGCTATTACCATCGTTGTTTTACTTCTTAGTACAAATAATCACTTTTTAAAAGTGCTTTTCGGTGGCGTGTATGTCTCTCCAGAGTCATTGTCATCAAAGCTTTTTTGATACTGCAAGTGCAGCAAGAAATTTTACTCTAAAGACTCACACTATGTGTGCATGTGCTGTTTAGGCTGGGACCACAATGTGAAGGTGTGCCCAATTTGTAATGGCTTTAATATGGCCACCAGGCGACGCAGAAAGAGTGCTTTAGAAAAGCAGTTGCTAAAACAATTCTTAGAGGTCATATGCAAAAGTTTTTAAAACTAAAAGAGGCAGTGCCATTCAATAAACACTGCTATAAAACCTATGTGTGTTTCAAGTTTTGTAACAAAAGTCAACAAATTAATGCATTTTTAGTGTCTTTTTGTTGTGGTCCATTTCTCCAAGGTTGCTGGTTGCTGACTCAGCATGCCTCCAGGCTGTTGATGTCATTTGGGGTGCTACTTAACTGTGCTTGTTAGGAAGTTGTATTGCTGCTAGTAACACAATGCTGATAACTTCACTGCTGTTGGTCATTGTCTGTTTTACATTAATTTAGATTTAATAGGGACCTTATCTGCACTAATTCGTTCTAGGGATGGATGTGCTAGCCCTGGTAAAAAGATAATTTTTAAAGTGATTTATTGAGGTTTGCCATAGAAAGTGTGAGAAGTAACCTGTAAGAGTGTACTCTACTGTTCTCACAATGCCTCACTACATAAGTCAGTATACTGGCTATTAGTTTTTCTGTGCTCACTTCAGAAAAAGGAGACTAGACTACATCTTTCAGTAAATAAGTCTAATAGCTTGATACAGCATGCACAATGCCTTGTTTTGAAAATAAACATACAAGAGCTTATATTGTTGATGCCACTATAGAAATACAAGACTGTGCCTCACAGTAAGGAACTTGGAAATCAGCTTCTTATTGTATCCACAATGCCTTGTTATAGACATTTACATATTAGGTGCTCACCACTACCAACATATGAGACTGTACTTCTGAGTAAGGCACATGTAAGTCAATGTTATAAATTACGCAGAATTCCTTGCTATTGTATGTAAAACATTGACAGTTCCCTTGCATGACATCATTCTGGGGGTGTGGCCGCAAAGAGAAACTGGAGGGCAGCCAGAAACAAAGCACTGATAAAACATAACAATAAAATGACTATGACAGATTTTTTTACAAAACAAATTGCAGCTTCAACATCTGAAGCATGGCTGTCTATGGCATACTATGAGAAAAAGGCATTTGGAGAACCTTCCCATATCACTTTAACATCAAAGTGCTGCTCTCCCTGACTTTTGCACAGGCTAAAAAATTAAATTTAAGCTGTTATTGTGCATTAGTGGCACTGAGCATGACAACCACAATCAAACAACTTTCAGATTCTTGCAACAAGCACAGTGCAAGGAATAAGAAGTCTTTACAGACCTCAGCAATGTGACAGTCTCCCTAGCTTAAGAATTGAAGAAAGAGAATAGTATCCCAAATGACATCCCTAGGGCGGAGACATGCCGATTACCATAGGGAACAGAAAGTCTCAGCAACTAGCAGTGTTGCTGAAGCAGACCACACAATAAATAGCTATAAATAGTATGAAATGGTAGATTTTCATATAAAACACTAGGCAGACACTGTTATTATAACAATACTTAATGACTGATGCTGACAGTTTAATTTCTGTAAATTTCATCGCACATTATCTTTAATCTGAATGGAAAAGGAGTTCCACCAGGAAACCCCCATCGCATTGCTGGCCCACTCCTTGTGATCTAAGAAATCCCAGAAGAAAACTTCTGGGTGTTGCAGTTGATGTCGGGGGCCCTCACCTAGCCTGTCAACATCTGCAGGCACTTCTGTTGACACAAATATGGGTGCTGATGTGCAGGCAGGTCTAGCATCCTTTATGGACATCCTTAAATGCTTGCTACTTTCTCCTTCATTGATGAATGTTCCACCGATGGGGCCCACACAACAAATCCCTGTGGTGACACCTCTCTGGTCAATGTGCCAGATACCCTCTAGGCTGCCAACGACTTCCTCAGCTCCACCACTGCATTCTCAGGACCATGTCAATGAGGACCAGGAGTACAATCCAGAACTAATTATGGATGAGGAGGAGGAAGAGGGAGAGAAATTTGTGGAACAATATGAAAGGACTAGTTCCATAGTCTCTACTGGAAGTAAAGACTCGGCTGTTTATACCCCCAGGTCTTCCCCTGAGGACCCCTCTTCATCACAATGATGCAGGAGCTGCAGTCTGCAATGGGGTTTGTTGCACAAGAGAAAAATATTGCTAGGAACCTAGTGGAATTCTTAGAATTACCAGATACCCCACCAATAGTCATTCCTCCCCTCCTGCCAGCCCTAGAGGGTGCTACCTTAGCTGCCTGGCACAGACCTAACATAATACCTGCCATACCAAGGAAGGCAGATAAGCTGTACTAGGCCCCATCAGCAAGCCATTCTTTGTAGGCCTGCCGGAGGCAGATTCAGTAGTCATTAATGCAGCCCATGATAGATCTAAGATTCCTAAGCACTTCAGTTCTCTTCCTCCTGACAAGGAATCCAGAAAACCTGATCTCCTGGGCAAGATGACTTTTGACTCAGAATCTTTTGGGCTACGGATAGCTAATTACCAAGTACATATGGTAAAATACCAAAACACTCTTTGGTGGAAGGCCAAAGTAGTCATCCAGGCCCTCTCAGAGGGCACTGCTAAGTAAGAAACATTGAATGCCTTGTCTACAGGTGCCAGCATAGGTGAACATCTCCTACAATACACCTATGGCATTTCTGATGCCTCTACCTGGGCAACTGCCTCTGCTATTTGCCTCAGATGGCATTCCTGGTTTGAGTGGCCGACTTTGCTAATAATGTTCAGCAATCCATACTCAGTGCACCATTCAGGGGATACAAGTTGTCTGAAGCAGATGTGCAGGACATTCTTTCCAACTTACAGGCCTCAGCTAGGTAGGGTAAATGGGCAGACTGGATGGGACTGGTGGTCCTTATCTACCATCAACTTCTATGTTTCTCAGGTAGAACCCTGAAATCCTTACATTCTATGTATCATACCCAGCCTATGCCTAGGCAGCAGGTGCCCTTTCATCTAGCCACTACCAGACATAGATCTGCAACCAGAGAACAGGGCAAAGATAGGGCAGCAGCAGCCTTGCCCCCACCAGGTCCCACCACATATGCCCACTCAAAAGCTCCTAGAGGTGGCACTGCAGCAGCAGTCGCAGCAACTGGCTCTGCCTGACTCTTCCTTATTCCCCACACCACCTGCACCTCCAGAGGTGGTGGTTGGGGGGTCACCTTTCTCTCCACTTGGACCGGTGGAGAAAGGTTACTTCAGATGCTTGGGTCCTGCAGAAAATAGCACAAGACCATGCTCTGGAGTATCTGGAACCACTTCCAGACCATTCTAGTACCCTGTAGAACACCTTCCTTTGCTCTTGGAGGAAATTCACATCCTGCTTCAAAAAAGGGCAATATAACATGTCTCCATGGAACAAAGGAACACAGGGTTCTATTTTCAGAACTTCCTAATCCAAAAAAATGGAAAGGAGACCTGAGACCCATTCAAGACCTCAGAGATCTGAACTTTTTTTATAGAATCTAAGAAGTTCAGAATGGTCACACTGCAAGGCCTTCTTCTGCTGCTTCAATTAGGGGGCTGGATCTGGTTCCTAGATATACAGGATGCTTAAACAGCAACTGACATGTCTCGGTAGAGATGTGCCAGTAGTGCCTTATCCTGCCTACAGTACCTCCTGGTACAGAGGGTACCACAAACAGAGGTACTGTAAATTCCATTTTTGCTGGTGAAAGTGCTGCGGAATTAGCATTTCACTGGTGAAATGGAATTTTGCCAGGTCCCCATCCCGACCTGACGTCATCCTCAGGTTTGGATCGGGAAGGGGACCTGATGCTGTGGTGGGGGCATGCATTGCACCCCGCTGCATCTTTACAGTAAAATATTGCCTTACAGTACCTCCATTTGCGGTACCCTCTATGCCGGGAGGTACTGTAGACAGGATAGGGCACTACTGGCACATCTCTACCGAGACATATCAGTTGCTCTTTCACTGCTCATCAAGATTTGCAAATCACACGGGAAATATCTAAGATTCCTGTTTCAGGGAGAATGCTACCCATTCAGAGTTTTGCCCTTTAGCTTGTCATCTGCACCATGGGTATTTATCATATGGTTAGCAGTGGTAGCAGCAGCCCTCTGCAGGGGATGGCCTACATGTCTTCCCATACTTGGATGACTGGCTTCTCAAAGCTTCCTCCAAGGAGCAGCTTTCCTACAACCCAGACCTTACCAGATACCTGTGCAATGCTTTAGAGATTACTGACAACATCCCAAATTCAATCCTGACCCCTTGCCAATGTCTACAGTGCATAGGGGCAGTCCTGGACACAGCACAAGGCATAGCCTTCCTGCCACAGAACAGGGCTGAACATCTGATAACACAGGCCCAGATGATCTACAACAACAGGTGAGTCACAGCCAAGACATTCCTTAGGCTTCTAGGTCTGATGGCAGCTGTGATTACTACAGTACCACTGGCAAGGCTGCATATGAGAATCTCACAGTGGACACTAAGAGTTCAGTGGGACCAACGCATGGATGATCTAGAACAAAAAGTTCTAGTTATCTCCCCTGTCAGAAAAGTACTTCAGTGGTGGATGGAACCCACCCCCTTGCTGAAGGGGGTTCCCTTCTCGATTCCCTCCCCTCATCAAATTCTCATCGCAGATGCCAGAGGCATAGGGGTGTGCGAAAAAAAATTTCCGCCAGCGGAATTTTGGCACAAGTGCAAATTGTCAGTGAATGGCCACATGGTTGTACAAGCAGGTGCTCATTCACTGACAGTTCAATAAACTGTGGATAGAATAAATTCTACAGTTTGTATGCATTTTTACGCAGTTCACAAAAAAGTCAGTGGAACTTGGCAAAAATCCGCAGAAAATTCCAGTTTCGCCAATGATGAAAGTTCCAAAATTTCTGCTAAATTTCCTAAAATTTGTGGAAGTTCCATGAAAGTGGAATTCGCAACTTTCTCCACCCTTACTTAGGGATGGGTGGGGGCACATCTAGGGCCTCGTCAGAGCTAGAGGACATAGATAAAAGTGGAGAACACCCTCCAAATAAATGTCCTAGAAATGAGAGTTGTTCTGTATTGCCTACAGGCCTTTCAGTCCCACCTCTTCCAGGGCCCTCTGTTAATTCAGATGGACAACATAAATGGGATGTGCTACGTCAACAAGAAAGGAAAGACTCATTCCTATCCCCTTTGCAGGGAGGTAACAAGAGTTTGTTACTGGGCCCTGGAACATGGACTAAAACTATCAGCAGTGCATGTTTCAGGGGCCCAAAACATCTTGGCAGACAGCCTAAGCTGGTCACAGTCGAGGATGTATGAGTGGGAGCTGCTGACCTCAGTTGTAGAAGACCTGTTCAATAGATGGGTCATCCAGAGCTGGACCTTTTGCATCCCCACACAATACAAAACTGCTGATTTTCTGCTCACTTGCTCCAGAGTCTGGAGTTTTTGGGTGAGACACGTTGTCCCTCTCTTGGAAAGGGAGGTTCCTGTATGCCTTTCCTCCCTTCCCCCTAATCCAGAGAGTACTAATCAAGCTTTAAATGGAGGGAGCAACAGTGATACTCATTGCTCACTGTGACTTCATCAAATTTGGTTCTCCTACTGCAACAATTAGCAGTGAATGCTCTAGTACCCCTGCCATTATGCCAGGGTCTTCTGTCACATGAGCATGGGACACTGGTCCATCCAGACCTCAAGTCACTCCACCTTCATGCATGGATCCTGAAGACATAGCCATTGCCAGGTTTGGAGTGTCCCAAAAAGTGGCTGATGTCTTGATAGCTGCCAGAAAGCCTTCCACCAGAGCTACTTACTCAATGAAATGGAAGCAGTTTGCTCTGTGGGCTGCTTCTCACCAATTTTTTTTTTTATTTTTAAACTTTATTTGTAAGTTTAATGATTTTACGGCATTCACTGATACACATAAAAATACAGGATAATGTATGTAAACCTCAACCAAGCATGGGCACTCTGAATGTAGCAAATTAAAAGGGAGAGAAAAGAGTCCAGGTCTAGCTGGGTGTACCCAAGCTATGAATAGGAGAAAAAGGTCCAGAATGTTCCTCCTGTAGGGCAATGATCCTCTCACCTCAAACTTTTAGACCCAGATCCAATACCAGGAGGTCAGCTTGCTTGAAGGATTCAGGTGGAGGGGGCAAAGAATACAAGGAAAAGCACTGTAATTACTATAAGTCAGATAATCTGGCCCCAATAAAGTTGAATATAAAAATCCACAGCTTTATGCAAGCATGGTACCCAGCACTGTGGAGACAGGATATAATAAGGAGATAACAGCATTTCACAAATTGAGAGGTGTCTTATACATGCACATTATAACCAGCACAGTACTTGCCTTTAACCTATTTGAAAAGGTAGTAAATTAGGAGCTACAAACATGGCAATATAAGTGTAACTGTTCACAAACATAACCCAGTCAAATGCTTTAGGTAAACATTTCAAAATCTTAAACTGCGTAAAGAAGGATAACAGCAGATCTCTCTCAGAGAAGAGTCCAGATTGTTCAGAGCCCAGAAGCCCAGAGGTTACTAATAGCTTAGAGATCCCAGGTACCTATAAACAGTAATGTTCAGCCTTCATCTTCAGAGGAGCTATTAGTAGGGTGCAGTATGGAGATCAGCTTCTCTGTGAAAAGGGCAGCCACTTCAGGGTCGACAAAGACTTGCTACTTGGCTGCATGTCTGACAAGAAGGCTGGCAGGGAAGTTCAGTTTTGCCTCAATGCCATTCTGAAGAAGTTGTTTTTGGGTAATTTGTAGCTCCTTCTTCCTAGCCTGTGTCTGAGCGGCTAGATCAGGAAAGAAGGAGAGCCAATTCCCTTCCCAGATAATCTCCTCTCTAGCTCGAGCTGCTTGAAGGAGTGTGTTTCGTGCTTCTGGCAATGATAGAGTTGCGATCGCTGTATGGGGCTGATGAGGAGAGTCAGTGCATGTTTTAGGCTACTGGGGAATAGTGAAGGCCTTATCACTTGGATGTTAGTGTTGGAAGGCAGGAGCTTGAGATCTTGAAAGATCCGTTGGTTTATTGTAGCTTGTAATTCCGTGGCACCCGAGTACTTAGCAGGAAACCCCACTATCCTGATATTGGCCTGGCGCTGTAGATTTTCTAATGTTTCAATTTTAGATTTGACGAAGTTCAGATCTTTCACCATGGCCACATTGCATTCTCTCTGCCGATCCGACTCCCCCTTAAGCTCTTTAATCTCAGCCACATTGTCCTGAATACACGAGAAAGGGTCCTGAAGGAACTGGAAGTAATAAGAGTTGATAAAGCAATGGGGCCAGATGGGGTGCACCCCAGGGTCCTTAAAGAACTAAGAGAGGTGGTGGCTGAACCTCTGTCTATCCTGTTTAGCCAATCACTGGAAACAGGGGAGGTAGCCAAAGACTGGAGGATAGCAGATGTAGTCCCCTTATACAAAAGTGGGAACAAAGAGGAAGCGGGGAACTACAGACCAGTCAGCCTCACCTCAGTAGTGGGGAAGATCATGGAAGCACTACTGAAGGAGAGATTGGTGGAACATCTGGTTGTCAATGGACTACAGGACCCAAGGCAGCATGGTTTCACCAGGGGGAGGTCATTGTCAGACCAACCTCATTGAATTTTTTGACTGGGTGACTAGGGAGGTGGATCAGAGGAGGGCAATGGACATGGCCTATCTGGACTTCAGCAAGGCCTTTGACACTGTGCCACATAGAAGACTATTGCACAAACTGGGGAATATGGGTGTGGGCAGGACAGTAGTGTGGTGGACAGGTAACTGGCTGGGTGGCAGGACACAGAGGGTGGTGGTAAATGGCTGTCACTCCACAGAGGGAAGAGTAACCAGTGGGGTACCACAGGGATCACTGCTGGGACCGGTCCTATTCAATATCTTCATCAGTGACATTGAGCAGGACCTAGAAGGCAGAATTTCACTGTTCGCTGATGACACAAAGCTCTGTAACAGAGTAGACACACCAGAGGGTGTAGACAGAATGAGAAGGGACCTGCAGAAACTTGAAGAATGGTCAGGGGTTTGGCAGTTGAAATTCGAAGCAAGGAAGTGCAAGATAATGCATATGGGGCACAAAAACCCTAGCACAACATATTAGTTGGGGGGTGAGGATATAGCATGCACCAAGCAGGAAAGGGATCTTGCAGTTATCATGTCTGATGACCTCAAGGCAGGGAAACAGTGTGACAAGGCAGCAGGTAAAGCAAATAGGATGCTGGGATGCATAGGCAGGGGCATCACCAGCAGGAAAAGGGATGTCATAATTCCACTATACAAGACACTAGTGAGGCCCCACCTGGAGTACACTGTACAGTTCTGGAGACCTTACCTACGTAAGGACATAGACAGGATAGAGAAGGTTCAGAGGAGGGCAACAAAGATGGTGCATGGATTGCATCACAAGTCCTATGAGGACAGGTTGAAGGAACTGAACATGTACTCCCTGGAGGAAAGGAGGGAGAGAGAGGGGATGTGATAGAGACATACAAGTATCTTACAGGGAGGAACAAGGTGCAGGAATACACTATTTTTAAGTGAAAAAGATGTTCCAGGACAAGAGGGCATGGGATGAAGTTGGAGGGAGAATGATTCAGAGGAAACGTGAGGAAAAATTTCTTCACAGAACGGGTGGTGGACAAGTGGAACACCCTGCCAGAGGAAGTGGTGGGGGCTGAAACAATCACGGGATTTAAGAATGCATGGGATAGACATAAAGGAATTCTGGAGGTCGGGGTAAGGGGCAACAGACTTCTTGGAAAACATAAACTGAACTTACAAGCTCAAATGGGCAGACTGGGTGGGCCATAGGCCCTTATCTGCCGACACTGTCTATGTATCTATGTCATTTTCCAACAGCTTAGCTTCCACCGATGCCAGACGTTTGTTAGTATCATCTCCTGTTTCCTGTGTTTTCATTAACAAGGCCAGTATTTGTGATGTGGGAAGCTCTGGTGCTACCATGTCTTTAAAGATGCCCAAAGCCACACTAAAAGTTGGTGTCTGTGCAGCAAAATAAGCATCCATGCTCTGGGAGGGCCTTTTGAGGTCCCGTTTTGGACTCATTCTGCTTAAAATATTTTCCGATTGCTGATAATAAAAGATTTTCCTGTGTCCAACTGTTTTTAAGTAAAAAGCAGGAATCTGAATTTGTAATCAGAAGAGCTGTTCCTTCAGATGACTGCCATGTTGGAGCTCCACAGCGCCCCCCTCCGCTTCTCACCAAACTGACCCTTTTACCTGTCCAGTAAACCATTCTAGAGTATTTGCTGTCCTTATCAGATGCAGGCCTACAATACTCCTCTATCAGGTGCACTTGGCTGTCATTTCAGCCTTCCATGTGCCTATTGATGGTCCTATGGTTGCCCAGCTGGAGGTGGCCCCTCCCATTTTGAGAGGCCTTCTACACTGGAAACCTCCAATTCTGTCCTGGCTTGGGATCTGCATTTTGTGTTAGAGAAGCTTACTTTGGCTCCTTTTGAGCCAGCCGTGACTTGCGAGCTACACTTTATATCTTGGAAAGCATTATTTTTAGTTGCCATCACTTCTTCTCAAAGGATTTCAGAGCTGCAGGCTCTAATGTGTGAGCCTCCTTATTTGATTTTCCACGAAAACAGGGTGTCTTTGCATACTAATCCTAAGTTTTTATCAAAGGTGGTGTCAGAGTTTACTTTAAATCAAACCATCCACTTGCCAGTTTATTTTCCAGATCATGCTAATCCTGGGGAAGCATTGCTCCATAATTCAGATGTACATAGAATATTCAGATACTATATACACCGTACAAAGGACTGCAGGAAGTCCTCACAGCCTTTGTTTTCTTCACCCCTGGGAAAGAGGGTGTTCCAGTTTCTAAACAGTGCTCGTCCAAATGGCTGGCCAACTGTATTACTTTCTGTTCTAGGAAGTACGGTAAGGAACTTCCTGTGGTTGTTCATGGCCACTCAACTGGAGGCAAGGCCACTTCTGTTGCCTGTTTCAGGAATGTGTCTACTGTTGAGATCTGTGCAGCTGCCACCTAGAGTACTGTCCACATCTTCACTAACCATTACAATGTGGACATTGCCTCAAGGAAAAGGGCAGGCTTTGGCCTAGCTGTGCTGCAAGGCCTACTTTCTTCGGCCTGTAGGCTACAGCCACCCAGACTGTTTCTCTGTCAGTACTGCTTGGTACTTGTTCCATAGGTGTGGCCTGATGAAAGAGATATCCTTGAAGAAGGTAGAACAGTTATGTACTTACCATAACAGTAGATCTTCGAGAAAATCTCTTTCATCAGGCCATGGTGTCCCACCCTCCATCCCCCTACATCCTGAGGGCTCCTTCTCCATAGGGCTTTGTCTGCAGTTTTCTGCCTTGCCTGGTCTGCAGAGCCATAGCTCCCCTTCTGGTTCCCTACAGGGAGGTCCTCCAAGCATGATCTCTGATGGGGAACTGAGGAGGGAAGGGGTTGCCCACGTTTATATAGGGAGAGCTGACGCCGGACATCATTGTGGGTGGCCCTTGGTAGACTGCTTGCACAAAGTTTCTGTGTGGTCCTTATGCCTGATGGCTATAGTTCCATGGGTGTGGCCTGATGAAAGAGATTCTCTCATAGATTTACTGTTATGGTAAGTTTGTAGCTGTTCTTTCTTTGTATAAAGTCAGGTTTTAGATCACAGTTCTTACTGGAGGATACTTAGAAACCCTCAGTTGCCAGTAGCTTTGCTAACGTTACTGCTGACCCTTTCCAGCAATTCAGATAGCTTGTTGGGCTGTGGGTTTGTCCCACTCTCAGATAAAGTCTATCTTTACCAGGGTCACCTCAACAGGAGAGTTTACCTTGCAATTTCTGGATTAAACTCCAACTGGCTCATACATTCCTTGATGCTCTTTCCAGGATATGCAGGTAGTCAGGTTGGAAAAAGTGCATAGACATTTCTTTTCTCTTGACAATTAATAATGCCAAAAAAACTAAATTAAATGACAGTTTGCTTTTTCTTCAAAGACGTTTGAGCTACGTCTACTTCCTCTTTTCATACAGCAAGTAAGCTGAGGTTGTCAGTGAATAGCTCAGAAAGACTGTGTATTTCCTCCTGTGTTCATCCTATATAGTTAGTGATTAGCTTTTAGATTACTATTCATACTCTCAGTGATTGGTCCTGTGCTTTCATATCACCATATTTTCACACACACACTCCTCTGATTTCTTCAGAACTGATAAACAAATTGCTTCTGCTCCTTGGTCATAGACCCAGGGCTATTAAAGAACAGAATATCTAGCACTTATTCTAATTTTAGCTTACATTTATCACCACTGAGGGCTCAGGGTCTCTACCTGTCTTTGCTAAATCTTGTTCTCGACCTAAGAAAAACATGGCTTCTCAATAGGCAAACCTGCTTATCTTAATTGGTGATATTTAGGGCTAGCGACCCCACAGCAGCATGCCTTAATGTAGCTACAATGTTAACAACAATAAAACTATTTTCTCAAAGTAAATCTTTCTTCATTGCTCAGTGAATGACAAGTCACTTAATACACAGCTAGGTACGATTACTTGTTAAACTCTACATGCCCAATATTCAGTAATGTGCACTAGTGCTGTCATTGCGCTGCACCTGTGCTAACGTTTGTGCCAGTCCTTTACCATGCTATATTCAGAGGCATTGTGCTGACGCTATACCATTTGAATATAGGACAGACTGCACATCGTGCAAATGAAAAGCGCTGGTGCAGTGCAGTGCGGTACAGCAGAACTGAATATAGCACTGAGATAGTGCAGAACATAGGGGTGCATGCATTTGCACAGCCCTGGCTAGAGCACTGAGTACAGAGCTGAACACTGGGGGTGGCAGCGGGTGTGAGAGGAGGGCACCAATAGCATACACACGATGCAGCAGCATAGGTATCAAAAATAAACTTTACGTTATAAATATGGCAACAGGCCATACAAAAAAAAAAAAAAGCTAGCAACATCAACAATAGCGACAAAAGAAACATCAATAAGAACGACAACATGTAGGGAGGGTGGGTCAAGAAACAAAAGAAAAAGGGTATCCACCTGTAACAAGGAAGGGGAGTCGGACAACAAACACAAAAACAGTAATCATCCATAAGGAGGGGCAACAAAACAAAGGGCAACCATCCGTAACAAGGGGGGTAAGCAGGAAGAAACAGGGCAGCTACCTGCAACAATGGGGGGCAAGCAAAAACAAAAAGGGCACCCACCTATAAAAGGGGATAACAAAATAGAGCAAAATCGCTTGTACAAGGTGGTAATGAAACAACAGAAAAGGGCAACTGCCCATACCAAGGGGTGGTAATAAAGCACAAGAAGGGCAACTGCCCATACAAAGGGGGGGAACAATAAAACAGAAGGCAAACGCCCGTACAATGGGGGGATATCAACAATAAAACAGGTCAACTGCTTGTAAAAAGAAGGAACAACAAACACAAAAAGGAAACCCACCCATTCGCATTAGCCATGTCCATAATTATGGGTTTACTGTTGGTGATGGTGGTGGCAGTGGTTGAGGTTGCTCGTACTACAGCGCTACTTGGAGGTCCCTGATTGCTGCTGTGTTCTTGTCCACCCTTCTCACAAACAACCAGTGGAGGTGGATTTCTCACTGCAGCTGCTCATCCCTGCCCTCACTGTTGACTATGTCTAACCAGTGGCCTTCAGCTCTATATGGGCACATATAGAAACCAAGGTACAGGACTCAGCCAATGAGGTACACAGGACAAGGGACACAGCAGTGGGATTATGTGCAGAACAGAAGTATAGCTAGCTGACACATGGACCTCCATATCACTAATAGGTGGAAGGAGGCAGCCACATTTGAATGTGAGTGGCATACCAGAGACAGCATTGAGGACCTCACAGTAGAGAACTGCACATACAATGAGTGTGCCGTACAGTGTACCAATGGAAGGGCGAGACCCCATCGGCAAAATCCCCCACAGTGATATTTTCGACAAGTTTCGAAAATGTTGCTGTGAGGAACCAGCCAGGGAAATTTTGAACTTTCATCGAGTTTTTCCTTCCCATTGAGTTAACTCCGAGTTGGAGTTAACAATCTATAGAAGGGGAGGAGTTCTGGGGGTGCAGCCCCTGATAGAAATACAGAGTGATGTCTGACAAAATTTTGCCTGTCAACATTGGGGATGTCACTATGCCGAACGTCGACAACATTGTTGTCTCATCGGCATAGGTAAACTGTGCTGTACTGCTACACAGAAGGATACAGTTGTACAAGTGGTGATCAACATGCCAAATGTGGAACTGCAACACAAGCAACAGCAGCACCAAGTCAGGGTGCAATAGGCTGTGGAATGGCCACAGGTATGAGGAGCCCCACACACATACCTTGTGCCCTGCACACCAGCCAGGCAGCATACAGGCCAAGACAGATGTGCAAGACCGCAGACAGCTATGAGCCACCCTTGTTGGCTGCAGGGTCCTGGCCAGGCATATATGTGTTACACACAGCACAGCTGTATATGGACGACACTGTTATTTATTTATTTATTTAGTTTTTGTTGACCGGGAAAGGAGGACTAGACAATTCTGCCTATTTTCAGCAGGGGAATAGAGATGAATACAAACTAAAATTGAACCAGATTAAGCTGTTGGTGGTATTTTTAGTTAATGGGAGAAATTTGTCCAAGACACCATGGAAATTCCTCTACTCTGCTGTAGGAGAAGCTGCTGTCCATCCTGCATGATGGCCAGTCTGGCTGGTGAGCCAATAAAGATGGACGTTGAGGAGGCTGGGAGTTTAGAGACACAGAAACATAGAATTTGATGGCAGATAAGGACCACTTGGCCCACCCAGTCTGCCCATTTCCCTACCTGATGGATAAGCTGCAGATTCTAGTTAATCAACAGCTTACTTCCTCCTACCCCCCACTAGAATTGCCTTATGCCTGTCCCATGCATTCTTGAATTCTCCCACTGTTCCTGACTCCACAACCTCCTCAGGAAGCCTGTTCCATGCATCCACAAGACTCTCTGTGAAAAAATACTTTCTAACATTACCTCTCAGTTGTCCCCCCTCTAGAGTTTGGTCTCTACCCCAGTCTCTGTTGTACATGAGACCAAAATATTTTTTGATGCTGCAGACCCTGTGGAAATGCAAAAAAACCCCCAGAAAATAGGAAGCAAAATGAACTGACACATACCACAGGACAACATGCGATCGAGGAAGGACTGCTTGTGGACAAAATTGCTGCTGAAATCCAAAAATTGATGTTGGAAGAAGAAGCCCAGTATCTTCAGAAACAAATAAAACTACAGAAGGCAATGGCCAAGTTACAGGATCAAATGAAAGGACCGCACCTGTCTGGAGGCCTCCTTGACAATGAGACCAGCCGTAGCAGTATATCCATGGTAACCAGCACCACATCTGTACTAAATAGCGCTCAAACTAAGGTGCCATTTTCTATTATTATTTATCAAACTGTGCCTGACAATCAAGATAAAGCTACTGTGTTTACCTTTGTGGGACATCAGAATTCAACTACGGGGGTTGTAGGAGGCAAGCAGCCGCTCATTAGTCTTCTGGGACTCACATTTGCAGATAAATCCTGGACGATAGTCCCAACCTCACAAAATATCTCTATAGCTGCTACCAAAGAAACTGTAGTCTCCACAAATCCTCATGTAGCAGTAAAACTGCGTGTAAGACAAGACAGGAGCCCTGTATTGACACAGCAGGGCCACGGAAAGGTGCGCTGCCAACTCTAGCAGTACATTCCCTGCCACAGCTGCCTAAGGTCATGCAGAAACCAGTGGTTGCTCTAAAAGAGAATGAGAGTGTGGATCACGAGTCAGGAATGGCACATACAGGGTCAGACACCCCTGGCCTAAGACTCACCCACGAGGAAAAAGGTTTAAACACTGCAGAGGTAGCAGCTGTTGTACAGTGGACAGGACAGCCTTCTGAAATTTTAGAATCAGAACTTGCAGAAAAGAAAACGCCACTGCTAAAAAGTTTGGCAGAAGATGAGGCTGGGCTAAAACATAAAGCTGAAGATTCAAGGAGGAAAGGGATAATGTGGTGTTGCAGCACAGAAATATCCTTGCTGGTCAGGTACATCTACCTACTAAATTCCCACCTCCAGAATCAACAGCGACAGCAATTAAAACTGCTTTTGGCATTTCGGGAATACAGAGGCTGAAAAATCCTGGTCGTAATATGCCCTTGAAGGGGCAGACTGGATACGAGACAGGGAGGGGAAGTGGGTGCCAGATCCCATGTAGGACCCCAATTATTTTTCACACTCTTCTGCATCCCCTGATTTGTGTCCCTAGTTGGTAGCACAGGAAAATGAGGTCAAGTCAAAAACAAGTACTACGCTCCCCATAGCTCTGAATAACTGTGCACAATCAGCTCCTAGTGTACTGCCTCCTTCAGACACTTCAGAAGGGTGCATTTCTGCAAATTCAGATACCAGTACAACAAACTCTGCCATCATTGCTCACCCACAACTGGAGTCATCATACAGTCAATCCATTTCCTCAGGAGACTCAGAGATACCCAAAACTGCTACTTCTAACCCTTTACAGGGTCCTACACCTACCTCAGGGAACACACCCCTTACACATGGGGATTCAGCAGCCCCAGGGTCTACCTTAATGGATCAAGACCCTCCGCCTGAACAACCCCAGAGACCTTTACTGTCAGAGCTGTTTAAAACAAATAAAACTGAACCACTACCCAGATGACATGCAGTAAGACTGAAATACAAAGGAGGCATGGACCCTTGCCCTGATAGGCAATACATTGGTAAAATGCTTATAAAAGTCTCCTTATGTTTCTACCCAGCTGATGTGTTTGTGTTCATCCATATTTCGGGGGAGGAAACTTTCAATATTGGTTTCCACTCTGCACACCTTCTGGAACCTTTTGGACCAAATACAACCAACTGAAGTTTTCCCTGCTTTGGACCCCTTTTGTAGCCACACTGCTAACAAAACCTCTGGTGAAAACAGTTATAATCATGTTCAGGAATGGAAGTATCCTGGTGGGGGACATCGATCACTGACTTCAACAGAAGTGTGAGGTACTGAGTGCCCCAGAGGCAATACTGGATGGGGAACAATTTTGGACAGGAGGTTGGAAGTCTAAAGTTAAGTTGCAGCAATCGGAGGAAGGCATAGTGCATATTCCAAATTGTTTTTTCTTGGGATGAGACTGGGGGGCTCTGTTTTTACCCCAAACAACCAAAGGCATGTTATTGGTGTGAGTCACGGATACACCTCTCCAGTGTTTGTGATAAACTCCAGTGTAGCCTGTGTAATGAGGTGGGACACATCAGCTCACAATGTAACAACCATTCTAGATGCAACCTCTGTGAGGAGTTTGGCAACACATATCAAGACTGTCCATGGGCATCAGCCAACAAAACAGAAGATCTGGACACAGAAGATTTAATCAACAAGGCACAAGCAGATGTGACACCTGATGCTGACACTCCTCCCTCCCACCAAACTCAGCAAACTACACTAAATGACCAGAACCTAAATCTCCTACTGTAGTGGTGGAAGACACAGGGAAACCACAGACAGAGGGTTCAGGGCATAGTGATATAGAGAACACAACAATGCCCCTCCTTCTCCATCTAGTTTTTTATACAGACCCTCTGGAACAAGTACAAACAATGGGACAACCTGATGCAATTTCTTCCTCTCAGGATCCAGTTCCAGCAAAAAAACAGGAGATCATCTAGACTACTGAAAAAGGAAGACAGCATTCAGACAATAGAAGCAGATAATCCATATGAAGTGCTTGACACCCCCACGTGGGGAGTGTCAGAAATGGAAGAACTGCCAGACTTGATGGAAATAGACAATACTCTCCCACAACACTCTGAGAAACTGTACAGTGGAAACAAGAAAAGAAGCAAGAAAAAGTGAACAGAACTGACTACTATAACTAACACTGTGGTGGCATCTCTCAATTGCCACAGTCTTGTGAATACTAAAAAGAGGCAGGCTGCATTTCAGTTATTGTATGACTTAAAATTAGATATCATTTTGTTACAGGATACATGGATGGGATTAATAACACAACAATCAACGTTTAGGTCATAGTGGCCCTGGGGACCATCTTATTGGTCCTTTGGAGCAGACAGGGCAGACGGCCTAGGGGTTTTGTTTTCAAGAAACCGGTTCTCACTCTTTCAGTTAATAGACCTCATCCCTGGGAAGGTATTGATTTTGGATGGGTACTGGGACGGGAACCCATGTTGACTTCTAAACATCTACGGCCCTCAAACTACAGAGGATAAGGTAGCTCTCTTTGATACAGTACAACCATATTTAGCTACCGCTAAATCTGTTCTACTTGGAGGAGACTTTAATTGCAGCTTACAAATCCCAAGAGGACAAAACACCCCATCAAAAATAAATTGTGACTCTATAGCCTTTAAAAAATGTACTGCAGTAGCCGATTTACTTAACTGTAATGATCAGATTAAACATACCCTGTATTTTACTCATAAAAGGGCTCAATACACTACCACCATAGACTATGTTTTTGTGTCCAAACATCTAGCAGTGGGGTCAACTAAATTATGCCCTGTTGAATTTTCACACCATCAGATGATAATCTCCACCTTAGGCATAGATCCAACACATCCTATTTCGAAGTTACGTTGGAAATTAAATACACAAATACTCTCAGACCCATCTATATAGTCAGCTATTAGACAAATTTTATTAGCACGAGCATCCATTATAGATCTTTATGGTGACAGTCATAGGGGATTGGTGGGATCAAACGAAACAGATATTCAGGCATATTTTCAATGTTATGGGAAGAATAAATCCAGAAATCAGTACTTATGATATTTAACTTTAAAACAGCATCTGCAACACATATTATCCTTAACACCTACATCAGGGAACAATTTGACCTCACAAATTAACATAGTTAAGTCAGAAATGCAGAAGTTGCAATATGATAGGGCTAGTTCTATCAGAGCTGAACTTTCTTTTGGAACTCTGGCTGTGTGCTTCTGTCTCTCATTACTCCTTGTTTTCTGCGTTTATGTGTCTTTATTTTTGTTTTGGACCATTGTTCCCTGTTTTCCGTGTTTGTGTGTTTTGGTTTTGCATTTTGGGACTCTCCTCTGTCTTTGGTTTTGTTTTGTTTTGGGGGGGGGGTTGTTTCTCAGCTTGCCTACCACCATCCCCTTGGCTTCAGCCTCTGGGATGTCTGCTCCTAGCATATTGCTACTCCAAAGCTCATACTGCTTGCTCAGTTACTCCTGAGCTCATATTACTTGCTCTCAGTTACTCACACCTCTCAAATTACTTGCAATACAACTGCAACAATTATCCGTGTATTTCAGCTCAACCATAGCTGCTCTCCATGCTGCACTTAATTATTTTCACCTGATTCAGGCTCACACTGAACCATAGCTGTGCAGCTCAATCATGCTCTCTCAACTCATTCTACTTACCTCATTGCTGCAGTTTCATTGCACTGCCAGGTTATAGCTGCTTAAAAGCATGGTGTCTCCTTTCTTTCTATGTTTATTGAAGTTCACATCCCAGTGTACTCAATACAGATGCTGCTCTCTGTCTGTACACTCTGTTATACTCTGAGGTCAGCTAGGCTACTGCTGATTGCTGTAAACTAGTTTCAATAACTGCATGTGGGTCTCAGCCCTTTCCATCACTGTCTTGTTTTTCCTATGGCAGGGACTTGGAAGTGTTTGGGGAGTCGTGGCCCTATGTGGCTACTTACTTAAGTTTTATATCCTGTCTCCACCGCCGAAAATCCTCAGAGTATTTGTCACCTTCATTGGCTTTTTGAAATGTCTCGCTGGCTTGCCCCACTATTCACAGTGCTGCTACACTGCTACTATGTTTTTCAGACCTACGTGCAGGTCTGACTACTGCTACATTGTTTACTGACCAACGTGCAGGTCCACTCTTGCTTACGCAATCTTTGCTTCATGCCTACCACCATCCCCTTGGCTTCAGCCTCTAGGATGTCTGCTGCGCTCGCTACTGCATCCAACCTTTGCAAGGTCTCAGCACTTAACACTCATTCAGCTCTATATCAGTTCTGGGGCATGCCAGCCATACCATTCTGGTGCAGGGTTCCCTGCAGCCGATAGTCTCGCTCTGCATTTGAAGTCCACATCTTGAGCGTGCCCGAGTTGGGGCGGGTCCTTCTCACCTGGCCCATAGCTGGGAATGTCCTCGCTCTGGGCTTGGCTTTAGCTGTTCACTGATGCGACAGCAGCTCCTGGTGTAGAAGTTAAGACTAGCTGTGAAGGGTGGTTACTCCTATCTCCTTTGACTCTAGTGGTTCCACTACAATGGTTATCCATTGGCTTCAGTGGTTTCCCTAGCAAAGCATCTTCACCGCATACTCCCTACGACTGCCTTTGGTTCACCTGGTTTGTATTTAGGATGAGTAGGCCAGGTGAGTGCCTCAGCAGTCGTTGCTCTCCTCCTCCCACCTTGGTTGCCCCAGATGTTGTAGAGCACTCATGCAACCTTCCATGGTGTTTCCACTACAGGGATTGAGTGAGAGCTTTCCACCAAATTGGAATATTTTCCACCTCACTTTAATTGGGTTTCCAAATTGCAGCAGCTGAGCCGTCACTAAATAAAACATGTCAAGCCTGGAGGGAAGGCAACCTAAGCCTTGGATCCCTAGAGATTTCCACCTCAAAGGGTTTTTTTTTCTCTCCTCCGTGCCCAGGTCATAACTGTTAGTTAGCATAGTAGTGTTCCCTAGTATTTTAGGTAGGTTCTGCTGTTGGGTGGGGTGGATGGTGTCCCTGCCATTCCCTCTTTCCTTGGAGGATCCCCCTCATTCAATGCAAACCATCAAAATCATGCCACGCAAACCTGAGCATCTCATTACGTTATCAACCTGAGCATCTCATTACGTTATCAAGTTGCCTGATGCTTTATCTACTACTATGTCACAGTTACTACTTGCTTATATGCTTCGTACTACTTCATTCTTTTGGGAATCCTTCCGAAGGTACCTTTAGCCACAGGAATCGTCCCATGGCACCTCTAGGGGTGGAACCCTCTTCGAGGGTTCCTTGTCTTTGGTACCCCTACAGGGTGGTAATTCCTCTGGAATACAGAGTGCGAATGGTCACAATCAAACTAACACAGTTGCACAAGCATAACACAATACTGGCTGCATAGGCCATTGAATTGGAAGGCTTGGCCTGTAGTTCAGTGGACAAGCAGCCAGCCACTCCCACTTCCAGAGCTATATAAGCAGTTCCTCTCAGCCTCCTTCTGAAGCACTTTTTTCTTTGCCCCACCATCCTCCCCTCCTCCTCCAGCAGCAGCACTTCTCTCCTTGGGATCCTTTCTAAGGTACCTTTAGCCACGGGAATTGTCCTGTGGCACCTCTAGGAGTGGAACCCTCTTCGTGGGTTCCTTGTCTTTGGTACCCCTACAGGTTGGTAATTCCTCTGGAACTGAGAGTGCGAATGGCCAAAACCAAACTAACACAGCTGTACAAGCATAACACTATACTGGCTGTGTAGACCATTGAAAAGATATTAAGATCAACAGGACTGTACTAATTATATGAATATCTCTCAGGATTCAATACAGTTTGTATTGTTTATTTTGTTTGGACTACAGTTTTCCATTTGCAGGTTGTTTTTTCTTTTCTTTAGATACCTTTATGCATAATGTTTTGTGACTTTTTTTTTGTATCCTTCAATAAAAACTCCCCTAATCTTTTCGAGAAGTGACATGGGATCTTTAACATCCACCTGAACTACCACCAGAATAGGCAGATGGGACCTCTGTTCAATCTCTCATCCGAAAGATGGCACTTCAGGAGCGCAGCACCCCCCTCATGCTACACTACAGTGTCAGTATTGGGATTTAACCCAAGTGCCAGGTGGGGGGGATAGAAGCCACAGCCTTCTGATCTTCTGGCCTTGAAGGTGAGTGTGCAGCCTGCTGAGCTACTGACCCTGTGTACAGTAGCCAGAGTGACACATGAGTTCTGTGGTGCTGTACGCAGGTGGGGCACTGTATGCACTTTCATTGTCAGCACAAAACTGTTGTATGATGCAGACCCACCTGGAGGCACCCTCCCTACCCTGAAGATGTTGTCACCACCCTACGTACTGGGTTGCCACTCATCCAGAGCCAGTGCAGGATATTAGCCCTGGAAAGACCCAGTCATGTCTGAATATATGCATGGTCCCACACATGAATAGTGGAGTAATAATACCCTGGTCATCAATGTGTTGGATAGACATTACCAACTCTGCATCACAACGTTGATTACATATGGTAAAGTACATGAATCGCCCACCAGTGTCCCCTCCTTTTGCCAACTCCATGCCACATATGCCAGGCTCCATGTAGCTGCCAAGGCATGACACACAGTGCATATGGCACTGGAGATGGCAGTGTTGCATAGAAACATTGAAACATAGACTTTGATGGCAGATAAGGACCTCTTGGCCCACCTAGTCTGCCCATTTCTCTACCTAACAGATAAGCTGCAGATCCTAGTTAACCAACAGCCTACTTCCTCCTACCCCCCACTAGAATTGCCTTATGTCTGTCCCATGCATTCTTGAATTCCCCCACTGTTTTTGACTCTACAACCTCCTCAGGAAGGCTGTTCCATGTATCCACAACCCTCTCTGTGAAGAAATACTTCCTCACATTACCTCTGAGCCATCCCCCCTCTATCTTCAAATTGTGCCCCATTGTTTTTGCACATCTCTTTTTCTGAAAGATGCTTCTCTCTTGGACTTTGTTGATTGCCTTGAGGTATTTGAAAGTTTCTATCATGTCCCCCCTTCCCCTCCTTTCCTCGAGGCTATACATCTTTAGTTCCTTTAGTCTTTCTTCATATGTCTTCTGGTGCAGACTCTATATCATTTTGGTTGTCCTCCTCTGGACAGCCTCCACCCTGTCTATGTCATTGCGGAGATGGGGTCTCCAGAACGGTACACAGTACTCCAGATGTGGTCTTACCAACTGTCTGTACAGAGGGCCAACAACTTCCTGTTTTTGACTGGTGATGCCTCTCCCTATGCATCCCAGTATCCCCCCAGCCCGTCTTACTGCCTTCTCACATTGCTGGCCCACGTTTAGATCATCTGATATGACTACCCCCAGGTCCCTTTCCATTTTTGTTGTTGTCAGTTTCTCACCCCCCATTGTGTACTCTTCCCCTTGGTTTTTGTTTCCCAGGTGCATTACTTTGCACTTCTTTGCATTGAATCTAAGCTGCCATACATTTGACCATTCCTCCAACCTTGCCAAGTCCCTTTTCATCCTTTCCACCTCCACCTTGTGTATCAACCCTGTTGCAGATCTTTGTGTCATCTGCAAAGAGACATACTTTCCCTTCTAGTCCCTCTGCAATGTCACTTATAAAGACATTAAAAAGGACCAGCCCCAGTACTGAACCCTGCGGTACCCCACTAGTAACCCTCATTTCTTCACTGTGGACTCCATTTACTATTACCCGCTGTGTCCTGTTGTCCAACCAGTGTTTTACCCAGGCTACCACCCTGGGACCCACTCCCAGGCTGGCTAATTTCTTTATTAATCCTTTGTGCGGGACTGTGTCAAATGCGTTGCAAAAGTCTAGGTAGGCCATGTCCACAGCCCCTCCCTGGTCTACTGCTTTGGTCACCCAGTCAAATAAATCAATTGGATTTATCTGACATGACCTTCCTGCTGTGAATCCATGCTGCCTTGGGTCCTGTGCCCCACTGGCCTCTAGGTACTCAACAATTCTTTCCTTCAGAAGTGATTCCATCATTTTCCCTACCACTGAGGCAGGCAGAGTACCATGGATGCTGGATGATGCACACGGCAAGACAGGGTGGTGTACTGGTACTACAGTGGCCTGTGCCTACCTCCCGAAGACAGACACACATACACAGTCCTGAGCATGTGGCAAAACAGGCCCGACTGACGCTGATGAGTTTGACAACCAGGGCTGTGAGCAATACCACCAATTCCTTATTGCACTAAGTCAAGTGACACAGGGCATATGCTGCTTCATGGTGTAAGGCATGCCATGGTACAGTAGGCAGATACAGGGCACCATGCCAGCTGCAGTACAGTAGGTGTACAGCAGTAGACTGCACAGGCCATGACATGCCACAGTGTCACTTGTGGGTCAATGGCCCAAGTGCAGCGTGAGTGTCCCCTACCACATCTGCATAGGTGAAGCCCCCACAGTAATGCATACTGCATGGTGGGCCATACACGGACATCATCTCTGACCACAGAGGCATGCAGCATAGTGCAGACATACAACCCTGGGTGCAACACACAAATCAGGGTACTTGCATGGATGTCTTTCTCTTGACCTGCTCCACTGGGCCCCATCATGGCTTGGCAAGTCCTCGGGACAGTCCCTCCCTGTGATCCTTATGTTCCTGGGCCCTAGCCAGGACCTGCGGTCTGCTGAGGTTTATATAGGAGAAAAGGGGAGATGTGAGCAATATCATGCAGTGGAACACAGTACACCCTACACAGTATACAAGCCCATATGTCTGTACTGTGCACCGGCTGCCATATTTGCATGATGCGGATGGACAAGTCCAGGCAGGGCCGCAATGTACAAGTGTGACTGTCTGTGGCACCACACACATGCATGCCGTGGCCCAAGAACTGCAAGCATCATAAAGCCCCCTGTAGTAGGTATGGTCTTGTGCAGCGTACGCTGGCCCGGTTAGTGCCCATATCATGCCATCTTCCCAGCCACTGTACAACAGAGCCATACATGTTGGCTATAGGTCCCGTACAATGCACAGCATGCATTTGTATGCGTGGTGCACCAGATCACATATGACAAGGGCAGAAAAGACATACCTGCACAATGGTTGGGCGGGAGCAAGATACTGTAGGTGTGGTTCCTTACAGTTGCCAGTACACACCCAGCACTCCCTGTGCAAAAAGATAGCACCCCATGCTTTACTTGACATATGCATATCAGCACCCATGTGTCATAACATGGACAGTGCACACGACACAGACAGTGGCCATATCCATGTCCTGATGCATACACATACCAGCAAAGCAACATGTAGAACACATGTGACATACTCCCAGGTTGTACATGGCAAAAGGCATTAACATATCCTGGTCAGTGGCAATGTACCCTGTAACCAAACCCTAAATAACAATCAATGACACTGTACAGTTCCCTGTCATCCACCCTGACACTGCTGCCATGTCAGTGTCACTGTGGAAGCACACAACCATGCTGCCCTGGCAGGTGTGTGCCTCAGGGAACTACAACGTGTGCTGTCATGGGAAGGCCAGAGGGATGTTGGAGTGTATTGGCAGGAGTATTACAAGCTGCAGAACGGAGGTGATGATCCCACTGTATAAACACTGGTGAGGCCCCATCTAGAATACTGCATGCAGTACTGGAGACTGCATCTATGCAAAGACATTGACAGGATAGAGACAGTACAGATGGTGCAGAGTCTTCAGCACAAGGCATATGAGGACAGACTAAAGAACCTCAATATGTATATACTGGAACAAAGGAGAGAGCAGGGCGATAGGATTGAAACATTCAAATATCTCAAAGACATAAAAAAAGTGAAAGGGAAAAACATTTTCCAGTATAAAAAGAGTACCAGGACAAGGGGACATGAAATGAGATTGGAGGGTGGCCGCTTACTCAGCCCCAGAACTTACATGCGAGTCAAAATGTTCTATGCTTAACCTTTTTCAAAATGGCTGCCGGGGGCTGAGTGAGTTTTAAATAAGAGAAAGTTATTTTTCACTGAGAGGGTGGTGGATGCATGGAACAGCCTGCCCCAGGAGATTGCAGGAGCACGCATGGTGGTGGGATTCAACCATGCATGGGATAGGCACAAGTAAACTATAGAGATGGGAAGATGTAGATAAGACCACTGACTAGGTAGAGTCAGCTGGCACAAATACAGGTAGGGTAAATGGGTAGACTGGAAAGGCCTGGCAGTCCTTATCTGCCGTCAACTTCTATGTTTCTGTATTTCTATGTTCAGGGTATGAAGATGTCACATGGGAGAGGGGGCCCATACACCTGCATACGTACGAGCAGGCCATACAGTGAGGCAGGTTTCATATAACAAATGGGAACAACAGGTACACACAGGTACAGTGCACAGTCCCTCAGGAACAGTAACTCTGATGTATGTTATCATGATACAGGATTGCACACAGGCCATTACACACTCCATACATAGAGCCAACTGTACTCACCTTGCCTTGGCAAAGTACCACTGTCTACCATCACCCACAGTTGCTGCAGGTGGTGTGCCTCCTTCCTCTGAAGGCCATTGTACTGGTGCTGACATTGGTCACCAGTGTGTGTGACCCCTGTGTGTCGTGTGCAGTGTTGACCAACAGATGCCCACACTGCGTACCTTGGCCTGTCTGACACCCCCCTTACTCAGCAGCTGGTCCTCTCTGGCCACCACCAGGTCAACCAAACTGGCAGGCTCTGTGGTAGATCACCTCTGGTCCTTTTGCAGCCTGGGCCTTCTTTATTTGCCTGCCATATTTTCCCTCAGTCTAGGCCTAGCATCCCACCACACTCTTATAGGTGTGTTCTGTCCATTTGTGCAGCATGCTGCCATGGTAGCACCACTCTGTCATGTTGTGCAGCACAATGTGTACTTCCAGGATGGTTGTACCTTGAGAACGTGCCAGGCATTGGGTGGCACATGGGCTGGGCTGTACTCTGCAGTTGCACAATGACAAGGCTTGCAGGGCCATGCTGTGTGATGTCATCCACTTCAACATTTGATGTCATGTCTACACCACAGACTGATGTTGAGCAAATGCAGGTGCAGCACCAGGGCATGCACTAGCGTAAACACATTAGCACTGGGGGGGGGCAAACCTACAATATTCAGTCAATATATGCAAATGAACCAATTTCGCAGTCCGAGGGCAAACGTCCACATCTGCATGTCATTACTGGAAGGTATGCATACATTAGCATTCCTTATTGTGCCTGGAGCATATAAAAGGAGCAAATTGCACCACTTAGATTCTACAGCTGAACTGCAGGCAGCTAGAGGTGGGTGTCCTGTGAAATGGCTTAGAAATCAACATGGGTGAGCATTGAACTGTGTGCATTCCTGTATGCAGTGGTACACTGGACATGTTGAGGTGGTGAACCACTCACATCTGCATCTGGTGGTAGTGGTGCTGTTGTGTCTAGATGGAGAAAGCCCAGGCTGCAAAAGGACCAGAGGTGATCTATCACTGAGCCTCCCATAGTGCTCAATGGCACATGACGACAGAGGATACAGTACCCTCACATATGTGAATAGGTGGTGGTGGCCCTGGCCCTGCCCAGTTCAACCTCTAAATGTCTGTGACATTGAAAATGACTGTATCTGCATATGGGCAAGCCAGTGTCAGGTAGGCTACTGACTGTGTGAGGAAATGCATTACCGGGACACCTATGTGTCCCTGACAGGGAGTTAGGGCCTCCCCCACTGTACTGTTCAGCTGTGTGCCACTGTGTGTAGTCCCTGGTCACCTGTTTTCCATTGCCTTGTTCAGCAGTTACCATGGAGGACACAGACAGCTTATGGGCCCACCATTTCTCTGAGGAAGAGTTGCGGGTGCTGGGCCAGGCCGATATGGCCAGGGAGGAGTTCTCATCTCAGATGCAGGCCATGAATGCCCAGGTATGGCAGGCCTGGGTAGAAATCACTGATGTCAGTGCCATCAGCTGGTGGAACAGGCCTATGGAGGTTGTGTGGAAGCACTTCAGGGACATGAGGAGGTGGACAAAGAAGGTCCTATTGACACAACACATGACACGTATGGGACATGCAGAGGGTCACAGGCATTGGCAGCTGCCTGTACCCTGGATCCTCTGCAGAGGAGACAATAGTCTCCATCCTACAGCCCATGGAGGTGATGAGAGAGCCAGGTGGCAGCTATAAGAGCCAAGTGGGACCGGTCCAGTCATGTGAATGACTGACTGTGCATTGCCTCCTCTGCCATGTGTGCATATCTGTGTGTATATTTGAATAGGTACATGCATACCCCAGTGCTGTATGACACATTGGGTGTAGGACACAGTACTGTTTCCATGTCTCCTGATGTGTGGCCATCCGTGTGGTACTCTACTACTGCATCTTGTGTGTTGTCACATGTGTGTTCATTAGTGCTGGGATGTTTGCTCCCTGATGATGGTGTATGTGCTCTGTGGTGCTGGGGTCTGTGCTCACTGGTGTTGCAGTTTGTGCTCATTGGTGCTGGGATGTGTGCTCACTGGTGCTGGTGTGTGTGCTTACTGGTGCTGGGGTGTGCACACACTGGTGTGGTGATGTGTGCTTCTTGGTTATGGGATGTGTGCTCACCAGTGTAGGGGTGTATAGTGCGTGCGACTATAGGGGTATAAGTGGCACAACGAATACACAGCATGGGTGTTGTTTCACCACATGCTGGGCATGCATACTGCATCAGCTGGCACACAGTTCTGTATGGTACACTGCTATATAACTCTCCTCTGCCAGTAGTTCACCAAGTCATACCGAAGATGGTGGAGGATGCCCCAGGTCCATTCAGGCATCAGCTGCCCCTGCCACCCACCCGTATGCACCTGCCAATAGACTCCAGCGAAGAGGATGAGGAAGATGAAAATGACAAGACATACACCAGAGCGGAGGCCAACTGCAGTGTACCCATGACCAGGAAGGGTTGTTCCCTTGCTGGCCCCCATAACAATGAGGCCTAGCCTCTGTTCCCATGCAGCACTGCAGTTGCAGCTGTGCAGCCCCCCACAGCCCCTGGCACAATCAACACTGTGCCACCCCATAACTCCACCTCCAGCATGGCCATCAATCTGCCACCCCTGCTGTATAACACTGGGCCAGCCACCACTATGCCTCCCCAGGATCCATCCCCCAGCATAGCCACAGCCCTGCTGCCCCAACCCATCCCACTGGCCTGACCACAGCTGGCCCACAGCACCTACAACGAACCTCAGCATTGAATGTGGTGCAGCCCTAGGCCATACAATGACCAAGGGTGCAGTTTGGCTCTGTCTCAATGGGCAGTCCCTGGTGACAGCAAGATGCAGCTGACAACTGGCAGCTTCTGTAGTCAGCTGTGGAGTCACAGAGTGTTGTGGAGGAGGAACTGACATGCACCTGCCACATGCTACATGATGATATGCAGTGTGCCATGGAGGGGGTGGAGGCACATTTTTTGGAGGGTGTGGAGGCCCTCTGTGACCTGCAGCAGGATTTGGCCTCCAGCATGGAGCTGCCGTGCCGGGATATGACCTCCAGCATGGAGTTCATGTGTGCCACTGTGCTGGAGGCTGCAGCCATGGTGGCAAGCACTGGGGAGCAGCCCATAGCTCTGGCCTGTCCAGTGGGAGTAGTGTCATCCCACAGTGGACAACACAGCATATGACCATGCCATGCAGTGCTGGAATGAGAACTCCCAGCATACCTGGGACTCCCAGGACACCAAGGACACTGCGTACACCAAAACATGGCCTGCTCCTCGCCAGAGTCAGTAACTCGCAGGACCATGGCTGGGGGTTGATAACATTGCCCTAATGCTTATGCCTGATATCATGGATGATGAACCACACAACCATACTGGGTACAGTGCACACATACTGTCTGTACCCATGATGTTTGTAGGTGATGCACGTAGGATGAAAATCGCCAACCCTCACTAACATGTGCCCCTTCTACCCCTCACCATTACCCATGTGTAATCACCCCCTGTCCCTGAGGCCTATCCCATTCACATTCCTCCCCGCCTGCACGGCCTGTCTTAGAGCTTAATCCCCCTTTCTGAACCTCTCCTGCCTGCCTGGCATATATTTGTGTTTACACCCCATTGGGCCTCCTATGGACTGTATTTGTGTGTACACTTCATTTTCTGCCTCCCCGCCATGGATGCCTGTATTTCCATCAACCCCTCCGGACCCTCCCACCTGGCTAGCATGTCCTTATGTTGACGCTCCTCAAGGACACCCCTGCTAAACTGGACTGCATAGTGTGTGTGGCCTATCTGCAACCCCCCATCTAGTTGGACTGTCTTTCTGTTAACTCCCCTTTTTGATAACCCCCCTGCCTGGATTGCTTTTATGTATATACTGATACTGTTTTGTGGTAATACATTGACTAAACACATTACAGTCACATGTGTGTTCTGTACTCACCCTCCATGTCTTCAGAGGTCTGTTATAAGGTGAGCTCTGTACTCCTGGGCACTCCTGGCCATCATGGGGTCATGCCTGTCAAGCTTTTCCTGTATCCTGTTGTCCTCTGACTCTGAATCTGCTGCAGGTTGTTCCTCTGAGGCCACCATGCATATCCCTTTGTTGAATACCATGTTGTGTAGTATACGACAGGCAAGGAATATGTCACAGGCATTCTGAGGGGTGTACTGTAGGGCACCACTGAAAGGAGCAAGGCACAGGAACCAAATCTTGAGCGTTCCAATGACACATTCAGTGATGTTCCTTGTGTGGTGCTGTGTGCCACATTGTACCTGCCCTCTGCAACAGATGTAGGCTGTAGGACAGGTGTGATGAGCAATAGGTGCAGGGGATAGGCACTGTCCCCTGTATGGTTAAAGGGCATTGGTTAGTATCACTGTCTGCAACATGGGGAGGGTGGCAGAGGCCATTGGGGTTTACTGACCAAAGATGTGGCCACTGGGGATGCCCCCACTTTCAAATCTCTGACACAGAGTGGAGCTGTGCCAGATGAAGGCACTGTGGGTGCGGCCAGGGTACTGTGTCCGGACACTGATAATGTGCCCTGTTGCATCAAACATGACTTGGCAATCGATGGAGTGGTACTCCTCCCTATTCACATAGGCCTCCACTCCATCACTGGTGGATGTCCAGATGGCAACATGGGTACAGTCAGTGGCACCGAGTACAGCTGATAGTTACACAGCCCAAAAGAATTGCTGCATGTTTGCTGTTCACTCAGCTGACATGCTGGGAAACATGATGAACTCCCCAGAGTGGGACAGCAGTGCCATCTAGGAACTGGCCCACCAGCCATGAGGTGGCTGACTGTGAGATAACAGTGGTGTCTCCCACCAACATCTGGAATGTCCCAGTGCCAAGAAGCACAATGCATCCATCACCTTGAACTCTACTGACAGCGCATGGCTGTGCTGGGTGTCTGTCCGGAGCTGGTCATGCAGCAGCTCACACAGCTGCCTGAGCAAGGACCTGTTGAGCCTGTACCAGCCCAGGAGTTGTTCATCACTGAGGACTTTGAATGTGACTCATGGAAAGTACTGTCTGTTTGCAGCACAGTGCCTCCGTGGCCAATGCCTGGGCCCAGGGTGTCCACTGGCCCTCTCCTCATCCTTCATGACCTTATGCATCAGGTATCTGTATGCTGACGACATGGTTCTATAAACAAGTGCTAAGGATATATCCACCATCAACTCTAAGACAGACTGATCTCCTACAAAATTGGCTAAAACAAAAAAACGCTTACCGAACACCAAAAAGACAGTGGCCATGCTATTTGGCTCAGTACCCAGAATCAAGGCCTGTCCCTCTGCACTAGCTATCCCAGGTCCTGATGGCTCTGGAGGTTGCTGATGCTTTCAAGTATTTTGGAGCATCACTGGACCCTACACTGGATTTTACTCTGCACATAACAACTATTTGTAAATCTGTAAACACAAAGCTCGGACTTGCCTATAAAATCAGGAATACTCTAGCCACTGGAGCTAGACTGGCTATTGCCCAGGGGGTCCTTTGGCTGAGTCTAACCTATGGACTGATGACATACATGGATGCCAACAAAGGGGTCTTACAAAAATGGAACACCTGCTACAATAATACAGTATGCACTGCTTGCACTGGTCTAGTTTGGCATCTGACCAGAAGTCCGGTAGAAGCAGCATCTGGTACAACGTTTGCGGCTTAAACGGCGATCAATAAACAAATTTAACTCTCCATGTGCACCCAGTCACCAGGTCAGCAGTGAGTGATTACAGCTCCTTTTGGAGTTTGTTGCTGCTGCTGTTGTCTGTACATATCTTTATTAAATTATTTTTTAGTTCAGTGATTAAAACCATTTTAAATGTTCTGAAATAATGTACTGCACTATCAGTACAGTACTGTACTGTACCTCTCCTTTAGCTTCCGCTTCTCTCGGAGCTTCAGTTGGTGATGCTGTTTTTCTGGCTTAAGTAATCCACGATGGTGGTCTGCTTTCTCTGACCACTTGTGTAGCGGCGCCATGTCTCCTTGGTTTGTGCCATCAAATCCCATCATGGTAGGATGTCCTTGCACTGCTCCATCACCCTCCGTAGTGTGAGAAGGGCTCTGTGGACATCTTGAGGTGTAACAGTCACCTCCTACTCTACATCCTGTTCATCCTCGACCTCAGCATCTTCCTGGTCCCCCTCTCTGGATACACCAGCAACTGCTTCAGTTATGTCGTCTACAGCCTCACTTTGGTCTTCGTTACCCAAGTTACAAAAAACAGAGAAATCCTCTTCAGTTAATCCAAGATCTGCTGGTAAATCCTGCTCTTCTTCTGGAGTGGCACCAATGGCAGGGTCAGTCATGAATCCTCCCTTCTTTTTTTTTTATAGACTCTTCTTCCCTCTGGTTGTGGTCTGAGGGGCCTCTCTCAGGCATCCTGCCTACTCCTGCCCTGCCTGAAGTCCTCCTACCTGTGCCTCCTCTCTCCACCCTCCTCTAGTCATGATTGGTACCCCGAGCTTAACTCCTCTGGGGTGGGGCTGCCCCTCCTCTTGGGTGCTCTTAACAGTCAGCTCCGATGTCACAGAGGACCCAGGCAGAGGACCCTGGAAGGCCAGACAGGAAGGACCCGGCTGTGGGCATGGGGGCAGGTGCAGTCGCCTACTCCATAGACCAGGGTTTTCCCTCTTCTGGTGAGCTCTTCTCCCCTCCCTCCCAAGCGTGTGCACATCCCGACGCACAGTGCATGGCAACTCCTGCCTGCATTGGGCATGCCAGCTATGTGCTGCTCAGTGAGCTACAGCACTCCCGGTCTCCACCAGGAGCCCCTGATGCGCCGGACGATCCCTGACCTCCCCCCGGGAAGGAGAGCAGCCCTGCAGGTGCTCAATCCTTTCCTGTCCCTTCCATCCCCCAACGCCCGAGCTCGCCTCAACTGTGGTCACTGGCGTGGTGCAAGGTGTGGAGTCCAGCATCTCAACCCTCAGCTCCATCAGGCCAGCTGAATCCTCCCTTCTTAAAGCACCTCTGGATGGTCTCGGCAGAAACAATGTTCCAGGCTTGATGCAGCAGACAAACTGCATCAAGCTGACTTTTGCAGCACACACAAGCAGAAGCGGTGATCTCCTCATCACTGTCCAGGTTCTGTAGAAGTCTGCCTCTCATTAGGGTAATGTAATGTCTCTTGCAACAGTAAATTATACCCTGGTCTAAGGGCTGCATAAGGCAGGTCATGTTGTGGTGGGGGAACTATTTTACTTTTCTTATACCTGCGACTGGGGGATGGGCACTGCAATTGTCAAGCAGCAATGCTATCTTGTGTGACTGTAGTATATGGTCCCAATCACGCAGCCATGACTCGAAAATGTCTGTGGTCATCCAGGCAGTTTTGTTATGCCTATAAATGACCGGTAGATTAGGGACCCCTCTGAAACATCTGGGTTGGGCAGACTTTCCAATGATCATCAAGGTTTGTTTGAATGAACCAGTCATGTTACAGGTAAGGAGGACTGTCACATGTTCTTTGGCCTTTTTGAGACCTAATGGGACATCAGCCTTGAAAGCGAGAGTTCCATACCCCTTACAGTGGAAGAACAGCCCTGTTTCATCTGTGTTGTAGATGTTGTCAGGGCTGTAACCACTAAAGATCTATGGGAGGACTTCATTCACCCAGGTTTCAGCAGCCAGTGTATCCGCATTATGTTTCTCCCCATGAATCTTTTTAAAGGCAATGTTATGCCGCTGCTTCCAGCAGCTTAACCAACCATCTGTAGCTCAAAAGTCGAGCTTGTTAAGTGCCTTTGCAAGCTGCTCAGTCTTCGGGATCAAAAGAGGTCCGCTTATCAGTGCCTCCCTCCTCTGGCATTTGAAAACCATCTTAGCAAGGCTCCTCCATGTCATTATCCTTGCCCTCCCACTTTCACTTACGACTAGGGTTCTGGTTTGTGTGCCTATCTGACAGTAAGGACGCTGTTTTTTTAACATGTCACTTACAGTGGACTTTGGGGTTCCAAAATGGGAGCTAAGATCTCTGATGCTAAGTTTAGGTAACTTGTCCATCTTTGTTCAGATTTCAATTTTCCTTGACAGCGTTAGGCAAGTGCACTTGCCAGGCATAGTTCCAGGCATGGTCCCAGGAGTCGACATTGTAGCAGCAGCTGGCCACAGCGGAGTTCAGAATAGAATTGATAGAACAGCAGTGAGACACAGCAGGCAGTCTTCTTTTTTAAACCGTTGATTTTTAAATCTAAGCTGCAATATAATTAAGTGCAGATGGATTAAACTGATGCTTAATGGGGGCGATTAAGGAACAGTCACAGAAGAAAGTGTTAGAAGTGTAAATTAGGTGTTAAAGGGCTGCAGTTAATGCTGCTGGAGGATGTTACATCTGTAATTCTAGGTCCATTTAAACCAGATTAACTAACATTGCAATCTATGTAAACGGTTTTTGGCAGCATGATTTCGTCTGCTACAAGCGGCTGTCCACTTAAAGCATGTCTGTTACTTCTGGTGCATACTGTATCTGCTGCTTTGCCGTATCTATACCCAGACTTACCAAACATTGCATTCTCTGCTCGAGTCTTGGCTGGCTCTCCCCCACTTCCTATCATTGGTACACTGCTGATTGTACTTTAGATAACATCCTGAGAAATGGCACACCTGCGACACTTGCTTGCAAGTTAAATAGTGGTGCTTGGATGGATCTGTGGCAATCTGGATCCACCAAATACTGTCCTTTGTGGCAGGATAATGGATCCACTGGATAACTCCTCTATCTGCCTGTTGATCCGGCTGTCAGATCCCTGGTCAGATCCCGCATTATCCAATGGCCAGATCCAGGGATCCGGCACTGAGATATGATGCCAGATCCAGGGATACGGTGCCGGATAATGTGGGATCCGACCTATGCTCCAACCTCAGTATTCGGCTGGATCTTGGGCCGAATCCCACTCTAATAGTGCCGGCATCCACCAGATCACTGGCAGATATACGGCAGCACTATCCGGGCAATACTAATGTTAAGGCAAGCCACACAGGCCTATACTTTGAGGCCTGCTGATAGGTCTCTACTAGACATACCACAGTGTGATACAAAAATGGGCGAGCAAGCATTCGTTACATCTACTCCCAAACTCTGGAACTCACTGCCGGTATCTGTAAGGCACTTCCAGTCACACCTGGTTTTTAAGAAGGAAATGTGTGCTGTCACATGAGTCATCTTGGTGTGTGGCATTCAGTGTTTCCCTCTGCCTCTACGGTTTGCCCTGGTTTAAGACAGACTTTTTATAGGTGGTATTTGAGCAGCACTATGTGACCTGTACAATCCCATCTGCATAGCGCTATCGTGCTGATTGTTGCACTGCTCACATTATGCAAGGTACCATCCCAGGCTTTGGGCACTGCATAGATTAACACTGTACCAGTATGCTGGCACTAATAGCATGTACAGTGATACACTTCAAATATGGGATTCCAGTGCAACTACATACATAGCAGGGGCACAACAATTTTACACCCTGCACAATGCTTTAAATATCTGGATCTATACCTTTTCAACAATTCGTTTGGGAAAGGTCACTGCTGACTGTAATTAATACTGGGCATTAGTGTTGCATCATAAATGTCCTGTAGTAACCATTAGGGAGCTGTGTTTGCAGGCTTAGATCATGGAGATGTAATACAAGCTTTTACTGCAGCAGATGTCTACTTTTCTATTCTTTCAAACTTGCTTATGCCTTGCTGCTATAAACAGGGATACCAACCTGGCTGGAAGTTTGTCATCTCTGGTTTTAAAGGGGACAGGAAATTTGTGCTAACTGGCAGCAGTTAGTAATGTTCCTGTTTATAACAATGAAATTCACACCTCTAAATTATCCATATTTAACTGTACTTGAATAATCACTAATGTGAGAACATGTTTTCAATTGCTTAGTTTTTATAACCAACATGCTGCGCAGTTCTTTTAATGGAACCAGTAGTCTGGAGTTTTTATTATGTTGCAGTTTTGTGTACAGAATGCTATTATGAGCTATCAACCTATTAGAAACTTACTCAGCATTCTGTGCACAAACTGTGACATAGCTAAAACTCCAAATCACAGGTTTCATGGAGAACTGTAACAGAATACTGCCCCAAAAAACAAAACAATGTAAAATACAATTTTTCACATAATTTTTTATTCGGGTACAGTTAAATACAGATCATTTACAGGAATGGATATCACTTCTGAAAAAAAGAACTTTATAAACAGCTGCTAATTAGAAATGACTTCCAGTCCTCTTTAAACTGATAAGGAGGCTTATAATATGTCAGCTGTGAATTTCTTTTTTAGTTGATATTCATTTCCAATGGCGTCCGTAGACCCGCTGAATATAACAGAAATCTGAGCATAATAGTGTGCCGAGTTTGTTGAATTAGAGTTATTACTGTTTTCAGTTGTAGGTGTTTATTTCTATGTATGTCTATGTACCCCTTGGTACCCTTGACTGGGTACAAACTACTTCAGAATTTGGTACCATCCCTAGCTTTGGGACTGTATACCAGGCTCATTACTTCTAGAGGTCAGAAAAATGGGTGGGGGTGTAAAAAAGCAAAACTTATGACCAAAACCCAGGTCCTGAGGAGAGAACAATTTGCTAGGGCTATGCTAGACCTATACTTCTGGAGGGGTACCCAGTAACTCCACACACAGGAAACAAAAACGTAAATCTCCAAACCAGAGTGGGGGTTCTACAGTGTGACTTTATTTCAAAAAATGTTCTCTAAAGCAAAGGTAGACCCCCAAGGTTTACACATTGTGGCACAAGGAATTGCAGAACAACAAAACAACTGCATCTGACAAACTCTGCGTATTCCCATATTTCATGGGACATTGAATTCTGTTCAGTGGCAATGGCTACAACTGAACCATTTCTTCTAGTGGCACTGGCCACAACTGAGCACACACATTTCCCATATGGTATAGGACTTTAAACTTCTTCAAGTTGCAACTGGCCAAAACTGAACCATTTCTTCTAGTGTCAGTGGCCACAACTGAACACACTGGGGCTCATTACTAGCACAACCCACTCCAGGGGGTAAACTTCTCTTCAGACATTAGCCATGGTGTCCTGAATAACCAGGCACCCTTACAGAACCTGTAGTGCTAAACTGGTTACTCCAGAGGGGGGCTTCCGACTCTTCACTTCCACATCTGTACCCAGCCATTCTTTCAGAGTTACACCTTAAAGCTTCTTGAAAAACACTTAGGAAGATGCATCTTTGAATGAACGTTCGCATCCAGCACTAGGAAACACTACTCTGAGAGTGTAGGAAATTAAAGTCCTGAACAATGTGCATTAGTCTGCACTGGGACCCCACAACTGTCAGCCAACTTTAAACTGAGACAAGTCTCAAACTTAGAACAGAGCTGGTGTATCTTTCCCTCTTAACCAGAGAAACACCTAAAGATCAGGTACTTTCTTCAGGAAGCACAAAGTCCATTCTCTAGTGGTCCTTTTCATCCCTCCGAGGTTGAAAATCAGGAGATCCTGCAGTAGGCAACGGTTTCCACCATTTCTCTTGGCAGGTTGGAGACTTTCAGGACTAGGGTGAGAAAACAGGCTCTCCTCTCAGAGCCCACAGTACAGCTCTCACTCCTCACATTTCAACTACTGACCAAGAACTTCTCTCACTCACTGCTGTCGACAGACTGACTCAAGATTCTAAAACTCCCCACTCACAGTCAGCTGCTGTGGCTTATGCTGCTGTGAGGGTTCTAAATGACCTCACCTCTCTCATCTCAGTTGAGACCAAGTAAATGAGAGTGAGTAGGTGAAAAACCCATTTAACTAGTTATTCACCAGCTACCTTCTCTACCTAGCACTGACACTGATGAGATTCTAGTAATCCCAGGGGAATGGATGGTTACATTCACCCCTGCCAGGCAAATGACTGTCTGCAGTCATCTCTCTACTCGGCACCAGGCCATCCTACCTTCAGTGTTATCTACTGGGAGGTAGCACTACTTCTTCCCTACCATGTGCCCAGCACAGACAGGCAATACTAAAGGCACAGAAGGTGGCTGATGACACTTCAGCCCCTATCCTATGATCTATCTATGGATACTCAGTGGCTCCAAAAACTGTTTGAAGCATGCCCTAATAGACCAGAACTGAGAACCCCTACTGCAGATCAGGACCCTAGCCTGTCTATTCCCCTAGCCCTCTAGGGAAAATCTATCTGACTAGGCTGCCCACTGGGGAACCTACCCCCAACTTCCCAGGGTACCTGTGAACAACAAAGGAAACATACATTACATTGCATTACATTCCCCATACTTTCCCCACAACCTCACACCTGTGAAGAAAAACATGTTAACACCCTGTTAACTACAAACAATTCCAAAAAACACTAAGAAAAAGGGAACTCAGCTGAGCTCCAGCATCCTCTTCTCTTTCCTTCCTGAGGAGCACCTGCAAGAGAAGAACACAAACACATTCTGCATTCCACACAGTGCCTAAACCTCCATCTGAACACTAGGGAACCCTGAAAATATTTTTCTATAAAAGTACAACAGTAAAAAAATGGAAAGAATACTTTTATACACCACATTTGGGGATAGAAGGCACTAAAAGGTCAAGAATAGTGCCAAGATTGCTGTTGCCTGAAGGCATACTCCATTAAAGAGTCTCTCCTAGGCTGGAGCCTGCTGAAGAACAGTTCTTGGACAGGACTGGGCCTGTATAGCACTGCAATCCTTGGGTAGAGTCTTTGATGACAAACTTAGTTCCATGGATAGTCATCAAATATAGGATGTGTTGTGCAAAGTCAGTAAAATAAACAGAAAATTTGGTCTTACCAGTTCCTTGAAGACCAAAAACAAAGGATCACCTTACTTCTACTAACTGAGGACCCTCTCCCTTCAGACTAGATGGCATCATCAGATACTGCTGGACTGATGTCCTCTGGAAAAAACAAATGATGAAACAGGAAAACTGCTGGATTGATGTGATCTGGAAACCAAAGGGTGGAACAGGAAAACTGCTGGATTGATGTCATCTGAAAAAGCCAGGTGATGAAACAGGAAAACAGCTGGATTGATGTCATCTGGAAGGCCAGGCAATGAAACAGGAAAACTGCTGCGCTGATGAATTTGGATATACCTGAAGAATCCTGAAATGCCAGAAGAGCTGAAGTTTCCTCCTTGGATACTAATGCTTCAGATGACAGGCACTGGGATGCCACTACTTGCTTCCCTTTAGGTATGCTGGGCATATTCACAGGGAGCAGCACCATTAAGGGGAGTACCACTCAGGGTGTGGGGTGAGGACTATGACCCCATCTGGGCATTCAAAGTTGAGGTTGTGGAATGTCTCATTCCCAGCCCCATCCACAATTTGCATAGTGTCCATAAACAGAGTCCTGCCAATTCTCCAGAATTTAAGTCGATCAATTATGACTTTGTCCCTGACACATTCAGCTGTGCCAGAGTACAAATTCTTGCTTGCCTCTTCTAACAAACAGGATTGCCTGTTCTGTTCGATTTCCTCCCAAATTCAGTGAGGAAAGGTAGGAAAAGACTTCCCATAGATGGCGTTAGCCCTCCTATGTACCAGTCTCTCCTTGCTACTCTTCACAAGTCTACAACCCATGGCCTGGCTTGGGGGTGGCCAGTCCTAGTTGAGCCAGTGTTGCATACTTGAACAAAAAAAACTTGTCCCCTACCATCTCTGTGGGCAGGTAACTGGAGCCTTCTTCTGTCTCTGGCTCCACTGAGGTGACTCATGGGGACCCTCAACATGAAGATACATTTCTTCATCCTCCTCTTCCTCACTCATTGTCTGAGCCCAAGAATGAGCAATTGTCCTCACTTCCAAGACATTCCACTCATCACTGGGCGTGGAGGTAGACACCTCCCAATTCAGTGTCTCTTGCAGTTCATCATCCCCCACTAGGCTAGGACTCTGACCCCGGTTTTATGGGTCCACTGATCCTTCTGTTGCACTATCCATCTGAGACACAGGTGTAGAAACCTCTCTGTTCCTGCCCTTGCAGTGGATCAATGTCACCTTTACTCTCTCCTTCTGTAACACACTCTGTGGAACTTTCCCCAACAGGTTCAACCTGATGCTGCATGCTGCTGCAGGCAGAGTCCCCTACTCAAGTCCACATGGGAGCCAATTGAATTCTTGATGGCCTCTCTGGCACTGCACCCCTGCTCATTTCTCAAGGCAGTCAGAGCAATGGGGTATGAGAAACACATCCCTTCCAGCCTTCAGGCACACAATGCACAGTCTCACTGGATAGCTAGGGACTGCTACAGCTGGAGGCAACCTTTCATCAAAGAAAGCTGTCTCTATTTCTCTTAGTGCTGTCACCTCCTCTGCGATCATAGCTCAGGCATGATCCAGATATTGGGGAGTTCCCGAAGCCATGTCTGAAAGCGAACACACAACACTTGTTGTTACAGAATTGCTCACTCGTCTCTTTACTGTCTCACTAAATGGCTCCCTGCAGCTGTGTTTACATTGCTGACCCCGCCCTGTAATGGCAACGGTAACTTTCCTCATGCATCAAACTTTGTTCCCTTGCTAAATCTGTGTTTACAACCTTTTCTGGCTATTGAATTTACTTAAAACTGCAATCAGTTGCACTGCTGGTATCTTTCAGCACATTCATATGATTTTAAACTTGACTTTGCAATCAGCATCCATTCAGAGAACTATTTACACATGCCCAAAGTCACTTGTAAGCCCCACAGTCTTTCTTTGCACAGGATTTCCTGTTTTCTGCATTCTCACTATACAACTCACAGTCCCTCTTTGCTTAGAAACATTTACTGTTGCTGAACCCATTATCACTGCTCAGTCTACCCTCAGAATTTTTGTTTGTTGCACTTGCTCTAACAATGCAGAGTCCTTCTTTGCAAAAAAATCACACTGCTTGCACACAGATTCAGCTGGCTTGAGAATCACACACAGTTTGTTTGCACAGATAACTGGTTTTACTCACTGAATTCAGTAACTGGCTTCTTCTGGTGGAAATTTTCGGCCTGGTGCCGATCCTGGGAAGGCCTCTGGGGTGAAACGGGCTGGCAGTCTTGCCAATTGTAGCCATGAATGCCTCGTTCACTTTCCAGTCGATCAGACAACAGGTTAAGCCTGAAATTACACAGTAATAGTCTGTTTACTACAGATTAGAACATTCACAGGCCCCTCGATGGTTGATCCTGGTCTGACTAGCTTGTACGCCACTCTCTCTGTCCTCCTTGGACACTCTGCAGTGCACAGATGCTGGCCAGGGGGCAGGACTGATTGCAGTCACACCAATCACTTGCCACCACGCAAATGAGCCTCTCTCTCCTCGATGGCTCTTCCATCACAGCAATCATTGAGCAGTAACAAATTTAAACTGCTAACTGTAACTGTAACTTTTTTTCTTGGCTGCAATTTCAGTGGTGGGAGTGCCGTTTTGACCATTTTCTCCACAGTTTCTGGATAATTTCTCTAGTGACTCCCCCAATTTGCACACAAAACACATGATACTTTCAGGGCACATTTCTCGGTCTGTTCCTTAAAATCTACACTACTTTTGGCTTTGAAAAATTGCAATTTACAAGTTCTGTAAACACTTTCTGATGCAGAGACTAGGACACACACTTCAAGGCTTTACTGTCCATTGCAAGTTAATAACACACAAGCAGCACTCTTCTTTTTTGTTCTAGCTGGCACACAAGCAGCACAATTGGATGGCACTTTTCAGGGCAAAATTCTGTTGTCCAAAGCTTCCTTTTCTGTTTGGGCTACCACACTATCAGACAGACAGATGCTAGCCATACCCTCAGCAAAAAATCTCTAGTTCTCTCCCCAAATTAAACAGTAGATGAACCCACATTTTTTGTGGCTCTCCCCCAATTTAAACATCTTCGGACAAGCCCCCATTTTTTGTAACCACCCCCCCACTACTTTACACAGTTAGCTACCCCTTGGTACCCTTGACTGGGTACAAACCACTTCGGACATTGGTACCATCCCTAGCTTTGGGAATGTATACCAGGCTCATTACTTCTAGAGGTCAGAAAAAGGGGTGGGGTGTACAAAAGCAAAACTTGACCAAAACCCAGGTCCGGAGGAGAAAATTTTGCTAGGGCTATGCTAGACCTATACTTCTGGAGGGGTACCCAGTAACTCCACACACAGGAAGCAAAAATGGAAATCTCCAAACCAGAGTGGGGGTTCTAGAGTGTGACTTTATTCCAAAAGATGTTCTCTAAAGCAGGAGTAGACCCCCAAGGTTTACACATCGTGGTACAAGGAATTGCAGAACAAAATGACTGTATCTGACAGAAACTCTGCGTATTCCCATATTTCATAGGACATTGAATTCTCTTCTGTGGCAATGGCCGCAACTGAACACATTTCTTCTAGTGGCACTGGCCACAACTGAGCACACACATTTCCCATATGGCATAGGAATTTAAACTTCTTCAAGTGGCAACTGGCCCAAACCAAACCATTTCTTCTAGTGGCACTGGCCACAACTAAGCACACTGGGGCTCATAACTAGCACAACCCACTCCAGGGGGTAAACTTCTCTTCAGACATTGGCCACAATGTCCTGAATAACCAGGCACCCTTAGGGAACCTGTAGTGCTGAACTGGTTACTCCAGATGGGGGGGATTCCCACCCTTCGATCCACATTCATATCCAGCCATTCTTTCAGAGTTTCTTTTTTTTTTTTACCAATTATTTTACCAGGTTTCACCTTAAAATGTCTTGAAAAACACTTAATAAAATGAATCTTTGAATGAACTTTTGCATCCAGCATTACGAAACTCTACTCTGAGAGTGTAGGGAATTAAAGTCCTGAAGAATGTGCAATAGTCTGCAACCAGACCCCACAATTGTCACCCATTTTTAAAATGAGAAAAGTCTCAAACTTAGAACAGAACTGGTGTACCTTTCCCTTTTAACCAGAGAAACACCCAAAGTACAGGTACTTTCTTCAGGAAGCACAAAGTCAAATCTGCTCACAGTTAGAACAGTACAGGCAGCTTCAAATTGTCCTGGATCAAATAAGGGATTGTCCCTAGGATCCATTCTCTAGCAGTCCTTTTCATCCCTCTCGGGATGAAAATCAGGAAATCCTGCTGTAGACAATGGTTTCCACCACTTCTCTTTGCAGGCTGGTGACTTTCAGGACTAGGGTGAGAAAGTAGTCTCTCCTCTCAGAGCCCACATCAGCTCTCACTCCTTACACTTTAACTACTGTCCCAGAACTTCTTTCACTCATTGCTGCTGACAGACTGACTCAAGATTCTAAAACTCCCCACTCACTGCCAGCTACTGAGGCTTATGCTGCTGTGAGAGTTCTAAATAACCTCATCTCTCCATCTCAGCTGAGACCAAGTAAACAAGAGAGTGAGTAGGTGAAAAACAAAACCTAGTTATTCACTGGCTGCCTTCTCTACCTAGCACTGACACTGATGGGATTCTAGTAACCCCAGGGGACTGGGTGGTTACATTTATATTTGGAAAACACTTTATGCAGTTTTATTGCGATACCATATATGTAGGAGTTAAAAATTCTTACCAGGATCAGCTCTCTCTGATACGTGATGCTATGAGGCAGCGTGAGTGTGAGGACTGATTAGCTCTGTTATATCTGCGGCCATGGGGGTGGGCAGATGTGGAGACTGTGACACTTGGCCAGCTGGTTATGATTATTGTACGATATTGGTATTATACATAAATGGTCAGTGTATGAAATGTTAGTCTGTGAGAGAGTTGGGCCTCTGAATTACAAGGTCAGTAGATGAAACCATAGGATGTATTTAAAATTGACCAAGGGGACCAGTTAATTAACTACCTTCCTTCCAGTGGGCATTTTATTACCTTTTATGACATGCTCAGGCTTTTGAAGTGGAAACAAAATCTAAAGTTTGTGACGTCAGGAAAGAAAGGGTAATTTGGCTGTTCCTATCAAGTTTAACACCTAAATGACAAATGCTAGGATTGATCAGCTCAAAGGGAAAATGGTTAATTAAGGAATTATATATAGGAAATGTCTTTTCTTCAGTTGTCACATTATTTAACATACCTCCTGGTAGGAAATCATGTTTCTAATTTTATACTGTAAAAGGAAGAGCTAGATGACTCATCAAGTGGGTGTGAAAAATTGAGTTGAAAATGTATCAGTGTATCTGAAATGTGACATCTTTTGGGGCTCTTAAGAAACAAAGATCTCTAATTTAAAGGCACTTACAGAGGTAATGCATTAGATAGGGAAGATCTAAATGTATTGTGGAATAGATTTTTGTTCTGTAGTATTCCTTTTTTCTTTTATGTGATTGTGATGCTCTTTGATATTTGTTCTATATTTTATCTTACTATTTTTTATCCATTTTTAGTAAACATTTTCTTAAGATACTGCCAGGGTCTCCTCAGTCATTTTTTGCATGTTATTGATGAACGGATATTAAGTCTGACAACTGTTCAAGGGCTTAATGGTGTTACTAAGCTTGGTAAAAGGTAAAAATATGCCTAAGGTCTCTTACAGAGTTTTAAGGGTTCATTTTGAATACCTGGTTAGGTGCCCTTAGGAGAAAGATATATTGCATCCCCTCAAAGAGAATATCATCTGAGCCTGTACATTTGGGTATGCTAGCATAAGGTTCACAGTTTGAATCCCCCCAGAACTTGAGACCAAAGGTGATTCAGACCCAAAAGCAGACAGGAGAGTTACCCTGTCTGTTACCTGTTTACACTATTGTGCTCTAAGGTTGGCACTGTGGGAGCAGAGGGCCTGACCTGCAGAGTGTGTTTGTGACAGATTTGGTTGTTAGCGGTGCAATAAATATTGGTAACATAAGCTTTAACTGTTCAGTGTGTCAGCTTAATACTGTACAGCTCACTTGCAAAAGAAGGCAGTGATTTTTTTAAATAAACAGAATTATATCATTTTTCTTACAGTCAATGTTCCTACCCGTTTTATTTTTTTTTCAAAGTGCAAGTTAGAGTAGCCATAGTTAGGGAAGAAGATGGCTTCCAACTACAGTGAGCACTCTGCAGACTACCTGAAGCAGTTGTACAAGGAGAAAGGAGTCTTGCATGAGGGGAGAGCCAACAAGCAGAACCTCGTGGATGCTCGATTGCTGCTGATGCCCAGAGTGCCGAGTTATGGTCTGTGACTGTAAAGGACCAAACCTTGGGCATGGAGGGGCCAGCGGCCAGTGCCATGTCCAGATCTGGTGAGGAGGACAGCAGGGCCAGTACAAGCCAAGGGCCACAGCAGCAGGGGACGGTCACCAACATTCTGGAGCCAGAAGCAATCAGGCTGCAGACTGAGTTGTGCAGAATGGCAGTGGAGTTCTGGAGAGAGGATGAGCGGGAATGGTGAGAAGTGGAGTGAAAGAAATGAGCTGCAGAGGAGAAGAGGGAGCAAGAACAGAGGCTGAGCGAGAACAGTGAGCCACAGAGGAGAAGAGGGAGCGAGAACAGTGAGAAGCTGAACGAGAATGGTGAGAAGCGGAGCATGAACAGCGAGAGGCTGACTGTGAAGAGCGTGAGCACTAGAGGCAACATGAACTGGAGAAGCTATGACTCCAACCACTAGCACTAGAGCTGGTAAGTGACTTGGGTTTAACTGGAACTACAGGACTGGGTAACAAATTAAATTCCAAATTGATAGCTGAATTTAAAGAGGGGGAGGCTATGGATGCCTTTTTAAATTCCTTTGAAAAAGTTTGTATTCAGGCAAAGATTCCTAGAGGGTCCTGGAGCTTCCAGCTATCCCCACTACTTACCGGGAAAGCTCGGGATGCATTGGGTCAAATGGACAATGAGGACAGTAATGATTACAGCAAACTTAAAGCTGCACTTTTATAAATGCTTGATTTAACTGCAGAAGCATGCAGAGCTAAATTCCGTAAGCTCAGGAGAAGCCCTGACATGCGCTGCAAGGAGATAGCCATGAAACAGTGTTTAAAACGCTGGTGGGAAGGAATTGAAGCAAACACTGTAGATAAAATTGAAAATGCTATATTGTTAGAACAGTTTTTTGGGGCATGCCCAGCAGAGCTGAAAACCTGGCTGGAGGACCAAGATCCCAAAACAGTGCAAGAGGCTGCTGAACTCTCGGACCACTATGCCAAGAGCAGACCTGCTCTGAGAGTGAATGGTGTGGGCATGGCAGCACAGAAAGGAAAAAGCATGCCTTCAGGGCAGCTAAAACCCTCACTGCCTCCACCAAAACCAGTTAGCCCCAGGTTTCAAAGAAAAGATTTTTCTGAAGAAAGAAACAAATGTTGGGTTTTCAAAGAAACTGGGCATATTGCCAGACAGTGTCCCAAAAGGATGAGCAACATGCAAAATGGGGCTCAGGAAGAAGTGGGTTGTTTGTGTGTCCCTGGAAGCATGCCTGTTAACATGAGGGAACACATGCACCCAGTCACTGTGAATGGTGTACAGACACAAGGGTTAAGAGACACAGGGGCATCCCTGACATTGGTAAAAGGGGATCTGGTAGAGCCTGGTCAACTTATGCCCAATAAATTTGTAACTGTACAAGGCTTCACTGGGGAGGAGAAAACATTGCCACTCGCTAGTGTTCTCCTAGACTGGGGTGAAACAGGGGGCACTGTACAACAAGTGGCTGTAGCCAAAACTTTAGTAGTTGACATCATCCTTGGCAACAATCTCAGACAGAGGATGATATGTGCAATTATCCATAGCCATGCAGGAAGGGGAAATTGTAGTTCCCTGGACCCCATAGAAGCCACTTTGGAAACCACTGGGAGGCTGGTTCCCCAGTCTGTGTCTCCTGATATCAGGATTAATGAAAAGTGGGTAGAAATGTCCCCAGTAGCAGTTAACCAAACAGCTATGGAGGGTTATTCCAAAGGAGGAGGAGTGTCCCATTGTCAGAGGGTTAGGGATGACAGTAATCCCGAGTGCCCCAATGCTAGAGCTAGAGACCCTAGTTTAGATACTGACAGGGACCTATCCCATGCCTTGGGAATGTGTAAGGAATTTGCAGCTGCTCAGAAAAGTGACCCTAGCCTAGAGAAGCTGAGGGTTTGGGCAGACTGACAGAGCACAGGGAGGTGACAGAAAACATAACGTTTATTGTGAAAATTGACTGATGTATACTCAGGATGCTAAGACAGGCAATTGGTAGGTAGCTTGTTGTTCCCCAGGGTTACCATGTGCAGTTGCTCAAGATTGCACATGATATTCTCTTGTCTGGTCATCTGGAAATCACGCGCACTATGCAGCGGTTGGCCCAGAATTTCTATTGGCTCAACTTCACCCAGCAGGTCAAGGAGTATTGCAGGTCTTGTCACCAGTGCCAAGAAATAGGAAAGGTGGGTAAGAAAACCCAAGCTGCCCTAATTCCACTGCCCATAGTGGAGGAGCCATTCCAGAGGGTAGGAATGGATATTGTGCGGCCTTTAAATACCCCCAGCTCTTCCGGGAAGAGGTTCATTCAGAGATCCCACAATTTCCTGGGCCTCACCCATAGTCCTTGTGCCTAAGCCAGATGGCTTTACTCGTTTCTGTGTGGACTATCATGGACTGAATGCAGTCACGAGGTTAGATGCCCCGTATGGATGAACTCCTGGACAAGTTGGGAGGGACAACTTAACTTACGACTATTAACCTGACAAAGGGGTATTGGCAGGTAGAGTTAACTGACAGAGCTAGGGAGAGGTCAGCCTTCATCACTCCGATAGGCCTATTTAAATTTAAAGTAATGCCTTTTGGAATGAAGAATGCCCTGGCCACTTTCCAAAGGTTGGTGAACCAAGTGTTAAATGGTGCTGAGGAGTACGCTGTGGTGTACCTGGATGTCATTGCCATCTTTAGTGCCAGCTTGAAGGAACACCTGTCCCACCTTAGTGAAATGCTGGGCAGGATACAGAGGGCCAGGCTCACTGTCAAAGCTGAGCAGTGCCAGGTGGCCATGGCTGAAGTTGCATACCTCAGGTATGTTGTAGGCCGGAGACTGCTCCGTCTTAACCAAGTAAAAATAGAAGATATCAAGGCATGGCCCAGACCCAAAACACAGAAACAGGTCAGGAGTTTTCTAGGGACAGCAGGGTACTATAGGAAATTTGTACCCAATTACAGTGCCCTGGCTGCTCTGCTATCTGACCTGGTAAAGAAAAAGGTGCCTAAGAAAATTACCTGGGAACCAGCCAATGAAACAGTTTTTACCAGACTGAAGGAGGCACTGCAGTGCTCCTGTGTTGACAAGTCCTGATTATAGCAGACCTAGTCCAGACTGATCTCAGATATGGGTATTGGGGCAGTACTGAGTCAGACATCCAACCAAGGGAATGATCACCCCATAGTGTACCTGAATAAAAAGTTACTTCCCAGGGAGCAGGCTTACTCTACTGTGGGAAAAAAGTGTCTTTACCATAGTGTGGGCCCTAAAGAAGTTAGAGTCATACTTATATGGGCAGCATTTTGAGGTACAAACTTACCACAACCCCCTGGTTTGGCTGACAAATGGGAAAAACTAATGGTAGACTATTAAGATGGAGTCTTGCCTTGCAAGGGTATGACATGATGTTCTTATATAGGGATGGAGCAATCAATCAGAATGCAGATGGCTTGTCGCATCTATATGAGGAGTGAACTGACTTAGGAAGGTCATCACATGCAGGGGATAGAGCCCCCAAATTCAGTCTAGGTGGGGAGGATCGTGACGCTTGGCCAGCTGGTTATGAATATTGTATGATATTGGTATTATAAATAAATAGTCAGTGTACGAAATGTCATTTGGAGAGATTTGGGCCTTTGAATTACAAGGTCAACAGCTGAAACCACAGGATATAATTAAAACTGACCAGGGGGACCAGTTAATTAACTACCTTCCTTCCAGTGGGCATTTTATTACCTTTTATGATATGCTCAGGCTTTTGAACTGGAAACAAAATCTAAAGTTTATGACGTCAGGAAAGAAAGGTTAATTTGGCTATTCCTATCAAGTTTAACACCTAAATTACAAATGCTGAGATTGCTAAGTTCAAAGGGAAAATGGTTAATTAAGGAGTTATATATAGGAAATGTCTTTTCTTCTGTTGTCACATTATTTAACATACCTCCTGGTAGGAAATCATGTTAGTAATTTTATATTCTAAAAGGAGGAGCTAGATGACTCATCAAGTGGGTGTGGAAAATAGAGTTGAAAATGTATCAGTGTATCTGAAATGTGACATATCTTTTAGGGCTCTTAAGAAACAAAGATCTCTAATTTAAAGGCACTTACAGAGGTAATGCATTAGATAGGAAAGATCTAAATGTATTGTGGTAGGAGTTTTGTTCTGTAGTTTTCCTTTTTTTTCTTTTATGTGATTGTGATGCTCTTTGATATTTATTCTGTATTTTATCTTACTGTTTTTATCCATTTTTAGTAAACATTTTCTTAAGATACTGCCTGGGTCTCCTCAGTCATTTTTTGCATGTTATTGCTGAGCGGATATTAAGTCTAACAACTGTTCAAGGGCTTGATGGTGTTACTAAGCTTGGTAAAAGGTAAGAATATACCTAAACTCTCTTATAGAGTTTTAAGGGTTCATTTTGGATACCTGGTTAGGTGCCCTTAGGCTAAAGATATATTGCATCCCCCAGAAGAGAATATTATCTGAGCGTGTACATTTGGATATGCTAGCATAAGGTTCACAGTTTGAATCCCCCCAGAACTTGAGACTAAAGGTGATTCAGACCCAAAAGCAGACAGGAGGGTTACCCTGTCTGTTATCTGTTTACACTATTGCACACTGAGGTTGGCACTGTGGGAGCAGAGGGCCTGGCCTGCGGAGTGTGTGTGACAGAGACTATATCAGCTGGCATGAGTATGCTGTTGCTAGGCAACCACCCTGCTGCTTGGAAAAGCAGCTGGTCATGTCGCGGGTACATGTAGTTCACTATGGGGGTCTGACAGCTGGAAAGCTGACAGTGGTGTTCACAGGATGCTGAAGCCAGTGTTGTTTCTACTAAAAGATCTGTATGGGGGTGTGTGGCTAACACTCAAACAAGATGGTGGTCTGAGCCTTTAGCTCCTCAGTGCCAAGAACACATCCTGCTGCCATCTGTGCTTCTAAGATTAAGGACTGCATCAATTTCTACTACATCCTGTGCAGTTAACCTTTGAGAACTGGTAATCTTATTTTTAGGCTGCTGGGACATAAAATACTGAAACTATCATGATTGCAAATCTACTGCTAAATCCAGGCTGCACTTAGTCATCAGGGCCATTACCAGTGGCTGCAACATGGCATCATGATCGGAATCAGAAAAACAAGAACAAATGGATAGAATAGAAAATATGCTGAGTCGGGTGCTTTTGGAAGTGAATGACTGTAAACAGCAAAATGCTACTCATCAAGAGCAACTTCTTACTCTTAATCAGAAGGTTTCCTTTAATGAAAGCTGCAACATACAAAATGAAGAATTTTGCCAGGATTTACTACGCACTCTCAGAGCAGAATCATACCATACAGCAGATGCAACTTAAAATGGTTGATATAGAAAATTAAGGGTGATGGAATAATCTCCGTTTTGTTGGTCTCCCTGAAAAAGTTGAACTAGGAGACTGTATTGCTTTCTTGCACCACATCTTGCCCAGTATATTAAAATTCTCTGGAGACTGCCTTGAAATCAAACAGGCACTTCTATCATAAGCCCCAATGCCACATCCCAGGGAAAAGCCAAGACCAATTATATCCTGTTTTCTTCGATTTCAGGACAAAGAAAACATTTTAAAGCAAGTTAGAGACTTGGGCTCCCTGAACTAGCAAACAATAAAATTATGGTGTTTTCCAACTATTCCAAGGACCTTACTAATTGGAGAAAAGCCTTCACTGAAGTCACACACACAATCCATTGGGCAGGATGCCCTTTTCTCTCCACTACCCCGCTGTTATGCGAATCTCCCACAATGGCTCTACCTTGCTATTCAATACTGCCAAAGCAGATCCATTATCCATAAGCAATGGCCTAAAGCTACCTCCTTTGCCAAAACTAGACCTCAACAGAACGAAGAAACCAGCTCTCCTCCAGACAAACTTGATACTTTACCTCCAACTGCTCCAGAAGTCTTGGGTCCACCCATAGCTCACAAAATACAGACCACTATAAAGGACCTTTTGTATGCTACCACCAAAAAATAAGTGCCACAACAAACATGAACACTGGTGAAGATCACCCAGCAGAGAGAGAGAGGCCTAGGAGCAGTAGCCACAGTGGATGCTCAGAAAAGCTCCTCAAGACACATCCCTCATTCCCCACCAAGAATCGATATGCCCCCTTAATGTCCTTTGAGGACTGTGATGAACAGGCCTTCACCTCATCTCAGACCAAGGTACCTCAGTCAGAGATAACCCTGGCATACATTTTACCTGGGCAGTTCCAGTTGATAAGTCTTGGGAAGGGGCGGAGGAGGGCCCTGAATCATCCACAGCTGTGGGTAGTTATGCTGGCCAACTCAGAGCTACTCCGTCTGCTGGACTGTCCGCTGCCTTGACTCCAAACACTGGACATCCTACCCGATACAAAACAATAAATAAGTAATTTGAGTCAATTGTTCCAGTATAGTTAACTGAGGTGTTTGATTGATAATATTTCAGCGCTCAGTCTGGCTATTATCGGACAGGTCTAAGGGGTTGCAATACTGGGTTAGCATTTCCCTTGGTTCTGCTGTTTATACTGCTAACTTAGACTCATCTACGCACGAGCTGCAATATTTTATTTTTGTCCACAAAACAGCCCCAATATTGAATTTTAGCATAGGCTTAGTACGTAAAATAGTGGTCAGCTTTCTCATTTTTAATATGGACCTCTATAAAGTTGATCGCTAACTTTATGGGCTGATGTTTCATTGTTTTATTGCAGGATTGTTGCATATGGGCCTGTTCTCCTTTCCCTAATAATGACAAATCAGGTCTCTGTTTTTCTTGCTAAGAGCGATAGAGAAAGATTTGGCATACCTTCCCCAGCTTTCAATATTGTAATAATTGTTTTATTTTATCACTCACAGAATCCCTACTTGCCACTCAGTTGTTGAGCCATCGCTCCTGCTGGGCAGCTATAGAAGAAACTTTATTGCAGCTGCAACATTGTTCTTTAGGAATAGTGCCTGCATTCCAACCTATGTGAGTAAGTCGCATTTTATTTTGCTTGGGGCAGAACAGTGGCATAGCTTTTATGTGTAGCTAGGTAGGGGTTTAATGCTGGTCTTCTTTCTGTGGTTTTTCCTCCCCCGCCAAGTTCTGGGCAAAATGTAGGGTGGTAGGATTCTACACTCAGCCTGGCAATTTTCCCAGGCTGATCCAATGCAGCAAACAATCCCTGTCTGAGGTCTGGGGACCCACAGTCAGATTTAATAGTGTACTTGCGGCTCCTCACCCCTTTCAGGAATAGCACTATAGGTGTCTGTTTTTTTTCCAGTACCTTGCTGGAAATTTTAAATCCCAATATGTTACGGTAATTCAAATGGGTACTAAAATGAAATCAGCAATGTTTCAAATTGACTGAATTGCTAGGATCTTGTAATATGCCTGGTAAGCTATTATCACTGGGACATTGAAACCCCATTTGTCATACGTAAACCGAAGCTCACCAGGTATATGATAGATATTATACTGATTTGCCCAAGCCTGCGTTATTCACAATGTACTTTTACTGCCATCTAGTGTCCTATTCTTAGTATTGCTTCCTACTCTTTCACAGCATATAGGCAATGCAATTAGTTGCCTAGAGAAAGTATAAATATTGCCCTTTTGTTTCCCTCTTCCCCTTATCTTTTTCCTACCACCAATTTAGAATGCAGCCAGTTTCTATATGATGCTTATAAATTACCTGCCTAACACTTGATTAGTATGGTGGGGATTAACACTAAGGCACCCAAAGGTTGCTTTTATGACATAGTATTTCAGTTTACTGACTACAGTTGGGGCCATATTGTTTTCTGGTTCTTTCGCCTTTCCTCGAAGAGAGTTTAAGTTGTGCACATTGCCTTACTTTTAGTCTTCGGACTAATGTTGTGTTCTACTGTTTGTTATCTTGTTGTATACTCCGTAAAATGTACTATGTTTCATAGCTCAGCACTTGATAAGAAATTTTACTCTTTTGTTTGTCAGGGTCATTCATCTCACCACTCTCTAAGTCAGGGAACGTGTCTCTACACCCTTTGTCAGCTCCTGCTTGCTGATGATGTAACATCACCCTACATTGAATCCAATATTTTTCACCCAGAATATGGCTGAAATCAACTGCTTTAGTTGGAATATAAGGGGCCTCAACTCCCCTATCAAATGCAAGCAGGTCCTGACTCACTCACAAAAATTGAAATCACAGGTGGTGTTACCGCAAGACACTAAGCTAATGGATAAAGAGGCCAAAAATCTCTGTAGGGGATGGGTTGATTTAGAAGTACATAGTGTTGTCCCCACGAAGAGAGGGGTCTCTATTCTTATCCATAAAAGCCTGCACTGGACCCTTCGGAAATTGTACCATGATCCAGAAGGTAGATTGGTTCTTGCCCATATTAACACTCTACATGGGCCTTTCACCATACTTAACTTATATGCACCAAATACTGATTCTCCACAGTTTTTTCATACTTTGGCATCTCATCTAACTTCCCTCAGACCTCAGGTGTCAGCGTGGCTCAGTTGGTAGCACATCCGCCTCTGGACCAGAGGGTCATGGGTTCTTGTCCCACACCGGGATTGGACTTGCACCTAAAAATCGCTGGCAGCCGAGTGCAGTATTGGGGGTGCTGTACTGCTGGGGTGTGCCGTCCTTCGGATGAGATGTTAAACCGAGGTCCCTTCTGCCCATCCTGGTGGGTGTCCAGGTGAAAGTAAAAGAACCCAGGGCACTCTTCGCGAAGAGCAGGGAACATTCCCGGTGTCCTGGCCAACATTCCCCTTCCCATAAACCGGTTCATGCAATTATCCACGCTGTGTGTGGGTGATGATGTGTGATATGACCACCACATGTTCAGTCACTTCACTACCAGTCTAGCATTGCTTGTAAAGCGCTCTAGGATACTGTATATGAAAAGTGCTTTATAAATGCTGATTCTTCTTCTTCTTCTTCCCTAGTGGACAAACAAATCCCTATTCTTATTTGGGGGACTTTAATCTCACTTTGAACCCTGCTATAGATAGAAGCCATGGTAATCCGGAACCCCCACTCACAAGCCCTTCAGGCAGTCTTACTTTGGATAAAAGAGCAAGCCCTTACTGATATATGAAGGCATCACCACCCGAAAGAAAGATTTTGCTTATTAATCCCCTGTCCATGGTTTTTTAGGTCGCATAGATGTGTGGCTTAATTCTCCAGAATGTACCCCTCTTGTAACAGCAGTGAATATCAAACCCATAATAATTTCAGACCATGCCCCTTTACAACTCAACTTCCTATTTGGTAGCTCACCACAAAAGTCCATCAATTGGAGGTCAGATCCAATTTTACTTCTTGACCCTAAATTTAAACCATGGCACAACGATAGCTGACAATAATGCTACATCTACCACCACCCTATGGGAAACATTTAACGCCACTCTTAAGAGTCAAATAGTCAGTTACTCATCTCACAGATGGAAAGAAAAAGGAAAACTGGTAGATTTAGACAGTCAACTTAAAATCAAAGAAACTGCTCTGAAGGCTATTCCCTCCAGGTTGGTTAAAAACTCCCCTCTTCAGATGGAGATTATAGCTCTTAGGCAAGAAATGAATGCTCTTACAGCATGAAAAGCTGAATTAGCCATTTTATGGCTCAAACATAAATATTGGGAGAGTGGAGAAAAAATTGGTAAACTTTTAGCCTATAGGCTTAAGAAGCAACAATCAGAATGTTACATTGTCTCTTTGATATCCAACTCTGGTGCTAAATGTACTGATCCTGCAGAACTCAACTCTATTATGTCTCAGTTCTATCAAAAATGATACTCATCCATTATCACCCCATCCTCCCAACAGCTAATGGACTTTCTTGTTTCTTTGTCTTTGCCTAAGTTATCATCTGCTCAAAGTGCGCTTCTTGAGCAGCCAGCCACCTCCTCTGAAATAGAAGGGCTCAAAACAAAAAAGGCTCCAGGCAGTGATGGACTCCCTATTGACTTCTATAATTTATTAATCCCCCAAGTATGTCCGATCCTTGAATGCCTTTTCACTGAGCTTACTACTTCTAGAATGTTTCCAACATTCATGTCTGTACCCACTGTTACTGTCTTACCAAAACCTGGGAAAGACCCTTTATACCCGACCAGTTACATACTCATTTCCCTTATTACCGCTGATGGGAAAATACATGCTAATGTTATGGCCACATGATTAGAGTCCCTTCTTCCCCTCCTGATCCATCCCTCTCAATCTGGATTTGTACAGGGCAGATTAAGTTCTGATCATATCAGAACACTTACTAATCTTATGCTCATTGCTTCCTCGTACTCCACCTATTCAGTTGCGGTCACAGTTGATTCTGAAAAGGACTTCGATACAGTCGAATGGAAATATCTTTATGCAGTTCTTATCCATCTGGGCATAGGCCCCTACTTTCTTTCTGCCATATAAACCATGTACTCTGCCCCTAAAGCCCAAATTCTTACCAATTCCAATCTATCTGCTCCCTTTTTACTTACCAGGGGTACAAGGCAAGGTTGCCCTGTATCACATCTTTTTGTTCTAGCTGTCGAACTCCAAAGATGCATACCTTTTGTGAATTAAATTTTAATACCCTCCTGCCTAACATACGTCTGAAACTAGACTGGTAGAAAGCATTGTTACTCTCCATGGTTGGTAAAATAGAGACAGTAAAAATAACTGCCCCTAAAATATTCCATCTTTTATCTTATTTGTCATGTCATATACCCAACATATGGTTTGATCAAATAGACTCCTTACTAGATAATTTTTTATGGGAAGGATGCAAGTCCCAATACAATAGAAATAAAGTTAGAGCTAGCTGGAAAGTTTGTGGGTGGGTTCCCAATAGATGGACAATCCCCTCCTTTATGGACACAAACTGAAACCACTAAATTCGGACAAATTAACCCATCCCCTTATTTCCTCACAAAATGTCCACCTCCCTTTCATATACCTATTCCTGCCAAAGCTTCCTGTATAGTCTGGCATTAAACTAGTAAATGGCTACATCTAAATTTAGCACATATCCCCTTGTTTCCCATATGGCATAATAAAAATACATGCATTGACGGGAAACCAGTCTACTGGCCTGAATGGGAAATCAAAGGTATATATACAGTAAATGGCATAATAATGCTCTATACCAATATTTTGGATTCATTTCAAGCACTACAGCCTTGCTACAATATCTCTAGTTCAGATTTTTGGAAATATCTTCAATTATGCAGTTCCCTAGCACATGTTATTAATCTAATGAACAAACCTGATTCTCTGACTCAACCATCACCTATGATGAAGTGGATTAAGACTGCGCATGGGAGAGCAGGGAAAATTTACTCAACTATTAGAGATGCTATTCCAGACCAAACAGCTTCTGCTAGGAGCTACTGGACATCGGCCTTAAGTCTACCCATCTCAGATGAGCAATGGTCTCAATGCTGGTGTTATGCCCATGAATTTGTTAAAGACTCCAAAAGTCACAACATTCAAAATAAAATCCTCCACTGCTGGTATCATACACCTGAAAAACTGTACTTAGCCAGAATTCTACCATATCATCACTGCTGGCATTACTCAGCCTCACAGGGATTTATTTCATATCCTATGGAGCTGTCCACTAATTCAAAATTTCTGGGTACAAGTGATCACTCTCATCTGACATTTTACACTGCCCTATATCCACTTCCGCTGGGTTATTCCTTATTGGTCTAAATACTGGACAGCACTCAGTTTCTAAAAAGCAAAAATCCCTGCTGATCCAGGTGAGCATTATAGCTAGATAACTGCTGTTACAAAAGTGGCAGACCTCTAACATACATACGATAACAGATTTCATGACTAACTTCTCCCAATTAGCCACCTATGAAAGATTATCCCATCTCTCTAATAACACCTTACATATTCACACCCTTACCTGGAACCCCTTGTATCAGTATGTGCAACAAATTAATGCCTACCCCACAGCTGGGATTGGATTACTGCCAAGGCAAGGTATAGGATGAATACCCCCCCCCCTTCCCATGGCCAATAACACTCATACTGTATTCTTTGGCTTATGATTAGGAAGGTGTTGATGTCTACTCTGATATAACCTCCCTCATATTTTTCAAGTGCAACTGCATTCTGATCCTACTGTTTGTTGTTTCATAAATCTAGGATTTCCTTCTAGCTTGAGGTTCTTTTGAAGCACCAATGTACTACCTTATTATACTGTTTACATATATCTCATGCAGCTCCATACTTCTTACCTATTGTTATCAACCCGTCATTTATATTTTTTATCGATTGCCACAAAGGTATTATCATGCTTCGAAAATTTTTAGTATCTCTTATGAAAACTCACTAATATGTTATATCTGTTTGTTATATGACTCTCTCTTACATTCCTTTATACAGTATAAGAATTACCTAGAGATTAATTTACTGTATCATAGTCCTAGAAGGATGCTCGTAGGAACACTTCATGTAAGGCCCAAGCTATATCATGTATGGTATATTTACTGTTGTTCTAGTTGTTGTATGATTGAAAACTTAATAAAATGTTTAACTTAAAAATACATATATATATATATATATATATATATATATATATATGAAAACACACCAAAAGGAGTGAAACCTGTTTGGGATACAAAAAAAAAATATGTTGGGGGGGGGGTGGAGTGGTGGTGATGGAGGAAAGTTTCACATTTTATACTATTAAACCTCTTGATAAAGATTAAACAATCCCTTAAGAGAATTTCAGCCTTTGTGAATCATATAAACTGATCGAGGTTATGGGGGGTGCATGTATACAAAGAGAAAATAATCAGAAAATTATTTGATATATTTGAGAGAAATCATACTGGCTACCAACACACTGGCCAGCTGGGGTATGCATTAAATCCCAATAGGCTCAATTTTCTAAGGTGGTGTATCCACCACATTTCGGCTTTTTCTATAGCCTTGTTGTGGTCACCACCTCAGTGTGGTAGTGGAATTTTTTGCAAACCCTAAAATATGAGCTGTACTCCAGAGTGCCCTCCATTAGAGAAAAGGCAGGCTACACTGGAGCTTTCATCTTCCCATCAAATAGAGCTTTTATGCTCAATAGTCTATTTTTTTTTAAATTCCCTAATAGTTTTCCTTATATACAGCATATTATATGGACACTGCAATACTGTACGTAAATGACTCCCTCTGTGTCACATGTAATGTAAAACCTAATCTAAGAGATTTTTCCCTCCCTGGAAGGTTGCTGCCTAATCCACTATGCCCTTTTTATCTCTAAATTATGGCTGGCCTTCCTTCTCCCCTACCTTAGCTCTCTTCTCTCCCCCCCCTCTGCCTCCCTCCTCATACACCATCCGTAACTCTAACTTTTGTTCCTTCGCACTTCCTTCTTGTAAATCCCTCACTGGTCAGGCTGCTTTCTCTTTCTGCTTTCCTAAACTTTGGAACTCTCTCCCTCTAACAATTTGCTCCACCTCTTCCAAACGCTGTCTCTCCTTTCTCCTCCATGACCACACCTCTCCCTCTTGTGCTCCCCCTTCCCTGCTCTTCAACCTCTCAACCTACCATCTTCCCCTCTTTCTCCTCCTCCTTGCCCCTCCCTCCCTCCCCAACCCTATTCCTCTTTTATTCCTCCCCACTTGTCCACTTGCTGTGCACTTCTCTTCTCCCCATCTGCGCTTCTTCCCACAGTGCCCTAACCCCTGTGCCTCACAGTTGAAAGGTACTTTTGCTTGAACCATTGGGACAGAGTCCACCGTCCTGCCCCTGTAATATTTTAACTTATAGTTTTTACATGTGTGTTGAACCTCATTCTGCACTGTTTTAATTTGTATCTCTGTATTATGTTTACTGTATAATTTTTTGTTCTATTTTGTTCTTAGCCCCCTCTTCCCCATCCCCTGAGGATACATCTGGAAGTGAGCAGTTTTTCAGCTCATTATGTCTTTCCTGGTGAAACTTTTTAAAATATGTCCACAGACTGAACAGCTGCCACAAGGGACCATGCCAGTTATCAATGGTTCCAGGAGTAGCTGCAAAGTCTGTCCTATGCATGGGATGTGGACCGCATGGACTAACATAACCTTAATATTTTTGGCCCTTTTGGAGGCTGCAATCAGCTTCTATTGGAATAGCCTGCTGTAAGCAGAGAAACATGGAAGCATAGAAACATAGAATTTGATGGCAGATAAGGACCACTTGGCCCACATAGTCTGCCCATTTTCCTACCTGGTGGATAATCTGCAGATCCTAGTTAACCAACTGCCTACTTCCTCCTACCCCCCCCCCACTAGGACTGCCTTATGTCTGTCCCATGCATTCTTGAATTCCCCCACTGTTCTTGACTCCACATTATCCTCAGGAAGGATGTTCCATGCATCCACAACCCTCTCCATGAAAAAATACTTCCTCACATTACCTCTGAGCCATCCCCCCTCTATCTTGAAATTGTGCACCCTTGTTCTTATAGAAACATAGAAAATTTAGAAACATAGAAAAAATATTGTAGTGGGATGTTCCTGAGGAATGTTCCAATGTCTATGAAATATATTTCTAATATGCATCATTTCCGAACAATGGATAGTAACAAAGAGCATCCTCCTCTCCCCCTTTGGAGTATGTGCTTTTTCGGTAAGTGTGTCTTGATGTAGGGCTGGCCCACTGGCACAGGAGTAGCACTACTGCTCACGATGCTGATGACCCAAGTTTGGTAGCAATCTCAGGAATTGGAGGCTGGCTGAGGGGGAGGAGGATCGAGCATCCAAGGGACTGTTGTCCTCCTCTGGGGAGGGATGGGACTGGTGCCCACTGTCAGCCTAGACCCTAGCGACGGCTGGGGGTCAGCATACTAGGACCACACTTGGGGGGGTAGGAAGCAGGGTAGATGCACAGCATGTGTGTGCAGCTTGACCATTGGCATACTGTACACCACTGTCTCCATGCCAGGGGAAGAAAAGGGGACAAAACACCTACACACCTATTAGCAGCAGGATGGCACTCGACCCCTCACTGGCCCCACACCTGACTAGTTGGGCTAACCAGTCCAAATACTGGATCCTGTCCACAACAGGGGTTAGGGGGACCCTGTCATCCCCACCAGGGGGTGCAAGCCCTAGGGGTACTGGCTGGCAGGAAAGTCCCAGTGGACATCCAGGTGATGGGGCTGGGGGGGGTCTAAGCTGAGGAGGGAGCCATCTGGTGGAGGGTAATAAAAAGATAAACATTGCAGTAAATCTGCATTTTTAGCAGATTGCACTAAAGTGTTCTTATTGTACCCACATTCAGGGAATCTATCCATCTGCCACTCTTGTCTATAATCTTCTTGTCTACTGTAATTATAGCACATGCATACCAGCTGAGAGTATGGGATGCTATTAATTAAATATCTTGGATGGAAACTCACCGCATGTAGCTGTGTGTTACTATCCATGGGCTTTCTGAATAGGAATGTTTGAAACTTGGCTTTATCAATAGTAATCTGACTGTCTGAAAAGGACACTTCTGATATACTGTACACAGCTGTGAATTTTAAATTAGGATTTCTCGAATTAAAACAATCAGGAATTCTTTCAGGGATTTAAAGTTCGAGTCCCACAGGAAGAGCACATCATCTATATACAACTCCACAAGTGAATATGTAAATGGTAGGAATTGTTATCAGTGAGCACGTGTTCTGTTTTGAACATATCAACCACGGCGCCGTGGCTCATAAAACTTCACTTAAAATCTGAAATAGTTTTTTGTTAATACAATTTTAGCCATTTCTTGGAGCTATCTAGTTGGAGGGTGTGTTCCTTGAGACCTTGGGCCTGATTCCAGAAGGCATGGTGCAAGTCGCTGACGAATGCGACTTGCACCAAATGCCAGTGCGCCGGGGACCCTGCACCCAATTCCAGAACAGGCAGGGTCCCCAGTGGCTATGTCTGTGACTTGCACCACCCCAAGTGCTGTGCCAAAGGGAGGGCACACCGGAACAGGGTGTCACAAGCTGCAGGAAAGCCTGTCAACATAGCACAAGTCCCCCTGTCCCCAAGCCCCAAACCCTGTTGGCCAGCTCACTGTTATGCAGAAGGCTGTGATGTCTGCAATACATACTGTAATACAAGACAATGAAAAGACACCGCGGTGCCTGTAATCCCTGGTAGTCTAGTGTACCCCTGCCCAGCAGTGCTGGTCAATCCACACTTGGCATGCCCCATTGTGACTGGCAACCACCTTCTCCTCCATGGTCAGCTGCCAACTGAGCTCCCCTGGGCATGTACTACTGTATGCAGTATGTGCTCAAAACTGTCATTCATTGTGCGTGTACTGTATACAATAGTATGCACTCAGAGAAGCTCAGTCAGTGGCTGGCCATGGAAAAGAGAGGTGGGTTGTACCAGTTACCAACTGGGCATGGGTGTGGGAAGGAGGTGGAGGGGGACAAGCACTACCGGCTGGGGGGGCACTAGACTACCAGAGCTTATGGGCAATATGGGTGTCTTTTCATGTCTCTTATTACAGTATGTATTGCAGGCATCACAGCCTTCTGCATAATGGTGAGCTGGCCAACAGGGTTTGGGGCTTGGGGATGGAAGGGGGCATGATCAGTCCTGTGGGGCACATCATGAGAATTGGGGCTTGGGAGGGCATGATCAGCCCTGCGGGGCAATACTCTGGGATGGGAGCGAGGGGTGCCAGTAGCCCGAGGAGGGCTGTCCTGCCAATGGGAGACAGCTGGAGGGGCTTCTGTTGGACCATAGGGGTGGCTATTGGGGCAACAGGCACAGAGGTGCACTCTCCAGTGAATGTGGAGTACACTTAGACAGCTAATAGCTGGTCTAACTATACTTAGACCAGTGTCTACCTGGGATTGTCTTGGAATAGCACCGTTGCTGTTCCAGCAGCCACCATCCTGGAATCAGACATAACTGTTGCCTTAAACCCCCTTGCACCATGTTGCAGGAGGTTTATGGCATAACCAATGGCGTAGCCCAACTTCAGCGCATGCAGCATGTGACATGTTGCATGCTGCCTTCTGAAATACAGATTGTCGTAATGCATAGTGCAAAGTGCTACATGTGCCAATTTGTTTGGTGCAAGTCACTTTGCGACATGTGTAACTGTTCTGGAATTGGGTCCCTTGTGTCTAGTACTAGTCCCATTGCTGCTACTGCCTCATCATGGGGAATAGACAAGTAAAGGTTCTTCACATCTACTATCACCATAATGACATCTGATGCATCATTAGTTCTATTTAAATCTTGTAGCAAATTTAGAACATGTGTAGTGTCTTTAAGACATGCTGGCAAGTCCCCAACAAGGGCTGTAGCTCGATTTTGAGGTAGGTGGATAGGGGTTCCAGGATTGAATCAGTTCGTGAAAGTATAGGTCTTCCTGGGGGATCAATGTCATTTTGATATATTTTTGGTACAGCATAAAACTGAGGCGTTTATTGATGGATTTTCTTTAACCAGTCCCCTTCCCACTCCATTAGCCACCTAATGGACACCAGTTCCTCTACGAATTCTGAAATCTTGGTTTGTAGCCCGTACATTGGGTCTTGCCTCTGAGGGGCATAGTTCTTCCTCACTTCTATAAATGCATTGCACATTTTTTTGTATTGAATAAGGTTATAAACAATAATATTCCCTCCCTGTTGGAGTGTTTGATGACCAGCACTTTGTCCTCCTGCAAGTTCATGAGTGCTGTTTGTAGTGTTTTACTGAGATTGTGGTTTCACATTGTTGGAGTAAGCTTAACCTGTTCAATAGACTTCTCTACCATATCAATATATGTTTATATGGCCGCATTATGGCCTTCTAGCACAATAAATGTGGACCAGATGCCCAGTTCTTGTCTCACCATGATTTTGGACTAATCTTTTTCTGTTTGTAATGTGAACACCATTTTCAGTCTCAGAGTTTGGTAGAACTTTTGTAGATCACTTTCAAGTTGAAAATTATCTCTAACTTTAAATGCTGAAAATGATAAACCCAAGGTTAACACTTTCTCTTAGTCTTTGGTTAAAGTCTTTTGGCTTGACTTGAATATTGCCATCTGCCTCGATTCGGTTTGTAGTCACCTCTGCCTGCCTTGCCTATTGCTTCTGTAACCCCTAGGTGGCACTATGCCAAGGACTACTACCCCTGCCTGCTTGGCTAGTAGCAGGTTAAGGGGCCTGGGTAATTTATTTATTTATTTAGTTTTTGTTTACCGGGTAAGTGCACGAGCCAGTAGATGACTATTTTCAGGCACGACCCGGGAGAGTACAAGGCAATACATACAGAAGGTGTTTACAGGGGAAAAAATGACATTTGACAATACAGCTTGGAAGACAATAAATAATAGACAGTAAAGCAAAGTGCTTGACATGAAGCATAAGTGGCTAAATTAGCTATGTAGGCTCGGATAACAGTAAATGAGCATTGGTCAGCACTGTATGCAACAACAGCAGAAAGAATATAACAATCAGCAATGTAACTACAAATTCAGGTGCAGGTCATAACATGAGGGAGTACGGTTCTTACAGGCAGACATAAAATACAACATGCAGGAGAGAAACAGGCATCTAAACGAGTAAGTGTGTTTAGGAAGATGAGAGAGAAAGGGGAGAGGAGAGAGGGGTGTGACGTATGGGGTAGGGGGTTTCAATCAAGTGGGAGAATATGGATCATCCAGTGGAGATAGGCGTGGGGCAGGGTTCATTAGCACGGTCAGGTAGGGTCGAAACAGGTACACTGTTCAGCAGTAGCTAGGTAGCATCGTAGCCCACTTTTAAAGTGATAGTGGGATGTAGATTGCCTTAGATCCAGTGGCAGCATATTCCGCATTTGAGGGGCAGCATGCCCGAAGGCCCCAGTGCCTTTGGTGGTGTGACACCTGGGTACCCTTAGTAGTGATTTGTCTATTGACCTCAATCCACTGTTTGAGGTGACGGGACGTAATAGCGAGAGAATAGCTATCGGCCTGCAATTTGAGATCTAATTTCTAACCCCTTTTTTGAATATCGGAGTTATCCTGGCAATCTTCCAGAGGTCAAGCACAACACCACTGGAAAGAGATAGTGTAAAGATTTTGGCCAAGGGTGAGGCAATGAGATGGGCGGCCATCTTCAAAAGGCGGGGTTCAAGAGAGTCAGATCCTGGGCTGGTGTTGTCGGAGACAGTTCTTAGTAGTTATAGGACCTGTGAGCTGGTTACAGCAATAAAGTAGAAAGACTGGGCCAGTGGAGACCCAGTTGGTGAAGACGAGAGGCCTGTCGACTTGCTTGAGTTGGTGGACTGAGATATGGTGGGTGCCTGTGGAAAGGTGGAAGTGTAGGGTGAGAGATCGGAGAACATTCTGTTGAAGGCATTCGCTGTGGTGTAAGAGTCATTGCAGTGGGCACCATTGAGGATCATCTCTGAGGGGGTTATAGATTAAGATGTGCCAAGGAAGGTCTTTATATGGGCCCAGAATTTCTGAGGGTCGTGGGCTGAGCTGGATAGCAGGTTCTGGCAGTACCTACTTTTGGCTTGCCTTATCTGCTTTTTGCAGGAATTTCTGTGTTGTTTATACATCGTGTAATCTGTAGGTAGGCCAGTGTTTTTGTAGTGCTTCCATAGTTTGTTCCTGTGCTGTAGCTATAAGAGCAGGTCTTTGCGGCGCCATCTAGTTTGGTTTCCTCTGACTCTCCTTTTCACCTTTGGTGCATGTCTATTCTGGACTTCACTGAAATTGTTAAGGAAAGCTCATAGGGCATCCTCAACCTTTTGAGCATGGTGGACTTCAGACCAGTCTATGGTGGAAACATCGTGAAGGAAGGCATCTGCATCCATGCCTGCAAAGTTAGTAAAGGTGACAAGGCGGGGAGGAGGAGATGGTGGGGCACCTGAGGTCCATTGACAGAAAACTGGAGAGTGGTCAGTTATAGCATCTGCCAAGATACCAGCCTTGGCCACGTGCTCAGGTCGATTAGTGAGAATCCAATCAATAAGAGTACCTGGTTTAGATGGAGTTATGGTCCTAGTGTTCTCGGTTATGAGCTGGTACAGGTTAAAACTGTGAACTAAAGACATGAGGGCACTGTGAGAGGGACCCAACCAGTTTAGGTTTATATCCCCGAGTATTAGGGCCTGATTTAGGTTGACAGATTGTGATGTTAGGTTTAGTAGGTCCTGAAATCCAGCCACTCCTCCAGATGGTGGGTTGTAGATGTAGACTATGTGCAATTTCTTTGTACCAAGGGTGACAGTCGCATGAATGGACTCACAAGTCATTGGTGGGTCTCGAACCGGGGCTGCTGTGATACTGAGGTGGTTCTTGTGGTAGAGTGCAATGCCACTGCCCCCCGTTTGGCACCAGGTCTGTCATGTTGGATAACAGAGTAGCCCGGTATATCGCACAGTGCATCAGGTATTCGTGGTTTTAGCCAAGTTTCTGTGAGGCATAGTATGTCAGGTTTATAGACTTTGACCCATGCTTCCAGTTCGGCCATGTGGCTCATAAGACTCCTAATGCTCATGTGGACAATGAGAAGTCCTTTATTTGCCCGTCCGATTTGGATGGTGGCAGTGCTGCAGCTGGGAGGGCCTGGATTTGGTTCAATATCACCTGATAGTAGAAGCTCCAGCGATGCTAGGAATGTAAGCCTTACCCTGCAGTAAGTTTTGGGTGGTTGGTGCTTCCTGCCCAGCTTACTAAGGGCACAAAGCGTGTAGTACGTGCATCCTTTTTTGTGGAGAAGATATTGCCACATGGTGGCTGGGCAGCACTTGGAAGCCAGCATATTGGAGAACCTGAAATCCCCGGCTGTAGGACGATTTTGATTCAGTCCGCATGGTAGTGATAGTGAAATCCTATTTACACAAAGTAATATTAGTAGGCTAGACAAGAGATATAGTGCCCTTGTTATGCCACTTGGGGGCAGTGTGCCTCCAGAGATGGATGGCATGATAGTTGGCAACACCGCCTAGACCTAGTGAGGGCTGCGAGCCAAGACTGTGATTGATCAGAAAAGAATCAGAGAACTGTAGGTAGGCAGAAAATGTGAGGGGTTATGATCTTCAGTTCAACCTACAGAGTAGCTAAGAATTGTCCTCATTTAGGTCTGGGTAACCAGGATCGAGTTGGTTAAGACCCAGCACAAGAGGGGGGAGAGAGAGAGAGAGAGGGGTATGGGTAGGTAGTTTGGCGGGTTTCAGTGCAACCTGACCGGGAGGCTGGTTCAGTGAGGTGCATTGCAGTGCAGCTAAAGTGACTGAAATGGCTTGGTTCTAATACTGATGGACAACTAGTAGTAGAAAGATCACCCCCAGTGTGACAGAATATAAGGAGCCAATGAGATAGTGGACACTTAGTCATATGATCTACAGTATCCTATATAGCTAGAGGTTACTCCAGGATGGGTGAGGTGGGGGCGGGTGGGAGCTGGCCAAAAGCAACCGGCGGGGACGAATTTAGCACAGGAGAAGCTGTACCACTTGGTGAAATTGCCCGAGGAAGGTGCTCTGCAGGCGGGGAGAGAGGCCGGCTAACAGCGGTGCTGGGCGGTCCAAGTCCTGAGCTGTCGGTAAAGGGCAGCCAAAATTGCAAGTCCCAGGCGAAAACAGCCGCTTTCAGTGAGCGGGTTCAGTCCAGGCAGCGTCTAGCGCTTTAGAGACAAATCCAGCAGCTGAAACTGCTAAGACATGTACCTTGCGGCGGTTTATGGCTTTAGCGGGAGCAGGTGCTGAGAAGCGGCCAGGCTGCTGGTCCTCAGTCCGGGCTTGAGTGTAGTGGGTGGCTCCTTCCACAGGCTTTCCTGGAGGAGCGAGGCATAGTCTTGGGTGCTTTCCGCTGGGCTTTCCACTTGCTCAGCAGGTCCACGGCAGTGCTTGGGTCTGTAGGAGGCAGCGATCCAAAGCCCCGGTGGGCTTGGATGGACCTGAGGAGGAGAGCAAGGGAGAGGGGTTAAATAAGCGTAGGTGTGGAGGGGGCAGGATTAGAAACAAAGGAAAAGGGCGGGCAGTGAGAAGAGGGGAGGAGGACAGTTGCAGGAGCAGGAGAGAGAGTTTAACAGGTTTAAGGCAGCTTGATTTAGACTGTAAACAGTGTGTTAAGTATCCAACAAACTATTGTGCTGCTAAAAACTGTGTTTCCATTCAGTTGCTAAAACTTCTATACATGCAGAAATCACTGGAAAGTTATACAGAAGCACAAGGCACACTAGGTCGAACAGTCTTTCACGGCAAACTGGGCACACCCCCTGAATTTAGCACAGGAGGAGCTGTACCACTTGGTGAAATTGCCCGAGGAAGGCGCTCTGCAAGCGGGAAGAGAGGCCGGCTCACAGCGGTGCTGGGCGGTCCGAGTCTTGAGCTGTCAGTAAAGGGCAGCCAAAATTGCAAGTCCCAGGTGAAAACAGCTGCTTTCAGTGAGCGGGTTCAGTCCAGGCAGCGTCTAGCACTTTAGAGACAAATCCGGCAGCAGAAACTGCTAAGACACGTACCTTGTGGCGGTTTATGGCTTTAGCGGGAGCAGGTGCTGAGAAACGGCCAGGCTGCTGGTCCTCAGTCCAGGCTTGAGTGTAGTGGGTGGTTCCTTCTACAGGCATTCCTGGAGGAGGGAGGCATAGTCTTGGGCGCTTGCCGCTGGGCTTTCCGCTTGGTCAGCGGGTCCATGGCAGCACTTGGGTCCATAGGAGGCAGTGATCCAAAGCCCCGGTTGGCTTGGACGGACCTCCACCCGGAGGCCAGGGTTGTTAGTGGTCAAGCTAACCTGGGCACAGCCCTCCGGGACACTGTAACCCCCCTCTTTCCCTTCTAGTGACCTGAACAATATACAATCATTACTTTCACAATGACCCTTATTCACCAGGCAATTACCCACACTGTTTGCACTTACCGCCAGGGCTGGTTCCTCTAGCTTGACCCTGAGGACCCCTTGTAAAACAAGGTTAAGCACAGCAAATAGCAACAGTACAATACCTTTGGCACAAACTGGAACCACAGTCAGGTTAAATGCAAACAAAGTTAAATATGATTTATTCAGGGGACTTGAATAAGGGAGGGGCGTAATAAGGTTGATTTGCTTAAAAGCTATATTAATCAGACAGTTATGCATGCAGTTCAGAGTCCCTACACGGTCACACACTCTGGGTGCACAGGTAGGAAAATGGTGGGCTAGCCAGGAACGTTGCAGCTGGTTGGGGCCCTGTGATGGAAGAAAGCAACATGCACAACACACACTATTTGTAATCTGGAGCCGGAGGGCTCAGTTCGTGAAAGAAAAAGCAACAAGACAATTAGATGACAACACTTTTAGATTTAGCTGTTGTTGCAGGGAGCTACCTTGATGTTTACTCATGATACCCAATACTGGACATAGGCAGGACAAAATTGAGACTGCAGACTGTTGAGCTGGAGTGCCCAGAGAAGCAGGACCCACATGAATCACTGAGGCATCATTCCTGTTCAAGGCGTTGAGCAGGGTGCTGATCCCCAGGCTGGTCTCTCATCAATGACTTTCTCTGCATAGCAGGTATTCTGGCTGAGCCAGTGTAGCAGGGCCCAGGCAAATGGAAATGGATACAGATTCAGTCCATGGAGCTGGATACAGCTCCCAGCAAGCAAAACACAGTTCAGACACACAGTGGGGAACCAAATCACGACCCACTACAAGCACACAGCACATTCACATGTAAGGAAATTCCACTGTACCAGGCAAATGGCTCTCCGGTCGCAATTACAGAGTCTCTGCACAATCTGGGACTTCAGAGGTAGCTGGAAGTCCTGACAGGCTGATCGCATTCAGCAAATCTTCGGTCTTCTTCAGGTTAAAGCCTCGACACAATTCAGTGGCTTAATTCGCTCTCCAAATTTGGATTCAGTCCAAAAAAAGGACAGTAGACAGGCATGCATGCCAAACTCAGGCCTTTCCACAATTCACCCGTGTGAATCCACCATGGATTGCTGCTTGAACTATCTCGAGCTGTTACTTCTTCACTTCCCAACTCAGATCTAACTGAAATTGCAAGCAGTGTGGGACTTTCCCCAAGATCCAAAGGGTTCATTTGGCTGATCTGTCTGTCAGTCACAACAAGGGCTCCCCCTCCAGGTTATTTTAGGTGCCAAAAGCCCCAAACTACAATTCCTACAAGTTTTGACCCCACCAATCCCCTGTAGACAGGTTCCATTTTAGAGTCCCAAATGTACTGATTGGCCCATTTCAGCAGTCCAGGACCAAGATGATGGAAACAAACAGAAGTGTCCATGCTGCAAAGAAGGCAGGTTAGAACAAACTGCAATATTATTACTACTCTAACAAATGATCAGCAAACCAATACATCTTCTAATAGAGTTCTCTCTCAGATTAATTATGACTGCAATCCAGGCAGTTCTTAAAGAAACAGTACACAGAAGGCTATACAGGCACTCTCTGGCAATACATTTAAACTGCTAAAACACAGGACACCAGCCTGGCAGTGAACATTTAAGCAAGCTGAAGGAAGACTTTTCGGGAACCCCCATTTGTAAGGGGTTACACTCCACACTTGATCCTATGGCACCCACCCTCCCTCCCTCAATCCCTCCCTCCCTCCCTTCCTTCCTTCCTTCCTTCCTCCCTCCCTTCCTTCCTTCCTTCCTCCTCCCCTTCCTTCCTTCCTGGTCCTGAGGTCATACCTTTGGGCTGGACTTGTGTCCACTTCCTGTTGCCTCTGTTGGTTCCTGTCTGAGCCCTGGTAGCCCCTGTCCCATCCTAAACAAGGCTGTCTATGCTCATGGTTTCTAAGAAAATCCAAGCCTGAGTCTGGGTCACTGAAAAAATTCCTGCATGTGTATTTCTGGTAGGTGTATACCCTGTTGTGATGATAATGTACCATGTCCCTCTGGAATTTTTTTCAGCTTAGTTGCTTTAAAAGACTGTTTGGGTTCCTTAACTTTTTGTTTGCAGTCCTCCAACCATCGGATGAGTTCTGTAGTCTCTAGTTTGGTTTTCAGAACTTCCTCTTCCTTTTGTAGTTCTGCTGCTAGTCTGCTTCTTTCAAGAGATAATGGCCTCTACCAGTGCATACATGAAATCCACGCTGCATCTGGTATGAATGCCATTCCAAGTTGTTTCTAAGGGCATCTTTGTGTATGCCTATGCTGGGTTCTGTTCCTACCCTTAGGCCCCCCCCCGGTATTCCGTGATGTTTCAAGTACTAAGTAAATGTCAACCCATGCCACTCTAAACATGTGTTCACAGTTCTTAATTTCTCAGTTTTAGTCATCATGTATTTCATAGTATCTTCACCTAAGGTAACAATGTTTCATCTCTGATGCCTCTCATCTCCTTAACCAGCCACTCCCAATCAGTGAGTCTAGCTAAATGTGACAAAAGAATATTGGTACTGCACACTACCTCTTAGATCTCCAAACTCCTCTGTGTGGATGGAGACAAGGTGAACTGGGAAAGGGGGACCAAAGCAGCAAACTTGTAATATTAACAAATACATTTTTAAATCAAAGCAGTGTAACAAAAGTCTATGAGAGACAAATTCATTCTTGCTAATGATGGTGAACATCTGTGGGCTTTTCAGAATCCATCTATCCAGAAAGAAAATGTACTGTATTCAAAGACTGAGAACCCCATGGGTAATCATAGTTTCTTGTACTGTAAATCTCAGAAGCTTGCTCTGACGGATGTAATTCTGTTCCATGCTTCACTGCTGAGCTGCTCTGAGCTCCAAAATGGAGACACAGCACAATAGTTCTTCAAAGATTGTTCGGTTGATGTAAAACCCCAATGTTTCACCTATTCAGGCTTCCTCTGGGGACACTAAAAACAATTCAAAAAACATTTCATGTGTGCCTACTATAAATGCTTCTTAAACAAATGACTATTTTTGCTACACATTGCATAAAGAAGTTTTTGTTAATATGTATTATGTTTCTTTTTTTTACATTAAGCTAAATGGATTCTGCTTTGTAGCAGCCAAGAGCCCTTACTCTTGATTGTCTGCCTCTAAAATACAGAATGCATTCCTAATTTTTAATGTTTGATCAGTCTTAATACTAAATACAACACCACTGCTCTGCCACCTTAAACTCCAAACAGAATCCCAGGTGAGCCACTACAGTATTCAAATATGCAAACAAGCATTGCTACAAAGCTTGTAACCTACCTAGACTCATTAGCAAACAACACTCTGGTACTTTTATGGAAATAGTTTCTTTTTCAAACAATACTGTATTAAAAAACGTTGTGATCTTAAAATAATTTTTAAACTTTTCGTAATGGTGATTCATGTAGTAGTAAAGTAATTAAAAAATAAAGAATATAAAATACCATCAACAGTTCATCATATTCATCTCTGCTGGTAATGAGACTGGATGTCTTGCCACATCTACAGTGTCAACAGCAATAAAATAATTTTCTCAAAGTAAATCTTTCTACATTGCTCAGTGAATGTCAAGTTACTTAATACACAGCTAGGTGTAATTACTTATTAGAGGACAGGAAATTGTTTCTCATCAGCAGCTGCTTAAAATGTTTCTATTTTCAGAAACGATGTTCAACATATGGGCCGAGATATTCAAACTGTGCCCGAAAAGTACGCAACAGCAGGAGCAAACGCAAGTCCATTGCGCCATGCGCAAGAAGCGCGATATTCAAAAACTGTATAGGCCAAGATGCGCCTACGGCCGACGACTGAATATCGCACCACCTGCACCATAGCGTAACTAGGGAGGTGAAGCTAAGGATATCTGATGCACCATAGCGCAACAAGGGATGTTCAGCTGAGCAGTCCAGATGTGCCATAGCGCAACCAGGGACACCACCCAGCAGCAGGGCAGCAATGCAACAGCACAACCAGGGATGCAGGGGCCCACCACCCATGCCACAGATGGGCAGAGGAACTCACAGCAGAACAGACATCGTCCCCCCACACCCCATGCACTGCACAACTGGGGGAGGGCTAGAATAACCACTGGCCCATGGAGACCAGCAACCAGCCCACAGCTAGGCCATGGTGCCCCATCACACCCCCCTGGCAAGCTGTGACCGGCACACAAGGATGGCCGACCACCCCATACAACACCATCCCACAAATTCAGAGCACACCCTGCACCATGATCCCCATACACCCTGCCCAGGAGTAGCACCCAACAGTGCAGGACACCCCATGCATGCCACCACCCCCACTGTGACAATGCAACCCTGTGCACCATGGAGCCATGCAAGGCAGCCCCACCATGGACACCCTGCTGCGGGCGGCAGCAGACAGTGATGCAACAGATGCATACACAGTGCTGCCCTGCACGTTCCCCCCGAGGTACAGTTGAGAGACCAGTCATGTGTCAGCACACGAGGTACCCCACATATGACAGGGCATGCCCCAGACCCCACCTCCAGTGGTACAGCACCCTGCACACCCTTCCAAGGGCACATCCCGTCCCAGCACTGGCCACAGCAGCCACCACTGACACGCCAGCAGACTGTGCATATCATAGGCATGCAAGGGTGTCAGCTGCACAGGCCATGGACTGTCTGACAGGGGTGCCATGCACACAGTGCAGACCCCATGGACCACTGCACAGAGGCATCCAGTGCACAGAGTACAACACACAAACCACAGACAGTGACTGATCCCCCTGCCCACACCATAGGCGGTTCACCTCTGCACACACACACACACGCCCATGCGTGCACCACCTCTGATGCCATGCACACCACTGCAGCTGAGCACCTGTAGCCCGCTGCAAATCAGAGACCACCACAGTTGTTATAACAAAATGTATGTATTAAAATATAACAACTACGTAACATGTTTACAAGTATATACAAGGGGGGAAAGGGCCACAAACCAGGTGGGGGTGGGCATGGAGCAGGGGTGTACAAATGGGAGAGGGAAGAAGGGGTATGAGGGTGGGTCCAGGGGGTATGGGTGTCAGGGGGTCATCGAGGGCCTATTCCCTGCCCTGCTCTCCACTCCTGTGGTGCCTCTGGGTTCTCCTCCTCTGGACCCCATGTCTCTCCAACCTCTCCAAGGCTGCCAGGGATGCCTGTGCCAGCTGCAGGATTTATTGTCTTGCCCATTCCAGGGCCATCCAGTGTTGTCCACGTAGGACAAGGAAGCAGAGTCAATACGTGTGACTGTCCAGTCCCCTGCAGCAAACCCATCGTGCATGGCATACAGCCATGTGCCACGCCCCTGTGATGGTGTGTGACCACCCACAGTGACCGTGTCCACAAGACCTGCCTACCCAGGCAGCCACAGCCATGTGGACCACTGCACACACCCACTGCCCATGTCCTGCATAGCACCACCGTGGCTGTACAGTGACTTGGCTATGCGGTGTGAAGGCAGTGGCACAGCCATGTGCCCAGTGCACGCATGGACCACCACTGATGCACTCCCAGACATGCAGTGCCACTGGACAGTGCTGACTGTAACAAGTTGTGTGCATGGCAGTGGTGTCAATGGATGGTGGCCATGCCCCACTGCCCGCCCTGTTACACAGCATGCAATAGTAATCATGGATGTAAGGCACTCACCATCATCAGACTGGTCCCTGCGCCTCTGCGGATACCCTCGCCTCCCCGCCTGATGGTCCTCCTGGCGGCGCCTCCTCTCCCTCACCAGCCTGCACCCATCTGGGCCTAAGTTACAAACATGGAGAGAGGAACATCAGTACAATCATGTAGCAAAGTCCCCGCCCCCATGTGTGCAGTCCCACACAGCCAGACCCACCCACCCTACACCCTGATAACACCACCACGCCAACATCGGCTGGCCCCCCCCCATGTGCCGGACACATGCAACCGTGATACCCGTATGGAAGATAAAAGTGCATAGATGTTGCACCTACCAGGCCATGGCACCATGCCACTCCTGGCACATGCCCACAGGCAGGCAAGCAGATCTGGGTCCCTCCGCCTGAGGTCCCCATATCTGTGGCGGCACTGCTCTGCCGTCCGTCCCCCATACCGGTGGCCTCCTCCAGGGCGTCGGCCACCTCCTGCCACACCTGACTCCTGGCCCTGTCCAAGGGTGCCTCACCAAATAGTGGGCCAACATGCGGCTCCACAGTGGCAACCAGGTTTGCCAGCTCCACCTGGCTCCACTGTACAGCTTTCCTCCGCGCCATCTCTACTGCTCAGTTAAGTCAAAATGGCGCTCTGCAGTGCGGTTCCACCATGTGCAGATGCTGCTTGGTACAGTGCTGCCATTCCCTATCGTACTGTTACCGAACAGTGACATAGTGGTGCACCCATGCCTGACGCATGGTGCCTAGGGGGCAAAGGTCGGGCACAGGGTCAAGGGTCTCTGGCGCATGGACAGCCACAGTGCGATTGAAACCCAATGCGTCTACTGCGATTGGGTGCCTGTGTGCCACCTCCTGTAGCGGTCTACTGCGCTGTTTCCCCAGTGCGCCTATGACTCCCCAGTGTCCCAGCGCCATATAGGTGAACAGCGCTGTAGCGCCACTGGCACAGTGGTGACCATGCCCTGCATTGCCTCCCCGTCACAGCATGTCAGCAGCACAGCAGGCGCCTGTGTCATCAACCCGGCATGCGCAGTTAGGTGTACTGCGATGTCACAGAACTGCACCCTTGGCTCAGCACGCTCAACACAATTACGCAAAGCGCAACAGTGCGATATTCAGCCATCATATGCAAATCAGCTAATCAGCCATTCAATGGCGCAGTCACTGCATTTGCATCCACTTAAAGATGCGCCTCACCTCATTTGCATGGGTTGCGCTATAAAAGTGCGACATTGGGCTGCACTGGCCATAGTCGGTTACTGCAGTCTATTGGTGAGTTGCATGCTGTTTGGGAGTGTGGACTTTGGATTTTGGGACTGCACAGTCACAGGTAACACCTGTCATTCTCACAGGCTGAATCATGACCGAGCGAGTTGTGGAGGAAGAGGAACAGAGTCATGGGAGGAGGAGGAGGCCAAATTTCATGAAGGCCGAGACGGATGCCCTGTTCGAGGCCTACCTGGACCAGGAGCCACTTCTCAGCGGACGCCAGGGAACACCACAGGCCCATGCTGCTGCATGGGAGGAGGTGGTGCGTGCTGTAAACCTGCATGGCAGCCACCAGTGCTCCATGCAGGAGTGTAAGAAGAAGATGGGCACAGACAGGTGGAGGATTAAGGAGAAGGTGGCTGCCATCAGGGCAGCACGGTCTGCAACAGGTGGGGGACAGCCGGAGGTGCTACGCATGATCCCACAGGAGGAGAGGGTTGCTGGCAGCATGCAGCGTTGCACCATTGAGGGTGTTCCGGTTGGTGGATTCCAGATGGGTGGTAGCCTGTCACTGCATGATAGGTCATGGTCTATCTATTGGGGGGGGCAGGGTAGGTCACATGCAGTAACGCGACTTTGTTTTCCCTTACAGCTCCTGAACATCTGCATGGGTCAGCGGTGGTGGGCTTCTCCACTGAGGCCGGTCAGATGGAGATGGAGGAGGGCCCATCCACCTCCACAGGAATACGCAGCTTAGGGTGACAGTGGGCCCGCCTGGACGTCCAGACTGATGTTGGTGGAGCAGGCGCAGAGGAGGCCCTGCCCATGTCCCAGCGTGCAAGTGTCCACAGATGCCAGCATGCTGGGACTTGGGCTGGTGCTGGGTCCATCACTGATGATGATGTTGCTAACGTCATGGGCAGTGACATGTGTGTACCACAGGATGGCCACACAGCAGGTAACATCGCGGCCATGACTGTGGGTGGTGCCGCCGTGGAGGCCTGCGTGTCATAACAGTCTCAGCCTGTGCCTGTCAGCACCAGTGGGGCAGCACTGGTGTCTGTACAGGACAGTGGGACTGTTGCAGCCACTGCAGTGGCACCATTGAGCCCTGGGGAGTGGCAGCCAGAGGGGCAGCATCAGCAGTCGGCCAATGGGCTTGGGGGTACAGTGTCAGGGGACGGCATCAGTGCACTGCCTGTGGACATGCCCAGACCTGGCCCTGGTGTGCAGCGCCCACCCTCAAGGGGTGATGAGCATCAGGGCCACGAACACCCTGAGGGACCGCATGCCGATCAGGCAGATGACCTCTTGGATGAGCACACCCGCATACTGCAAGCATCAGTCAATCAGCAGATGCAGCTTGTGACGGCGGTGGATGCACTGAGTGTGGCTCTGAACCAGGCAGAGGAGCGTCACAGCAGAGAAACCGCTCTGCTCCTGGCAGGGATGGACCGGATGTGGGAGGATGTGACCACTGCCATTGACAGGCTGACACAGACAATCACAGCTGCCATGGCCACAGGGGCACACAGTTATTGCCCGCTGCATTGCAGACCACCGCGCAGTGCAATGTCCACCCCCCCATTCCCGGCGTCGTGCAACACCATCCTTGTTGACACCGGGTTCAGCTGTGGGCATCCCGAGCACGCCTGGCGCAGGCATGTTTGGTGTGCTGCAGACCCCTGCATGAGCACGGTCACGTTCACACAGTGGAACCCCTTGGGGACCATCGGTGCCACCCCATGAGGCCAGTGGTCAGCCTGTCACTGCTGGTGGGTCCGCATCCATGGTGGCCGGGGCACTGTGGCACGTGACTGACCTGTCTCGCAGTGTGGCTACTGTCTGATGCCGTCCTGTGTGCATTGTGTCATTCAGCAGGCAATGCACAGGTGGGTACCTGGCCCTGCATGCACACACACAGTCCATCTGCACACCCTCCTGGCTGCTGTCCGCAGTTGCATGTGCATGATGATGCCTGCATTGCGCTGTACGCCAATGTGCAATGGTGCCCAGCGTCTGACACACGCACAATGACAGGCTGTGGGCGTGGTGGTCTGTGGACATGTGTGTGGCTAGGGGTGGTGTTCTGGGTCGGCATGCCTCCTACCCTTTGTGCATGTCTGGTGAGTTGTGTGTGTATGTGTTTGAGTGTGTGTGTGTGTGTGTCTGACCACGTCCCATGTTAGACCTCACCCATCCCTGGCGGTGTGTGTGGTGCCATGCCTGGCCACTTCCCTTGACGGCATGCACCCCTGGTGTGTGTCCATGCGTGTTTGTAGGTTGGCCTTTGCCCTTGGTGGTTGCACATGGCCCCATGACTTACCTGGGTTGGCTGAAGTGCTCCTCCGTGATGGTGTCCCGGTGCAGCTGTGCCAGCCGGAGCAGTCGGGGGTCCCATCGCCCATGGGGGGGCTGCCCATCACCATTGTCACTGGCGTCCTCATCGTCCCCATCGCTGTCCTCCTTTGACCTGTATGGTTATCCCACATCTGTTGGCCATGTTGCAGGATGAACCAGGCCAGGAATAGCCCACAGGCCTTTGAGGGGTTGTACTGTAGGGCACCACCGGAGGTGTCCAGGCAACGGAAACATGCCTTCAGCATACGAACACCTACCGATGACATTACGTGGTGGCATGTGCCTCATTGTAGCATTGCTGCGATGGGTCACGGGGTCACGGGTATGGTGTGAGCAGCCAGGATGGAGTGGGTATCCACTGTCACCTGTGTGTAGAGGGTGGAGGTTAGTTTGGTGATCAGCATCGCCTGCCCCGGCCATGTAGGCCACTACCCATGTCACCTCTGACCATGCCCCTCCCAAGCCCTAAGTTTGTCCGTGGTTTGCATACTCACCCACTAAATGGCCAGTGGGATGTCCCCACTCTCGAATCTGTGGCACAGTGCCAACTGGTGCCAGATGAAGGCATCGTGTGCTCCCCCAGGATGCATGGCACAGACATTGATTATGCACCCCCTGGCATCGCACACCACCTGGCAGTTGATGCTAGCATAGCCCTTGCAATTAATGTATGCGGCCCCCTCGGGGCCAGGTGGTGTGCGGATGGCCACATGGGTGCAGTCTATTTCCCCTAGCACACCAGACATACGTGCTACCCTGTGGAACTCCTATATGTTTGCTGTGCGCTGCGCTGGTGTGCTGGGGAAATGGATGTACTCCACAGGCTGTGGCAGCAGTGCGCTGAGGAATTGGGTGAGGTGGCATGATGCGGCCGTCTGGGTTATGCCTGTGGTGTCCTCTGCTGGTCTCTGGAAGGTACCCGTGGTGAGCAAGCACATGCAAGCTGTCACTTTAGTCTCCACTGACAGAGCATGGCTCCGTCGTGTGGGTGCCTGCATCACATCACTGCACAGCTCACAGAGCCACCTCAGAATTGCCCAATTCAGCTGGTATCGGCCCACGATCTCAGTATCACTGTACAGCTCGAAGCTGGTGTGGACTCGATACTGCCTGTTGGGGGCATACCGCCAACGGGCCCTTCCACGGCTGCGCCCCCTGCTTCCCACCTTCTCACCCTCCTCATTACTGCCTCCATCTGGATGGTGGCACTGGCCATGTCAATGGCTTGTGTTCTCCCCCCCCGGCAGCTGTTTCTGTGATCCCCCCACTGTCCTGGCTGCTACTTCCCTGCACCAGGAACACCTAACTGTGCTGGCCTCAGTGCTGTGTGGCACTTCCCCCTTCTGCACTGTGGCTGTGGCTCCCACACCTTCCCTGAGCCTGTGGGTTCCAGGTGCCCTTTCTCTGTCCTGCCCTGTGTGTGTGTGTTGCCTGTGTGGCTGGCTATAGTTCAGCAACATGTGCTTTCCCTGTAGTGTTCTTGCGCCTCTCCCGTGTTCCTTTTTATTTTGGCTCATTTCTGCTATTGCGCAACTTCCGCTTGCTCCCCTATTGCGCATGGTGCATGTTGTTGAATATCGGACTGCGCCATTGATGCATGGTTCCTCCCCCTTCAGTTGCTCATACATTCATTATCATTGCGCTATTGCTCAGCGTGATTTGGGGGGATGCAACTGCCTCCCGCTGAGTATCACAGAATGGCGCATTTTTGGACTTGCACTGGCTCAACCCTATTGAGCATGGCGCAACCCTTTTGAATATCTGGGCCATAGTCTATAGCAGATCACTGTTCTATATAGAAATCCATCCTTTTCAAAATGCTGTTGTACCACAGTTCAAAGGTCATGGAATATGATTGTACCCTGCTGTGGTAGAACAGCATTCTAGAATCTCTAGAGACTGCACAAATGAGTTTCATTTGAAAGAGAAAAAACTCAATGCACACATTTTACTTAATACTATATATACTATAAACTATACAGGATAAGCAACTTTATGCATAACCAGTGAGTTCTGCCACCTCGGGGTTCAGATTCACACAGACCTCTCGAGCATCGCTCTCGAGGTCAGAGGGAATCAGAACCCCTCTGTGGCAGAACACACTGGTTGTACATAGTTGTCCATCCAGTATTTTCTATATTCTGTTACAGTTCTCTTCATGGAACCATTACCTTGGAGTTTTGACTATATCATAGTTTGTGCACAGAATTCGATGCATGGTAATGACAGGTCAACAGCTCATTCTTAGCATTCTGCACACAAACCTTGACATAGCAAAACTCCAAATTACTGGTTCCATGAAAAGAACTGTGCAGAATGTCGTCCATAAAAAGAAAACACATGAAAGCACAATTTTTCAAATTAGTGTTTATTTAGGTATGGTTATGTATAAATTATTCTGAGATGTAAATTTATCTCTGTAAGAGAGTACATTACTAACTACTGCCAATCAGCATACCTTTTCTGTCCCCATTAAACAGTCTTTTCAATAATTAGTGTGGGGAAGGTCACTGCTGACTGTAATTAATACTGGGCATTAGTGATTGCCTCATAAATGCCCTGTAGTAACCATTAGGCTGGCTGTGTTTGCAGGCTTAGATCATGGAGATGTAATATAAACTTTTTACTGCAGCAGTTGTTTACTCTTCTAGTCTTTCAAACTTGCTTGCAATACTTAGTGTAAAAGCCTTGCTGCTATAAACAGGGAGACCAACCCAGCTAGAAGTTTGCTTTCTCTGGTTTTAAACTGATAAGAAGACTTATGGTATGTGAGCTGTGAATTTTGCAGTTTAAGTATTTTAGTTGATATTCATTTACAAGCGTGTTCGTGGGCCCCCTGAAAAGGGGGCCTTGGCTCAATGTACTTACCTGGTTAACAAAGTGAAAATAAATAAATAAAATACAGAAATACCATTTTGTGTATATCCCTCACACTAAACATTGCACTATGAAATCTGAGCATATCAGTGTGCTGAGTTTGTTGAATTAGCGTTATTACTGTTTTCAGACGTAGGTGCTTATTTCTATGTATGTCTATATGTGGAAAACACTTTATGCAGTCTTAGTGTGATACCATGTATGTAGGAGTTAAACATTCTTACCAGGAGCAGCTCACTCCAATACATGATGTTATGAGGCAGCGTGAATGTGAGGACTGATTAGCCCTATTATAGCTGTAGCCATGGGGCCATGGGGGTGGGCAGATGTGGAGATTAAATCAGCTAGTATGAGTATGCTGTTGTTAGGCAACCACCCTGCTGCTTGGAAAAGTAGCTGGCCATGTCGTGGGTACACGTAGTTCTTTATGGGGGACCGACAGCTGGAAAGCTGACAGGGGTGTTCACAGGATACTGAAGCTAGTGCTGTTTGTACTTAAAGATCTGTATGGAAACACACTAAAAACTACCTGTTTGGGATCGAAAAATATACTGTGGTGGGGAGGTGATGGGGGTAAGTTTCACATTTTTATATTATTTAACCTCTTTGAGAAAGATTAAACAATCCCTTAAGAGAATTTCAGCCTTTCTGAATCATATAAACCGGGGGGGGGGGATTGTGGTGGGGAAGGGGTATTGTGGGGTTGCATATATACAAAGAAAAAACAGTCAGAAAATTATTTCCTATTGTCAGAAATCATACTGGCTACCATCACACTGGTCAGTTGCTTTCCTTAAATTGTCCCCATGGGCTCCTAAATGTTCTAAGGTCATATATCCACCACATTTTGGCTTTCCTTATAACCTTGTTGTGGTCTCCACTTCAGTGTGGTGGTGGAATTTTTTGCAAACCCCAAAATATGAGCTGTACTCCAGTGTGCCCTCCATTAGAGAAAAGGCACACTATACTGGAATTTTTGTCTTTCTGTCAAATTGAGGTTTTGTGCTCAATAATCCATTTAAGTTCTCTAATGGTTTTCCCTACATACAGCATATCACATGGACACTAGAGTATATGATTCAAAAAGGCTGCAATTCTCTTAAGGAATTTCACAGAACTGGTTATAGTAGTAATCTACTTAGAAAGGCCAGAGATACAGCTAAGTCCCTTGAAAGGAAAGAGCTACTTAAGCAATAAGACAGGACAGGGTGTGAGTTATTGTGTAATAACATCACTCCTTGGGTGAGTTGAAGCACTGGTGAAGATTGTGTTCTTTTTTTTTCTTTTGAACTGCGACATACTGACTGCCTTGGTACTGGCTAAACATTAAGTATTTTAGTTTGAAACAATGATCTGAAGCTACTGAGCACCGAGGAGCGATCATGCACAGACAGAGACACTAACAGTGAATGGGTTTCTCTTGGAAGTCAGGAAGCCATCTAGCCTCCCCCTAGCCCTGGTACCAGGAGACGATTATGTTATTTTTTCTTTTGACTTGCGATGTACTGACTGCCATGGTACCGGGTGAACATTTTGTATTTTACTAGGAAACTGTGAAGGATCTGTGATGCTACTGAACACTGAGGAGTGAAAGCGCACTAACGGAGGTACTTACAGTGAACTGAATTCTGTTCGATGTTGGGAAGCCATCTAGCCACTCATCCTTCTTTGTGACCAGCACCACTCACTCTGAATTGTGCTAACAGTCTCTACTTTTCATTGTCCCAGTGCAGTTTGTATGTGTTTGTACTGGGAGAAGAAAGGAAAGTAAAAATTGCTTACTGTGTTCGGACAGGTGGGTAGAGTTGATGAGTGGGGGTGGGTGAAGTTGTTCCCAAGAATGGTCAGCCTTTTTACCATGATTAAGTTAAAACTTCTAAGCAATGTTTTTTTAGTGGCACGGTGAATAAATATCATTCCTACAGCATGGCTTTAGTGTTGTTTGTTGGCAGTGGGAGGGAGGGATCGATGTTTTAAAAAGGAGGATGTACTGGCAAGAGCATGGGAGCCATCTCGTCTTAGCGGTGGTTTGATGACGGAGGGAGGGAAAGATTTAATTAACTGTTGTGTGGTCATCTCTGTGCCTGCCCTAGATACAGTGATGTTATTGTATAACATCACTATCTCTAGGGGTCAGCAGCCAATCATGTTACAAGACTTTTTCTTTCCATTGTATAATGAAAGACAATTCACCCTCTGGGATAAATACCAAATTACCAGAATATGGCCCCATCACCTTTGTCACAGAATATAACAACTAGGCAGGGAAGATTGGAAACATTATATATATCGTAATTGGCCCATTTTGTTAGGAGATAGAGAAGTACTGTAGCAGTAGCAGCAGGAGTTAAACCTTGCATCACCTTCAGTAAAGACACTAGTTTGAAAGGTAAACTAGTGCAGAGCAGATTTGAGCCTACACAGGTCCAAAACCAAAATTCCCAGTGGTTGCCTGATAAACCCAAAGGATTTTACAAGTCTCAGAATTGCAATATACGCACCTATATATGTATATGTACATATATGCTGAATTTTAATCTTGTTACATTTTTAAATGAGGTTTTATTATGGTTTATTTACTGCTGTATGCCCTCGTTTATGTTTGACTCTCAGAGCCTCTGGGATTGGGCGCCTTATAAATAAAATTGCCTTGCCTTGCTTTGCTTTGCCTATGCACAACAGGGTAAAGAATTCATATATCCAGAGAACAGCAGCATTAAGATGGATATTCGTGAATTTATCAGCTGCAACTCAAATTTTGTTGCATATGCATTGTGGTGCAACAGCAATAAAACCTATGTGGGCAGATTGGTGCAGAGTTTAAAAACTGGCAGACAGGAATACGCTTGTTCCATTATCAATAAAAGACAGGACACCCCTGTAGGGAGCCATTTTTATGTTGGCTCGAGCTTGCGTGCCAGCCAACATACTACAGTAGTAGCAGATTTGGAGATGTGGTCACTGTGGGCGAATGCAGGGCATGCATCAGTAGGTGCATCCCTGATTCCCCAATAAGCCAGCATGCAGGTGCTGAAACCAGCAGTACGTAAAGTGGCCACCAGGTCTAACAAAAGTGCTGCTGCAATGAGAGGCAAGCTTGTCATGCAGCGGCACAATAACATGCCTCCCGATGTGCCTTTACTGGTGAAGATTTTCACCAAACATGGAGGCACTGACTGCCACCACTGACTTCAGGGGTGCCCAATTCTCCTGTTGGCATGCCCCGACCCACTTCATTTGCTGATGGGGAGCCCACTCCCCGTCTGCATAATGCCCCCCCTCCCATTCCAATTGTGTGCTGAGGGGGTGCCCAATCCCTCTCGGCATCATGTGCCCCCTCCAACAGTCTTTCTTTGCCTACAGGGGCCCAGTCCCCATTGACTTCAGTCCCCCCTGCCCAGTTCAATTTGCCAACGGGGGAGCGCACTCACTGTCGGCATAATGACCCCAACCCCCAATTTGTGCTGTGTGCTGAGGGGGTGCCCAATCTTCCTCAGCATCATGCATGCCCCCCCACCCATTTCTGTGCCGATGGGGGCCCAATCCCTGTTGGCTGCAGTTCCCATCCCCGTAATGCAGGTGGTACACTGGGAGCACACCCCAGTGTACCAAGCAGTACTTGCAAAAAAAGAAAACTGACCCTCGTTGTCTTTTTTTTCCCCCAGTAAAACAAGAAAACAGTCCATCGCAGTCTCTCCTGCCCCCTTCTCCAACCCACACCCACCATCTGCGTACTCTGCCTCCCCACACCCCCTCACCCCATATGTATCTCCAGAACCTGGCGCAATGATCTTCGGTGAACTGAGAACACATCTACACTCTTCAAAGCCAACCGTGAACTGAAAAAATGCCGGTAAGCTGTATAATGGCATAAATAGGTTTTTTTCAACTTTGGTACATATCTCGGGCATTTTGGGGAATTTTGGTACCAAATTTTCAACACGAGGTTATTGGGACCCCTCCTCCTGAATTCAGTCACTGTCATGGCATTATTCGGTCCTGAAAGGTGATTTCATGGTCACTGCCCAGAATCACCTTTTGGGACCAATTAATGAAATGACAGTGCAACTGTTCATGAGGTGGGCTCTCAAAAAGCCTATGTTGCAAATTTGGTGAAAAAAATCCAAAAGATGACTGTTTTACAAGTGTACGTTGCACAGTTTTCATGCATGCTTGTAACTTCGTGAATTTGTAATATTTTCTCTCCAGATTTTCAACATTGGCATTTTTCTATACCTCCTTTTGAACAGTACAACTGTCATTTTACATATCCTGGCTGAAATGTGTTTTCACACTTCCAGCGCAGAATAGCATGGTCGCTATGGGAAATCAGTTTTAGGGACAGATTAAGAAAATGACAGTGACTCTGTTCATGAGCAGAGGTCCTAAAATGCCTATGTTGAAAATTTGGTGATGAAAGTCCATAAAATGACTGTGTTACAAGCATGTGTTGCACAGTTTCCTTGCAGCCTTGTAACTTTGCAAATTTGCGATATTTTTGTGACAGATTTTTAACACTGGCATTTTTTCACACCTCCTTATGAACAGTACAGCTGTCATTTTTCACATCCTGCCCAAAATGTGTTTTCGTACCTCTGGCGCACAATGGCATGGTTGCTGTGAGAAATCAACTTTTGGGACAGATTAACAAAATCACAGTGCCACTGTTCATGAGGGGCAGTCCCAAAATGCCTATGTTGAAAATGTGGTTAAAAAAATCCCCAAAATAATTGGGTTACGGACGTGTGTTGGCAAATGTGTCTACGCATGCTCATGACTTCACCAATTTTTCATATTTTCACTCCAGATTTTCAACGTTGCCATTTTTTTACACCTCCTCATGAACAATACAGTTGTCATTATTCACATCCTGCCCAAAATGTGTTTTTTGTGCCTGTGGCACCAAATGGCATGGTTGCTGTGCAAAACCACCTTTTGGCTAACAAACCGATAGTGCCATTCTTCATGAGGTGGGGTCACAAAAAGCCCATGTTGAAAATTTGGAGTGAAAATACCAACAAATGCCTACGGCATTAGGGTTTCCAACTGTAACACCCCACTCTGTAGAGACTGACAGGCATCAGGGGTGTGACTTGGGATCATTGGCTATAATGCTCACGCCATTCTACCCCCACCCCCACCCTGCAGCCAGTGACAGGCATTGAACTGTGCCTTGGAGTGTTCGGCCCTAAAGTTCACCCCATTCTCCTATACTGCACCCATCTCAGTGTATTTCCTTATGGAATGGGGTAAGTATAAGGCCCAAAGAACCCAAAGCACACCACGACACTTGTCAGTGTCTACAGGGTAGGGTGAAGTAAAATGGCATGAGCGTTATAGCTGACGACCCAAAGGCACACCCCAACACCTGTCAGTCTCTGCAGGGTGAGGGTGGGGATGGCATCAGTTCAATATTTCACTGCTATTCCTATCATGCATCTCTAACTCCAGCACTACCAATGCCAATGCCAGCAAGACAACATTTGGCATTGACAAATGCTTGTTTTGATTGTCATGGGTCTAACCCTAAAGACTTGAGATTCAGAGGTATAGAAAGAACAGGTCCATTACGGTGGGGAGGGGGGGTGACAGATTAACGTTACTGAAGAAGGAAACTATTTTGATCTATAAGCTACACAGTGTCAGTTCTATGGGTCTCAACGAACAATGGGAACTCAAGCCCTTTTTATGATATGCTTACAAACCTGTTAACGTACAATTATAATATAAGATTCTGTACAGCTATTGCCCCCTTTTGGTGGACTGTTTAATTTTGTATATAAAATATTTTTTTTCATCTTTTGTCTTCCTTGTTTATAGATTCTATCTATTCTGCAAACTCTGTCAAGTTGGTTCATTTGTCCTTGTGGATCCCCTTATAACAAATCCATCAGGATCAGAAATGGAACCATATGGGGTGATCACATGGTTACCACTGAGTTGATTTGGTCTTTCTGCCTATATTTTAGTTTCTAAATTGTGAGGTTAGCTGCTACCTCTGTTGAATTAATCATACGTGTATTAATACTTACAGGTAACTAATTTTTTTTTTAATAATTTTTATTATTTTTACATATGCAAATAAAATAATACAACACCGTATATCGCAATCATTATTATGCTGGAATATCAAAACCCTACTGACCGTAAATAGAGCACATATACAATAAATATGTATTAACAGTAATGGGTTATCTACTATGATCTAACTATACCACAGCCAATATTTTAATGGATTTATAATAGCCACATTTATTTCTACATTTATGTAACCTTAAATCAAAGTTTACCAGGTTCAACAACTTCCATGTTCAACCACTTATTGTATCGGTTACCATTTTTCCTTATATTTATTTATTTGTTTTATCATATCGTAATATCCTCTTTCTAGATTTACGGTCTCCAGAAATAAATTTCTCCATAATTGAATCATAGGAACTTGAGAATCCTTTTACATTCTAGTAATACATCTCTTAGCTGTCATAAATGCTATATGTACTAAAGCACCTCTATTTTCAGGTATGTTTTGAAATGCTGTAATACTCAGCAAACATATTTCTGGTTTTAACTTCAAGTTAGTATCCAACACTCTATTAATAATTGTTATGATTTCACTCTAAAATGGTTGTTTCAAAGGGCGTACAGTAAGTACATGAGATGCATTAGCTACTTCTCCACATCCTCTATTACAAAGTGGCGAGATAGTGGCCTTAAATTTTTTTAATATATAGGGTGAATAATAAATCCCATGCAGCATATAAAATTGAGTCTGGTTTAATTTATTACTTAAAGAGTTTTTCCATTTTGTACATATTATTTTCCATTGTAGATCTGAAAAAGAGATATCCAGATCCTTTTCCTATTTATTTTTTAAGAAATTATCACGATTCAAACATTTGCTCTTGAAAACAGAGTAAAGTTATGAAATAAGCTTTTTCCTATTATTGGACACTATTAGTGTTTCAACAATCTGGTTATCTAACATCAAATTCCCTTTCTGTTCATCGCAATGAGAATGGTTCTAATCTGTAAATATGTGTAAAACATATTTTAATGTATTTCATATTCTTCCTGGATTTGTTGAAAAGATTTCAAGTCTGTATTGGTGTAAAGATCACCAATATTGATTATCCCCATATCCTTCCATATTTTTAGTATAGGGTATCAAAGTAGTGATGGAATTTATTCTGATAAATTGGGGATGTTCTGGATATCCTATTTTTACATCCTAAACAGTGGGGAATTTTTTGCTATATTTTAATTGTATATCTCATAAACAAATTATTATACAAATCTATTTGTTTCATACTCCATTTGGTAGAAAGTAATTGTAAAAGATTCACTGGGGAAGGATTCTCAAGTTCAAAGAATACCCATGGATGTGGATTTAGTGCCCAAAACTCTTTAAGTGGATCTATCATTGTTGCCCAATGATAGTGTTGTAAACCAGGAAGTTTAAGGCCCAGTTGAGAATAATCAAGTATTAATTTTTGTTTTCTAAGCCTAGGTTTGCCTTTTTTCCAAAGGAAATTGGTAAATATCCAATCTGTTTTTTTAAAGATGTACTGAGCAATACTTAATGGAATTGCCTGAAATATACAGTATACAGGAACAGGGTAGTATATTCATTATTCTCAACTGTACTCTTCCTAATAGTGTCAAAGGAAGATTTTCCCACTTCTGTAAATCTCTCTGCACTTCCTCTAATAGGGGTCTCAGGATTAAATCTATCAGTTTATTCCATCTGTTTGTGATTTGGATTCCCAAATAAGTTAAACTTTCCTTTTTAATTGTAGTTGGGAATTTTGTAATGTCAACATTTCTTTTTTCAGGGTGAACAAACAACGCTTCTGATTTTTCCCAGTTAACTGAATATCCAGACTGTTTATCATATTGGGTTATTATTTGCATTATACTTACTAACTCCTGTTCTGTTTTTTTAAAATTAAGTAAAATACCATCTGCAAACAAAGTGTAACAAAATTCCCTTCTGTATACTGAAATCCCTCTATGTCCTTATGTGTTCTGATGGCATCAATTACTAAAGTAAATAAAAGTGGAGATAGTTAACAGCCCTGTCTTGTACCCCTAAATAGAGATGATATCATTCCGTTAGTCATAACTTTCGCTCTTGGTGATGAATATATAACTTTAATCCATTTTAAATATCTGGGTCCTATACTGATCTTCTTAAGAACATCAAAAAGATAAGCCCATTCGACCCTATCAAAGGCTTTTTCTGCATCCAGGGACGCTACCACAGCACTGGGCTCCTTAGCACTATAGGTCACATTTAATGCGTTTCTCATGTTATTATGACCCCTCCTTCCCTTGACAAAGCCTGTCTGATCCTTTTTAATTAGTTCTAGAAGAACTGATTCTAATCTTGCTGATAAGATTTTTGCATAGATCTTACAATCTGCATTTAAGAGCGAGATCGGACAGTAGGATTTACATATTGTTCTATCCTTACCCTTCTTAGGAATGACTATAATTAAGGCTTTGTCAAATGAAGGAGGGAGCCTATTATGAAAAACATTATATCGTTTTGTTAACCTAGGACTGATTTCTTTAACAAAGGTCTTGCAAAAATCTATCCCTATACCATCTAGGCCAGGTGTCTTACCTGGTTGTAATTCCCTAATTGCTTTTTCAACCTCTTGAACTGTTATGTCTTGATCAAGTCACACTTGATGTTCCTGCTTATGCAATACTGAAAAATGTGCAATGCATAGAAACATAGAAATTGTCGGCAGATAAGGACCACAAGGCCCATCCAGTCTGCTCTTAAGCCTTAAACTTGACTGTGACTACTGATAATATCTGGTCAGTGACTTCTCACTGCTCCTTCCCATCTCCAAGGTTCCCGTATACCTATCCCATGCATGTTTAAATCACTCCACTGTGCTTCTAGAAATGAGGGAGAACTATACCCCTCTGAGACAAGACACAACAGAAGGGTTACAGACTATGATTTCAGAATTCCTGTTGCTGATTAGATGGCTAAAGGAGTGGGAAGGGGACTGGTTAAAGAAAACCCATCCAGAAATACATCAATTTTATGCTATCCCAAAGATACTTATAAATAGCATTGATTCCCCATGAAGGCCCACAGTTTCAGGAACTGATTCAATCTTGGAACCCCTCTCCACCTATATCAGCATCCACCTACAACCCCTGGTTGAAAACTTGCCAACATGTCTTAAAGAGGATCCACAACACTACATTGACAACTTCTTGTTGATGCAATGTTTCCCTGACACCACTACATTGACTGCAATTGCAGTCAGGATGGTGCCTCTGTAATAAAACCTCTTTTTTTGTGAGGGGATGCAACTCCCGCACCCCCTACTTAAAATTCTTAACTTCAAGGCGAAGCTGAGTTGGGGATGTGGTGCAGGACTTTGGGGAATGGTGCTGGGGTCCCAGGCAGACTTTACAGCAATGTGGCAACGTTGTCAGTATCGATCATCTCGCTGTAAAGTTGTCAAAGTAGTGACAGTATACCTCTTAAAGACACTACACATGTTCTAAATTTGCTTCAAGATTTAAATACAACTAATGATGCATCAGACGTCATTGTGGTGACAGTAGATGTGAAAGACCTTTACATGTCCGTTCTCCATGATGAGGGAGTAGCAGCAATGGGACTAGTACTGGACACAAGGTCTCAGGAAACCCACCCTCTAGCTAGGTAGCTCCAAGAAATGGCTAAAATGGTATTAACAAAAAACTATTTCAGATTTAAAGAGAAGTTTTATGAGCTAAAAAAAAAGGAACTGCCATGGGCAGCACTATGGCACCCGGGTTATATTGACAGGTTTGAAACAGAACACGTCCTCACTGATAATAACTCCTACCATTTATATATTCACTTGTGGAAGGGATTTAGAGATGATAGGGTGGTGCCCCCCATAACTGTCCTGTTCCAGCCATGTATACATATCTCTGCTGCTTGTGCCCCCCCCCAGGCCAATCGCTAGCCTGTTCTTTAAAAGAAAATGATCACTGGTGCTAGTGGCCCCCCTCCACTGATCGCCAGCCCACTCTTTACAATAAAAGGATCCCTGCTACTAGTGGTACCTCCCGGCTGATTGCTGGCTTGTTCCTTAAAATAAAGGGATCCTTGGTGCTAGTGTTAACCCCCTTCCCTCTGATTGCAAGCCTCGGCGGAATGCATATCATCCCTGGAACTAGTGGTAACCCTCTCTCTCTAATTGCAAGCCTCGGCGGAATGTATATCATCCCTGGTCCTAGTGGTAACCCTCCTCCCTCCAATTGCCAGTCTGGATGTAAAACTAAAAACTCTCTGGCATCCAGTGGTTCCTTCCCTTCATGGCATCAAGCATATCCCCCCACTCATCTTTGCAATACCTGTAGTGTCGCAGGAGCATATGGTGACTGGAACAGCCCTCATCACACCTCCTCAGCTGACCACCATATGTACAAGCAGGGAGTGTGCCTCTTATTTATAGGACAGGATGACGTCCCCTGTCCTATAAATAAGAGATGCACCCCTGCCTGTACATATGGTGGCTGGTTGAGGAGGTGTGAGGAGGGCTGTGCCAGCAACTGTATGCTCCCACGGTACCATGGGTATTGCAAAGGTGTCCACATCCTCCCATAGCCCTATGCATGCATCATGGGCTGCAAAACACAGTGCACTGGGCATACATGTTGCCTTGGTCGGAACACAGGTATGTACATTAATTCGCAGTATCGCTCATTTCTCACCTCTCATCAGCCCAGTCTGTGGTTGAATACACAGTCCCAGAGGCTGGCCTGGGACCATTCTGCATGTGCTGCCCCTGAGGGTAACCCATACCAGGGCAGGAAGAGACCAAGAGAGTGAAGAGGATGATCATGCTTTTGAAGAGGAGAACTGCACTTTTGTGGAGGAGTGGAGGACAGAGATATCTGGCTTGGATCAGGAGGGATTGCCTGCCCCTACTGGTACCCCTTCACATGGGTCCAAGCCCCCCCACACTCAGACATTGCTTTGTCACTCCAGCCCCCTGCCCTTGACACAGCCACATTTGTGCCACCTCAGAACCCCACATATGGCACAGCCCACACCCTGCCTCCCCTGGTCAGTCCCACCAACCCAGCCAATGCTGTGCCACCTCAGGACCCTACCACTGGCATGGCCACCACCCTAACCCCCAGGCCATACCACCGGTCCAGCCACTGCTGTGCTACCCCAGCTACAACAACATGCACGCTAACCATGGTGCAAACCTGTGCCACACACCACCTAATGGTGCAGCCTGACCTGTCCCAATGGGCAGTCTGAGGTGACTGCAGGAGGTGGCAGACAACTGGAAGCTGCTACAGTCAGCCAAGGGAGCAGAGGAAAGCACACAGGAGGAACTGGAATGCATTTGCTGCATGCTGCATGACAACATGTAACGTGCTGAGTAGGGTGCAGGGGCATGCCATGTGAAGCACATGGCAACCATTCATGAAATGTAGCAGGACATGTCTGCCAGCATGGATCACCTGTGTGCTACTGTGTGGGAGGCTGTGGCCATGGTTGTGGGCACCACAGGGGATGGCCAGAGCCTTGGCTGGTCCAGAGGGAGGAGTGTCACCCCATGGCAGATAACTCTGCGTACCAGTACACCGTGCAATGCTGGTACCTGTATGCAGAAAGCAAAAAAATACATGCCTCACATCAGTGGGTGCAGCTTAGGAAGACTGAAAGTTCCAAATGAGCAAAGAAAAGGTCAGCATGCACACCCAGGCAATGGCAGTACAAAAACATAGAAACATAGAAACATAGAAGTTGACGGCAGATAAGGACTGCAAGGCCCATCCAGTCTGTCCATTTCTTTTTCTACCTTATAAATGTGCCATCGGCTTTTGCTCTGTCAGTGGCCTATCTATTCATAGTCATTTGTATTGCTCCCTTATGCATATCCCATGCCTGTTTGAAGCCCTGCACTGTATTCATAGCCACCACTTCTTGTGGTAAGCCATTCCATGCATCCACCACCCTTTCTGTGAAAAGAATTTCCTCACATTCCCCTTAATCAGCCCCTCTAATCTCATGCTGTGACCTCTTGTCCTGCTATTTTCTTATATTTAAACATGTTAGACTCTTTCACCTTGTTAATGCCCTTAAGGTGTTTGAATGCCTCGATCACATCACCTCTCTCCTCCTTTGCTCAAGGGTATACATATTGAGCTCTGTTAATCTGTCTTCATATGTCTTCTGATGCAGTCCCTGCACCATTTTGGTTGCCCTTCTCTGGACTGCCTCAATTTGGTTAATGTCCTTGTGAAGGTGTGGCCTCCACTACTGCTCGCAGTACTCCAGATGGGGCCTAACCAGTGTCTGGTAAAGAGGGATTATTACCTCCCTCTCACGACTTGTGATCCCCCTACTAATACACCCTAACACCCCCCTAGCCTTACCTACTGCTTTAGAGGTCTGCTTGGATGATTTCAGGTCATCAGTGATGATGATGCCCAAGTCTCTTTCTTCCTTTGTGACTGCTAGCAACTCCCCTCCCAGCCTATAGGTGGCTTCAGGGTTTCTCTTCCCTATGTGCATGATTTTGCACTTCTTTGCATTAAATCCTAGTTGCCACTCTTCTGACCATTTTGCTAGTTTATCCAGATCTCTTCTCATTCTGCCCACACCATCTGGATCATCTACTCTGTTGCAGATCTTGGTGTCATCTGCAAACAGACAAGCCTTACCCTCTAGTCCATCTGCAAGGTCACTAATGAAGATGTTGAAGAGGACTGGCCCCAGAACTGATCCCTGAGGTACCCCACTTGTGACTTGCATCTCTTCTGACTGTATACCATTTACCAGCACTTTCTGTTTTCTGCCCGTCAACCAGTTTGCCACCCAGTTGACCAACTTCTGACCCACCCTGAGCCTACCCAGCTTATTTATCAATCTTCTATGTGGAACAGTGTCGAAAGCTTTGCTGAAGTCAAGGTAGGCGACATCAACTGCTCCCCCTTGGTCCACCATTCTGGTTACCCAGTCAAAGAAATCTATGAGATTAGTTTGACAGGACCTTCCTTTTGTAAACCCATGCTGTCTTGGATCCTGTGCCCCTATGGATTCCAGGTGTTGCACTATCCTTTCCTTAAGGAGTGCCTCCATAATCTTGCCCACTACTGAGGTAAGACTGACTGGTCTGTAGTTCCCGCCTCCTCCTGCTACCACTCTTGTGGGCGGGATCACATGAGCCCTTCTCCAGTCTTCTGGGACTCTCCTGTGGTCAGAGACTCACTAAACAGTTCTGCTAATGGCTCTGCTAGTTCCACCTTTAGCTCCTTAAGTACCCTGGGATGTATGCCATCAGGTCCCATTGCCTTATCCACCCTGAGCTTAGCAAGCTCTTGTAGAACCCTTTCTTTTGTGAAGGGAGTAGTGCCTACCTCCCTCCCCTGTGTCCATGATGCTAAGCTGTGGGCCCTGCCCACCTTCTCTTCAGTAAATACTGAGCAAAAGTATCTATTTAGGATAGATGCCTTTAGGTCCTCCTCCTCACATGCTCCCTTTTCTCCATTAAGCATGCAACCCCCTCTGGACTTTCTCCTTTCACTAATGTAACTATAGAAAGTCTTGTCACCTTCTTTTACTGTTCGTGCTAGTGTTTCCTCAGTTTGGGACTTTGCCTGCCTTACTGCCTTCCCTGCTTCCCTTAGGGCAGTTTGGTATGCCTCCCTATCTTCATCCCACTGTGTTCCCTTATATTCCCTGAAGGCCAGCCTTTTGGCTCTGACCTTTTCTGCTACTGTATTTGAGAACCAAAGTGGTTTCCTTCTTCTTTTGCACTTCTTTTTCTGACTAACACAATGGGATGTTGCTTCAAGTATTGCATCCTTAATGCTTGCCCACTTTGCCTGTACCCCTCACCTGTGTTTCTTTTTGCCAGGGCTAGCTTAACTCTGTTGGCCATCTTATCAAAGTCAGCTCCTCTGAAGTCCCATATTTTTGCCTTGGAATGGGATGATTTAGATGTAGTAGCCAAATTGAACCATACCATGTGATGGTCACTGGCCCCCAGGTGACCTTCTACCTGGAGATCTATGATCCCTTCCTTGTTAGTCAGTACTAGATCTAGGATAGCCCTGTCTCTTGTGGGTTGCTGTACCAGTTGTTTGAGGCCCTCCCCCTGCAGGGAATCCACAATGTGTCTAGTTCTGGCAGATGTTCCTGCTGGTATTGACCAATCTGTATCCGGCATGTTGAAGTCTCCCATTATCAGAACCTCCCCTTTAGCTGTCATGTTTTGTATATCTTCTAACAGTAATGTGTCTATGTCCTCCCCCTGGTCTGGGGGCCTGTAGACAACCCCAGTTCTTATGGCTGTCCCATTTCCTGTTTTCAGGGTGACCCACTGTTCTTCTGGCTCCTTATGTATTCTGAATTTCTGTAGCTTTGATATTTTCATTGACATACAGGCCACTCCTCCCCCTTTTTGCACCTCGGTCTCTTCTGAACAATACATGCCAGGTACTGAAGTCTCCCAAGTGTGGTTACTGGTAAACCACATCTCACTAATTGCTACTATGTCCAGTTTAGCCTCTGACATTATTGTCTGCAGGTCTGGGATCTTATTTCCCAGGCTGTGAGCATTTGTGTACATGATTTTCCATTGGCCAGATTTTGGTGTGTTAGTTGTTGGGTGAGGTTTGACATTACCCCTGTGCGCCGTATGGGGAGACAAACCTTTTTTCTTACCTTGTGATGCAAATGAACTGCAAACATGCTGAATCCCTGTTTGACCACTAGCTGAGGGGGGAGGGGTGTTCTTCCCATTCGACGTATGGGGTGCTGCACCCCTCTCCCCATTTGCTAGTTTAAATATTCTGCAAAGACATCAAACTTCTGCCCCAATGCACTGACTCCCTCCTTAGTCAGATGCAGTCCATCAAATTTAAAGAACTTTCGCTCCCAGAACTGTTGCCAGTTCCCTACAAATCTGTGTCCTTTTTCCTGGCACCAGCCCTTGAGCCACGTGTTTAGCTCCCCTATCTCCCCTGCCGGACGAAATAGATGATAGTTTGTCACCCAGCCTGGTCAGGTGTTCCTTGGTCTCCATAACTGACCGGCTGGTGAGATCATTAGTCTCTATGTGTACTAGGACATCAATGATTTCTCCTGCTTTGTGAACAATTTTAGCAATGCGGTCAGTGTCTCTCCATGCTGATGTACCTGGGAGACATCTGACCATTACCCCTGGCTGGAGATGGGTATCAACTCCCCGAATAATGGAGTCTCCTATGATCAGAAGTTTTTTGGATTTGCTTTTTGCTTTTCTTGTTTTGGTTCCTGATTTGGGTGAGTTTTGTTGTGCTAGCTGCTGTGCTGCAGTGTCCTGCTCTACAGTGTCTTCTGCCTCTTTATTTGATTTCAGAGATAGAGGCAGATACCTGTTTGTAGTGTTTATATGGTTTTTGGAGGTAATATGTTGGAGAGCAGAGAGTGATGGGGCACCCGATTTGCCCCTCCTAACCACCTGCCAACCTCCTGGACCAACTACCCTCTGCGGTTGAGGTTTTTCTGTTGGATGCTGGGGAAGTGGCGGGTGGTTCTTATAATGTATTTCCTCTTGAATATGAAATTTGAGGCGTGCAATCTCTGCCCATGCTGCCCGGAGCTGAGCCCTAAGATCTCCAAAGGCTCAGCATGTAGGACAGTGTCCTAAATCCTGTAAGACTGTCCTTCTGAAAATTATTCCACAGTACCTGCTGTTAATGATATCCATTCCAGATAAGCTGCTGGGTTTATAACCTAGTCAGAGTAATTAGAAGGAAAAAAAAGAGAAAAAAATGCAAGTAATGGTTTGATTGTGTTTTGTTTAACTTGTTATAACAAGTTAAATTACTAGTGCCCCTGTAAATGAGCTCACCTTGTGGAGGCCCCACTGATCCACCTCTTCCTGCTCTGCCACAGGAAATGTCACAACTGTGGTACCCTATAAAAGGAGTGTAGTGTGGGGTGGTTGGGGATGGGGGTGGGTGGCTGGGTCCTTCCCCTGCCGAAAAAGAAGAACCACAGATGAAAGAACAAGGAGGTAAGAGCAGAAACAATCAGTCAACAACAAATGCAGTAACCCTGAAAGCTTATCCTTATGTTAGATAAAAAGTTTTATTTCACCAAGACAGAAAAATGCTCCATAGGTATTGACCATTTTCTGTCTTTGTGAAATAAAACTTTTTGTACTGCCATTGACTGGATGTGCACTGACCTTTTCTTTGCTTGTCTGGTACCTAGATGCCCAGACCATCCAGCATACCCAGGACACACAGGACACCATGCACCCATGATCATAGCTTGCTCTTCAGTGAGCTAGCATCCCGCGAGTCTGTGGCTGTGGGTGATTAACACCATCCCCATACTCATCCCCCATTCTGTGGATGAGGACCACCCTGCCCTCCAGAATACAGTGCACACACCCATCTGTAGCCAGGGAGGTGACAGGGGACACATCTAGGGTGCATGTTGCCCCCCCGCCCTATCCCACATGTGCCACCTCAGGCCTCCCTCACATTACCCATGCTTCACCACCCCCCTGTCCAACTGGCCTAAAACTTCCATTCTCCCCACCCTTGCCAGGATGGCAACTCATTTTTTTTCAGTCCCTTTGAAACATCCCCACCTGGATGGCATGTTATTTCTTTTCATCTACTTTTAACACCCCCTCCCCCAATCTGGATAGCATGTTATATCTTTTCATCCAGCTTTGACCCTTCTTGTCTGGAGGTCATGTTATTTATTTTCATCCACTTTTAACCCTCCTCCCTCTGCCTGGACAGCATGTTATTTCTTTTCAGTCCCTTTTCACCACTCCACCTGGTTGGCCTTATATTTCTGTTTCAAGTATATTACGGAATATATTGTCAAACAGCATTACAGTCTCCTGTATGGTCTGTACTCATGTTCTGTGTCCAAAGAGGTCTGTGATGAGGCAGGCTCTGTACTCTTGAGACCTCCTGACTATTCTGTGGTCATGCCTGTTAAGCTGCTCATGTATCCCCTAGTCCTCTGTCTCAGCATCCAATGCAGGGTGTTCCTCTGGGGTCAGAAGGTCACAGCTGAGTGCCCTGTTGTGTAATATGCAACAGGCAGGGAATATACCACAGGTCTTACGAGGGGTGTATTGTAGGGCACCACTGGAACAAACAAGGCACCTGAAATGCATTTTGAGCATTTCAATGACACTCTGAATGATGTTGTGTGTACCAGTGTGTGCCACATTGCACCCGTCCTCTGCAACAGCTGCTTGTCATAGGACAGGTGGGAAGAGCCAGGGACTCGGGGAATAAGTACTGTCCCTTGTGTAGGTAAAGGGCATGGGCTAGTGTCATCATCAGCAACATGGGGAGGAGGGGGAGACCTTTGAGGTATGCTCAATGATGAGGTGCCCACTAGGGATGTCCCCACATTCGAACATCTGGCAGAGAATAGAAATATGCCAGATGAAGGTGTAGTGAGCAATGCCGGGGAACCATGCCAGAACATTGTTAATGCGCCCTGTTGCATCACACTTCATCTGAAAGCTGATGGAGTGGCACCTCTTCCTATTCACTGAGACCTCAGCTCCATCACTGGTGGCTGCTGGGATAGCAATATGGGTGTAGTCAGTAGCGCCAAGTACAGCAGGTGTGTGCACAACTCAGTAAAACTGCTGTATGGTTGCTATTAGTTCTGCTGGTGTGACGGAAAATACAATGTGCTCCCCAGCATAGGTCGGCAGTGCATCCAGAACTGGCTCAACGGCCATGAAATGGCAGGCTGCGAGTATACCGATGGTGTCCCACACTGCTGTTTGAAAGGTTCCGGTGGCCGGGAAGCACAGTGCAGCTGTCAAGTTCAGCTCTACTGACAGCACATGGCTGTGCTGGGTGTCTGTCCGGAGCTGGTCATGCAGCAGCTCACACAGCTGCCTGAGCATGGACCTGTTGAGCCTGTACTGGCCCAGGATTTGTTCCTCACTGAGGACTTTGAATGTGACTCATGGACAGTACTGTCTGTTTACAGGATAGCACCTCTGTGGCCTCTGCCTAGTCTCAGGGGGGCATTGGCCCTCTCTCCATCTTGCATGACCAGTTGCATCAGGTGCACATCGTGAGTTATTTTGTTTTCAGCTGCGTTGCGTGTGTGTGTGTTTGTTCTGCTGTGTCTCGCCCCACCTCTGTGGTTTGCTCCAGGTTAAGACCTGCTTTTTCTGTGAAGTATTTGTGCAGCACTAGTGCACTGCACTATTCAGTTAGTGCAGCACTATATTTTTGAATAGCGCGCTGCGCATGATATGCAGGTCACTGTCACCAGTTTCGGTGCTGCACATATTAACTGTGTGCTAGAGCTCTAGCATAAATAACACATGCAGCAGACTCCCTTTAATATGGGGAACAGGAACAAATACATGCACAGCACAAGCACAAACACTTTGACCAAGCACAAGGCTTTAAATATCTGGGCCAAGATACATAAAAACAAAATATTTCAGCTGTGAGCATCATTAACACAGGGATTAACTACTTCCCAAAGAGCTGGGAGAACAGATAAGTCTTCAGACTCCTCTTGAAGACCTCCATCTAGGGGGTTTCTCTAAGGCCCCTTGGGAGCGCATTCCAAAAACAGGGCCAGCCACCTCAAAGGCACAGTCTCCAAACCACTGTGTCCTCAGCACTGCTAAGAGGCCCAATTCAGTAGAATGAAGAAAGCATGATAGCAGATGAGTAGGCAGGAGATCCGACAGATAATCCAGAATCCAGCCTGTGTGGGACCTTACAAGTTATTGTAGCCCTGGTGCCATCCTGAAGGGGGCTACCACCCTGCCTTGCTGGCCAGACCAAGGTTAAGGGGCCTGGCTTCCTATTTTGCTATTACGGGGGTTCTTTCCCAAGATAGAAAAAAATAATGCACAGTGTCTCCACCCAGAGTACAATTTAAGTGGGTTAGAGCTTTACCAGTACCACCCCCGGGATGCTGTACCAACCCACCTCCCCATACAGTCACCCCAGCACATGGCGTTACCTGAACTAAAATCCCCCAAATTCAACACTTGACATTTTTAACTTCAGCTAATAATATGCTCTCTAAATCAGGCTCTCGAGTCACAAATTCTTCCAAATGGTAACACCACATTTATTTACATGGGGAGCGTTAGGATGGGGAGAATGGATTAGAGGTTAAGCAAAACATTTTTCAATTGTATTTAGAGATTGGCATTTTTTTTTAACAATCCTCATTTTCAAAACCATCATTTCCCCTTTTCTCAGCCCAAACCACATTTCAAGTATTGCAGCCACCAATCCTCTAACTGGCTAACTGCTGCAGGAATCAAATTTCACAAACTCCAACTGGTACCAGTTCAGATAACCCCCAACATTCTGTCCCTGGATACGCAATCCTTTAGTTGCAGGCCTGTGGTGCAGCTGATCGGCCGGCATTGGTGCACTTGCTTTAATTCAAATTAACTTTCCCCTTTCTTTTGGATTTCATTAACTTTTACATTCTACGCCAGTGGCATAACTTGGGAGCAAAACTATATACATCCCCCAGGTGCAGGGCAATCCCTGCATTTACTCACAGTTCTGCGAATCAGTCTCCGGTGGCTCTGTGACTGAAGCCCTGGGGCTGATGGACCAGCAGAACCTTGGTATCTTTGGCTTGAATGACTCAAGAACAGGGGTCAAGAATGCTGTAGCTTGGCTCTTTCACTTGATTGAAGGTCTTGCAGCTTGTCTCCTTCAACCTGTTCAGGCCTGTTCCAGAGCTCCCTAGCAAGGCCCACCAAAACTACAGGGGACCTAGACCTAGAAGTGGCTCCCCAGCCTGGATCCCTCACAGGCCATAGGTGCCCTAGCTCCACCAGCATGTGCCAGTGGTCCCCATGTAGCCAGCAGACCCCACTGAGTGAGGGTTAGAAAGTTCCCCACCTGTCTCTGAATTGGGCTGGAAGTCTTCGGATTTCTCTTTCCTCTCATCAGAACACCGACTCCGATGTGCAGCCAGAGCAGTTTTTTTAACTTTCCTGCTTTTCAGACCCTGGAGCAGCAGAATCTGAACTCCTGTTTTACAACAACAGTTTCTTTCCTCAGCTGGATTTCAACAGCAGCAGCAGGTCCCTGGAGCCTAGGGCACCTGCTCATCTCTTTGCCCTTGCAGTCTCTCTAATTCAATACACCAGCTGTGTTGCTGTGGTTGCAACATGCAGTCCATATGCCAGCATCCAAGCAGAAGATGTGGATGATGTTGATGAATATGATGATGATGTCAGTGACCCCTGTTGGGAACCGGAGAAAAAGAAATTCAAGGTGGCTATGTCTGGATCTGTTTGCAACCCCGTAAAAGTTGTGATTTACCACTTTTGCTCTGGCTCACACACATTTTCCAGGAAAACTCTCTCTCTCTCTCACTCTCTCAGCTAAAGTGTTTCTCTCAGTCCCTCTGATGCAGAACAAATCCTTTTTCTTACCGAGCAGGTGCAGATAGATGCAGAATAGGCTCTCTCTTCAACCTTTCCAATGCAAAATCAGTCCATTTACTGTAATCTGTTTTCCAAATACAGAACTATTTCTTAAACCTTTTGTCCTTTCCTTTTCTCTTTAGATGTTGTGTCATTACCAGGGCCAGACTGAATCTTTTCCTTGCACAAATCTCTCAACCTTGGGGTCTCATAGATATGGTACAGATGAAAATTCAGACTTTCCTTGCTCTATGGGCTCCGCGGCCCCCAAGAGGATCTCTATCTTTCTTGTAACTTCTGTCAACCTTTTCCCTGAACAACCTTCACCGCTGTGGTGTAGTTTCTTACCACAGCAGCCTGTAGCAGGACCCTGCATCTCTCTCTCTCTCTCAGAAGAGGTGTGAAGCAATCTCCCTTTACTCACTTTTCCAAACATGGGGAAAGGCATGACCAGGCCCTGGGGAACAAGTTGCTGGCAACCCCCAGCAGGCCCTTTCCCAGCCTTGCAGCCCCATCTTCTGCATAGGGGCTGGACCCCCCCCCCGAAGGGGTTCCTGCTGAACTAACCTAGAAACCAAAAGTCCTTCTCTTTTAGGAATTCTCAGGCAGCTGCCCATTGACTGCATTCACTGTCCTTCACAAAAATGTATATGTATGAAGCTCTCTTGACGCCTGATTGACTGTGAAGAAAAGGCACCTAAACCTTCCCCAGCTTTTCAAAAGTTCTTTCAACAGTCCCACAGTCCTTTTGTCAAATCCTGGCACTGTAATTGGTTACCATGAGCTCATATGGCTGCAAAGATGGCTGCTAAGTAAACAGTCCACTGCAGTCCGTATAATGTCCCCACTTTAAAATATCCCTGCAGCCAAACAGTAAACTTTTATTTTACAGTAACCCCACCATTCTGTAGCAGCATCTGTGTCCTGTAAAGTCGCTGCTCCATTTTAAACATATAATGTGCTCCTAACCTGTCACTGCTGCTGAAATTCAGTGTCCCCAGGCAACAGGCAGACTCTCCATTCATTACCCCTCACTTTCCCTGTCCTGATGCAGCCTGTATAAACATTTTCATTTAAACAAGCACCACGGACTGGTAGCCACCCTGTGCTCTTTCAAACACTGGCCACATTTAACATTTTAACCAAGTTCCCTGTCTGTTGCTTGCACTGTTTTCTCTTGCCCCCAGGTGCTAGACAGGCTCTTTCATGAATATTCAGTGTCACCTTATTAATATGCATGAGACGACTCCCAATACTGAAGCGCAATTGGAGCACTATAAAAAAAAACACTTGCTGCCTTTCCATTTGCCTCCCTCAGGTCTCTGGTTCCTGTACTACCCGACACAGGGACCGGGAACACCAGAGAAGCATTTTAAATGGCCGCATGCACAGCCAAAGACTAAATGCGCTTCTGAGCATGCGCGGATCACCAGACTGCACCCCCTGGTGTAGAACCAATTCGGCAGCTCCATGCTTAGCTCCTCTGGCCCCGTACGGGCCTAAAAAATACTGCGGGGGCCAGAGGGAGGATCCAGAGGCAACAGGGGACTCTTTGGGACACAGCCAGGACTGGGGAAAATCGGGGGACACTATGGGGAAAACTAGAGACCGGGCAACCACAGAGGGACAATCAGGGAAGCCCCCTAGAAGGGGGGGTTTACATTAGTAAACCAACTAACTTCAAAATAGATATGCCACTTAACCAGCAGGCAGTGAGGTTCACACAGCAATGGAGAAACATGGCATGTCCTCAGAAGGTTGGTCAGTAACCTCACTCCCATTGACCCTGAGGTACAGAGCATTACAGTAATCAAGCTGAGACATCCCAAATGCATGCACTAGCATCACTAGGTCCCCCAGGGTGGGGATAAGGGATTTAATATGGCTGATGTTCCTCAGCTGGTAAAAGCCACTCCTTTTTTTGTGACAATATTTTTTTTGAACTTGCATGGTAAAAGCATACGATATCCACTGCATAACTGGGACAGGGTCAGACAGTACAATTAGCACAATTCATAATAGTGTTAGGCTGTTTCACCTGTATCTTTTAAACACTTCTGGATGTAACATAAACATAAACAAGCATTTGTCAATTCAGAATGTTTGCTTGCTGGCAGTGGTAGTGTAGAAGTTACAGAGCTGCGTAATAGGAATGGCAGTGAAGTATTGAACTGAAGCCAACCCCACCACCACCCTGCAGAGAGTGACAGGCATTGAGGTGTGCCTTTGGGTCATCAGGCATAACGGCCACGCCATTTCACCACACCCCACCCTGCAGACACTGGCAAGTGTCACGGTGTGCCTTGGGGTCTTTGGCCCTTATGTGCACCCTATTCCATCAGGAAATATGGTGAGATGGGTGCGTATAGAGAATGGGGTGAACTTTGGGGAAGAGTCCAAGGCATACCTCGATGCCTTTCGCTGGCTGCAGGGTGTGGAATGGTATGAGCATTACAGGCAAGAATCCCAAGTCACACCCCTGATGCCTGTCATTCTCTAGAGTGTTGGGCGTTATGGTTGGAAACCCTAATACCTCAAGCATTTGTTGGTATTTTCACTCCAAATTTTCAACATGTTTTTTTTGTGACCCCACCTCATGAACAGTGGCAATATCAGTTTGTTAGCTGAAAGCTGCTTATGCACAGCGACTACGGCATTTAGCACCACAGGTGCAAAAACATTCGAACAGGATGTAAAATGACAGCTGTACTGTTCATGGGGAGTAAAAATGGCAATGTTGCAAATCTGCAGCAAAAATATTTAAAAACTGGTGAAGTCGCGGTGTGCATAGAAACTGTGCAACCACACCTGTAATGTAATTAGTTTGTGATTTTTACAGCAGATTGTCAACACAGGCATTTTGGGACCCTCCATCATGAACAGTGTCACTGTGATTTTCTTTATCTGTCCTGAACAATGATTTCCCACAGCGACCATGCATCTCTGCACTGAAAGTGTGGAAACACATTTTGGCCATGTTGTGAAAAATGACAGCGGTACTGTTCATAAGGAAGTGTGGAAAAATGCCACTGGTGAAAATCTGGACTGAAAATATTACAAATTCATGAACTTACGAGGGTGCGTGGAAACTGCGCAATGCTCACTCGTAACGCAGTCATTTCATGGACTTTTGTCACCAAATTTTCAACATAGCCATTTTAAGACCTCTGCTCATGAACAGTGTAACTGTGATTTTCTTAATCTGTCCCAAACATTGCTTTGACACCGACTGCACCATTGTGCTACATGTGCGAAAACACATTTTGGGCTTATATGTGAAAATGACAGCTGTACTGTTCATAAGGAAGTGTAATAAATGGCAATGTTGAAAATCTGGAGTGAAAATATTGAAAATTGCGAACTTACGAGCCTGCTGGGCGAGGAACCGCGCAACGACCGTGAAACAGTCATTTTTAGGAATTTTTTCACCAAATTTTCAACATAGCCATTTTAAGACCTCTGCTCATGAACAGTGTCACTGTGATTTTCTTAATGTGTCCCATACATTGATTTCGCACACCGACTGCGCCATTGTGCGCTACATGGGCGGAAACAAGTTTTGGGTGAGATGTGAAAAATGACAGCTATACTGCTCATAAGAAGGTGTGGTAAAATGGCAATGTTGAAAATCTGGAGTGAAAATATTGAAAATTCGCGAACTTACGAGCCTGCATAGGAACTGCGCAATGCTCACTTGTAACGCAGTCATTTCATGAACTTTTGTCACCAAATTTTCAACATAGCCATTTTAAGACCTCTGCTCATGAAGAGTGTAACTGTGATTTTCTTAATCTGTCCCAAACATTGCTTTCGCACACCGACTGCACCATTGTGCGCTACATGTGCGAAAACACATTTTGGGTGACATGTGAAAAATGGCAGCTGTACTGCTCATAAGGAAGTGTAATAAAATGGCAATGTTGAAAATCTGGAGGAAAATATTGAAAATTCAAACCTACGAAAGCGTATAGGAACCGCGAACGCATCGCCTCGGAAACAGATCATTTTTGTGAGTTCTTTCACCAAATTTCAAATATAGCCATTTTAAGACCCCGCTCATGAACAGTGTCACTGTGATTTTCTTAATGTGTCCCAAACATTGATTTCGCACACAGACTGCGCCATTGTGCGCTACATGGGGAAACATGTTTTGGGAAAGATGTGACAAATGACAGCTGTACTGCTCATAAGGAAGTGTAATAAAATGGCAATGTTGAAAATCTGGATTGAAAATATTGAAAATTCGCAAACTTACGAGCTCATGTGAGAGAACTGAGCAAGGCACGCCAGAAACTGTCATTTTTAGGAATTTTTTCACTAAATTTTCAACATAGCCATTTTAAGACCTCTGCTCATGAACAGTGTCACTTTGATTTTCTTAATTTGTCCTCAGATTGATTTCAAGACACCGACTGCGCCACTGTGCGCCATATGGGTGGAAACACATTTTGGGTGAGATGTGAAAATGACAGCTATACTACTCATAAGAAGGTGTGGTAAAATGGCATTGTTGAAAATCTGGAGGAAAATATTGAAAATTGCTGATCTCTACGAGCCCGCGTGAGGAACTGGCGCACGCTCACTGTAACGCAGTCATTCTACGGACTTTGTCACCAAATTTTCAACATAGCCATTTTAAGACCTCTACTCATGAACAGTGTCACTGTGATTTTCTTAATGTGTCCATACATGCTGATTTCGGGTCAACCAACCAAGCCATTGTGCGCTATATGGGCGGAAACATTTTGGGCAAGATGTGAAAATGACAGCTGTACCTCGCTCATAAGGAGGTGTGGTAAATGGCAATGTTGAAAATCTGGAGAAAATGTTGAAAATTCGCCGAACTTACGAAAGGCATGAAGAACTGGGCGCAGTAAGGCACGCTCGTGAAACAGTCATTTTTAGGAATTTTTTTCACCAAATTTTCAACATAGCCATTTTAAGACCTCTGCTCATGAACAGTGTCACTGTGATTTTATTAATTTGTCCTGTACATTGATTTCGCACACCGACTGCGCCATTGTGCGCTACATGGGCGGAAACACGTTTTGGGTGAGATGTGAAAAATGACAGCTATACTACTCATAAGAAGGTGTGGTAAAATGGCAATGTTGAAAATCTGGAGTGAAAATATTGAAGTCGCGCGAACTTACACGAGCCTGACGTAGGAACTGCATGAGCCGCTCGTAAAACAGTCATTTTTGTTGAATGCCCGCCAATTTTCAAAATAGGTTTTGAGACCCCACCTTTATGAAAACTGGCAGTGTTGTTTCATTAATCAGTCCTTAAAGGTGATTTCCACGCAGTGACTGCGAAATCACCCTTTGGGCCCGAATAACGCCATGACAGTGACAGCATTCATGAGAAGGGGTCCCAAAAACCGCATGTTGAAAATTTGGTGCAAAAATTCCAAAAAATGCCTGAGATATGGAAGGCTTTGGGGGGTGGAGCAGCACAGCCGACGGGGGATTGGGCACCCCAGGCTATACAGTGTGTGCGTGGGGGGGGGCTGCAAGCAGTATGCGTGCGAGTGTGTGTGTGTGTGTGTGTGTGTGTGTGTGTGTGTGTAGGGGGAGCGCACAAGAGCAGGTGATATCTTATCGCTGCTCACTGAAGCATAGCTCCCCCTTTCAACTGTACTCCACTGCATTTTGGAGCTGTCATAGACAGCTCCAGCTGGCATTGGAGAACTGCTGCCACGCCTGCAAACACACTGCCTGAATTGGAAGAGGGCTGCCACACCTCCGAAAACTCGGGTGATGGCACTATGTTTCTTGCACATGCGTGCAAGCAAACATAAAAAGGGAAGTGGTTATCCCTCTGTACAGACAGTTGGTGAGACCCCATCTGGAGTACAGTGTGCAGTTTTGGAGACCTCATCTACCCTAGGACATAGACACGATGAAAGCAGTCCAGAGGAGGGCAACTAAAATGGTGCAGAGTCTGCATCAGAAATCATATGAAGAGAGACTGAGAGAGCTTAATATGTATACCCTTGATGAAAGGAGGAACGGGGGGACATGATAGAAACTTTCAAGTACCTCAAGGGAATCAACAAAGTCCAGGAGGGTAGCATCTTTCAGAAAAAGAGATGTGTAAGAACAAGGGGACACAATTTAAAGATAGAGGGGGGATGGCTCAGGGGTAATGTGAGGAAATCTTTTTCATGGAGAGAGTGGTGGATGCGTGGAACTGCCTTCTTGGGGAGGTTGTTGGGGCTAAAACAGTGGGGGAATTCAAACATGCATGGGACAGACACAAGGCAATTGTAGTGGGGGGTGGCAGGAAGTAGGCTGTTGGTTAACTAGAATCTGCAGCTTATCCAGTAGGTCGGGAAATGGGCAGACTGGGTGGGCCAAGTGGTCTTTATCTGCTGTCAGTCTATGTTTATATGTTTCTAAATATATGATGGCTCAGACAAGGAATAACTTAACCATGATATGCATCTGCCATCCTGTTTTAGAGCAGGCATGTGCCTATGGTGCAGTGTTTATAGAATACAACTGTACTGCGCTGAAATGACTTCTTTTATCAGTTACTGCCAGTATAGTAAAGAATGAAGTGACAGATGAGCAGGGTATTCCACTGGAGCTCATTATCTAAAAAAAGACAGATCTAGGTCTATTTCACAGCAAGAGAGTGTGGGGTACTTTGCATACACACAATGAGTATGCTCAGAGATTTTCAACAAAAGATTAAGTCCTTATTCCTTACCTTGTCTATACAACCTGCAAATTTGTTGTTCAGGGTCTTGATTTGTTCCTTCTCCTCTGTCCGGACCAGCCCAATCTTAGGATCTACTGCGAGGTCGAGGGGGGCCAGAAGTTGCCTGTTCAATGTCACACTGGTGATGGCTGGGACTGCTACAGGACCTCCAAAGCTGCCACCACCCACACCATAGCCAAATCCAAAAACTCCCCCTCCAGAACCACCACCAAAGCCAGCAACACCGCCAAAGCCGAGCCCCCCAGCATGGCCACCACCACCACTGCTGCTGAAGCTGTAGCTAGAACTTACTCCTCCACCACTACCACCCATCCCAAAACCAACTCCGCGGGAAGAGCCCACCCCGCTAAACCTGGCGCTTCTGACATTTCCACCCCCCAGCGAAGCACTGGTTAAGCTCCGAGGGCTACCACCACTGACGCGCATGCTGCTGGTTGAGGATCGGAATGAAGTCATCCTGGTTTGTATGCTGGAGTGCGTCTATGAGACAGAGAGCAAAATCTTGGCAGTGATGGAGGAGCAGCGTTTGGCAGGTAGAAGGAGATAGGATCCCTCTGAGGAGCTAGCCAGCATCTGCCCCTTTTATCCCCTCTTGAGCTCAGTTAGCTGTGACCAGAAGGGGAGGGACCGCACTTTCTAACTGGGACGAGGAGGGGAGGGGGTGGGATGACCAGACTGGAAGTCACCATTCTGGTTCTACCTGCTTCAGCTAAAAGCTCGGGTAATCAATACCCCCTCCCAAGCCATGCCTGCTGAAATGTTTACCAGCTGCTTTGAGCTATGTACTTGACTCACCCACCTCCCACCCCCCAAACACACACACACACTCACACTCACACACTTAGCCAAGGTGTGTTTTGTGAACTAGCCATAATTATCGTTTTTTTTCACTGAACTCAATTAAATTGAAAATAATAAAAGAATGACAATTAAAAATAACGTTTCTTAAGTGTGCTGTAAATAACGTTTTCTGTCGTTTTTCAGCTGACTGATTATGGGTCCGCATGGCTATCACCCATGAGTGTGAGCAACATCCCCTATATGTCTCTGATCATCTTTTATACAAGGTCTAAGCTAAATCAAAATATTGTACACCTGCTCGAGAAATCTCAGACTAGATGGGGATGAATGAACCAAAAAAGTGAATAGGGCTCGTGAGAAGTTTTTAATGAGACTCAAAAGCAGTCTGCCAGGTCGGCAGGTATCAATCCATTTATCTTCCAAACCACATAGTACCAAAATAAACGTTAGTGACTATGACACTGGAAAGGGACCGGTACCGACCCGTTTGGTATCGACCTATATGTGCCGGTTTGATTACTGCCAAGATAATTTGTGAACACCTCGATATTAACACAGTGAGATTTTTTTTGCTATTGAACAGAAGGATGCCATAAAATTATTCAAATTTGAAGTCTCAGAGAAACATCTTTGTATAGTCCTAGACACACTTGATGTTAGTTTTTTTTACATTTCCGCATTCACTTTTTGTGAGTTGCATTATGTTCTATCAGAGGTACATTAATCAAATTTCCATTAGTGTTATAGCAGCTGAGGTAAGGAAGTGGACTGACTCCACAACCAGCACAAGTGCCAGTAAGAACACTGTAAGGGTAAAACTTAAAACCCCTCCAAAACAAAATACTGTAGGAAACCAGAGCATTATTTCATGAAACTGGTAACTATACACATAAGAATAATAAAACGAACTTGATTCAGGACACATGCACATAGGTTACAGATAACATAGAATCTTATTGTAAAAATTACAAAAGCGTCAGCACAAATAAAAACACTGCGTGTACCCAAATTGACAGGAAAATTCAGTGCAAATGTATCAGGTCATCATCACAAATGATTTGCACTTTCAAACTGCTTTAGGAGGGGTAGAAGAGGAGGCGTTCCACTGTCGAAGAAAAAATACTGCAAAAAAAACATATTGCTGAGATTCAAACAACTCAGGGAGGCTCACAAGTTACTTTGCATTTCTCCCAAAACGATGACAAGACGCGACATGTCACATGTACCTGAATTGAAATGCATCAGGTCACAAATGATTTGTATCTTCTTTCAAACTGCTTTAGGAGGTGGGGAAGTGTTCCACGGATGCTTTTGGGGGGGAGTGGACGCAGCACAGCCGACGGGAGATTGGGCACCCCTGGCTATACAGTGTGTGTGTGGGGGGGCAGCAGGCAGTATGCGTGCGCGTGTGTGTGTGTGTGTGTGTGTGTGTAGGGGGAGCGTGCATGAGCAGGTGATATCTTATCGCTGCTCACTGAAGTGTAGCTCCCCCTTTTAACTGTACTCCACTGCATTTTGGAGCTGTCATAGACAGCTCCAGCAGGCATTGGAGAACTGCAGCCGCGCCTGCAAACACACTGCCTGAACTGGAAGAGGGCTGCCACACCTCCGAAAACTCGAATGATGGCACTATGTTTCTTGCACATGCGTGCAAGCAAACATAAAAAGGTGATTCACCCTGCCTTATGGTACAGCTTGGCCTAAAGGTGAGAGTCACTAAAATTCACAGTATTGTTAAAGAGCAGCTAACGCCTTCAGTGGAACTTTAACAAAACATAATATTTAGACACAGTTTGGCTTGTATTTCACATTAGTTCTGTATTCCTCCTCCCCATCATTTATTACTGGTGTAATTTGCATGAAAACAGGACCTTTGCTCCTTAAGAGTTGATCTCTTCCTGTTGCTTTCTCCCTACCTGAGGTCATAATGTACTGCTTGTGACATCACAGTTACTCCCATGGCAACAGATTGTGATGTCACAGCCCAGGATTATGACTTGAAGTAGGCCGTGAGCTAAAAATGCAGATGAACTGTAAGGTATAAAGATCATGTATTCGTGCAGATTTCCTCAGTAATAAATAATGGGGAGGAGAAAGCTATAAAATATATATTGAATGCAAGTTGAATTCTACCTAAAGAGTGTGTTTTTCAAAGTTTTCTTTGCGGCATCCACAGCTCTTTAACAGCTGACATGTTATTGTGTCATGAAACAGTCAGATTGCTGTCCTCTGCATGCTACGCTAGGAGATTAAAGGTGTTGGCGAAGGAACACAAACTGGGAGAGGGCCAGGAAGACACAACATGAAATGTGCCCTGTGATGAAAACTGTAATGAGCACAGAAAACAGAGAGAGAAAGAGGTGCTACTAGCTAAGTGGTCCACTCAGATAATCATTATGAGAGGGGTATAGGAGGGATCTGCTGGGTTGCCTTTGTAGTCTTGAGTTGTTTATTAGGGTACAAGAGTAGGATCTTTGGACATATTATAGAGCACCCATTCTAATCAGTGTGAATTGAATCAGTCTAGCTGAGCATTTAAGGGGTATGTTATCTGTTCTGTCCTATAAATTTGGCATGTAGTGGTTCTCCAGGCCTCTATGGTGGGTATAGTTGGCATCAATGTAACCTGGTAAGGGCTTTTTTACTTGCTATGATTAAAATTTCAGCAGATATTTAATGTGAGGACTTCAAAACCCCAGAGGATATAGGGCCAATAAGTATAAATCTGGGGTGAGTATAAGTGGGGTTTGAAATGTCTTGTGTAATTTGTGCTCCATATTCCGCAGGCATGGCTATATGAGTGGGCACTCCCAGAATTTGTGCATATGTGATGCCCTCTGCTCACCACACTGACGCCAGCATGCTGCTGTGTGCATTGTGGTGAAGTGGACTGTTGTCACTGGTGTGCAGAAATAATGGACCTGGTGCTTCCATGCATATTCATGCCAAATGTGACGAGCTGTTATTAGTGGTGGGTGAAGTGGCCTCAATTAGCTCCGCGGAGCGATTTGCGAAGTGAAGGTGGATTCACGAAGTGCTCCGCAGCGCAAAGTGAAGTACTTTGAGTCATAAGAGGCAATGTGAAGTCCATTGAAAACTATTACTTTGCATTACTCTGCCTTCCCCAAACCACTACTCCACAAATTTTAAGGCGAAGTACATTGAAAACAATGTACTTTGCCTCACTTCGCCTTGTTTTAAACTCCAAAGGCGAATTTTGCAGTGATTCATGGGATTTCAGGTCACATGGGCTCTAGATTGTTCTGCATAGTCTCAGTTTGGGGTAGTGTGTGTAGGAAGCTGTTGGAGACAGTCTGCTCTGAGAGCTGTCTGCGATTCAAACCTTGTCAAAGCTATTAAAAAGCCTTTTTAAGTAATTTTTTTTGCTGAAACTTTAGTTCTTCGATTGTAGGAAACCCTTCTGTGCTCATATCATCGAGCGTTTATTGTTTGTGAGTGGATTTTGAATGTTAATGTACAACATTCAATCTGTGTACTGAGAGACAGTGGAAGTGTGCTTTGGGGGAGGGGTGTATCTGTGGTGTACGTGGACTTAAGTAGGAGAAATAGGGAGTTCTTTGTTTTTTGGTTATATTTTTCTTGTATAACTGACTGTGTCACTGTACACACAGCAATATTTTCAGTAATTGTTGACATTCTTTTGCTGATTGTGTGTGTTGTGGTCTGGACCTGGTGCAGCAGTGCATAATTTCTGGTTGTTTAAAATATGTTGTATATTACTGAAGTTTCCAATTTGCTACGTATTACTTGTAGACAAATTGTGTGAGTGAGTGTGTGGTGCGTGACATCAAATAATACACCTTTTATTGTGCCACAGTGTAATTGCAGGTGCAGCAGTGTGATCCTGCTATCCACTGCACCTGCATAATTTTGTACTGCCATTGTGGTATCTCTTCTTGGTTTTGCACTGCTGTAATCTGCAGTCAGTGCCCCCCCCACAGGCAAAAGGTATTCTTTTCCAGATTAGATTATTTGTGACTTGAGAGCACCACTGATTGATTAATGTGTTGTTGAACTTGTTGTGACTTTGCGTCTGTATCTGTTGTTGAAGCCACAATTGTTTTTTTTGGCTTCACATCCAGCGTCCACCCCCCCCCCGGACCCCACTCAGAGTGAATGTTCCAAAATCTAAATTGGTTTTGAATATTCTTGTTGATCCCCCAAAATGCCCGCAAAGAGATGTGCAAGCAAAGCTGTTTCTCGCCATGGCACTGTTGCCAGTGGTAAGATTGTCTGTGGGTGTGGTAGTACCCAGTCTCAGAAAAGCATTGCAGATGTGAGGAAAGGTATTTCTCCTTCAATGTTTTTTACAGTGCAATTGGTAGCTTCACTCATAGTTGGAGGAGATGATGTTGTCTCAGCTGGTGGTGTTAGTGCAGTTGCTGGTGGTGGTATGAGTATTGCTGCCTCAAGTTCCACTTTTGACCAGTTTACCGTGTCCAAAAATATAGTGGAGCAAGAAGCAGTGCCAGTGAGTGACAGTGTAGATAATGTCATACTCCCCAGTAACATCCCAGTAACTGAACATGAGGATTTTGATCAACATGTCAATGATAGCACACAGTGTGACATTTCTTCCACTGTGGTTCAGGTCATGCATTTGCCATGCAGTGATTCACAGTGTGGTGAAAACATTTTGGGTGATGGTGGTGCTGATGATGATGATGATGTTGCTGTGGTTGCAACATGCAGTTCATATGCCAGCATCCAAGCAGAAGATGTGGATGATGTTGATGAATATGATGATGATGATGTCAGTGACCCCTGTTGGGAACTGGAGAAAAAGAAATTCAAGGTGGCTGTGTCTGGATCTGTTTGCACCCCCCCCCCATAAAAAGTTGTGATTTACCAGTTTCAGTTGATGATGATGAGCCACTGATAATGATAGGTAGTCGTGGTGGTCAGTTGCAGTCTAAGTGTCCTGCCTGAAAAAATCATGTAGCATCCCCCGCTTCATGGCTTAAAAAAAATGAGTCCAATAAGCAGCATCAGGGGGGACATGTTAAAACTAGAGCATCACAATCCCTTGTTTGGGATTTTTTTGTGCAAGATGCAAATGATGAGTCAGATGAAATCTACCAGGTTTGCCAGGTGCGTGTGAGTCGAGGTAAAAAGGGGAGCCAACTGGGTACAGGGGGACAGCATACACATCTTAAGAACAGGCACATGGCACTGTGGACCCAGCACAAGATGGCAGCTAATACCTGTACCACAGTGGGGCGTGCACTCTTGTCATCACCCATAACGAGCATGTTATCCCCTTCCATGACGTAACATCAACTAGAAAATTAAATGTGTGCAGTAGTGATGAAATAACAGCAGAGGATTACTACAGGCATGGTGAGGTGGAGGACCATAATGATTTTTAAATCTTGTCCAGTGGTGGTGAGAGTAGCAGTTTTGGTGGTGGTGGTGGTCAATGCAGTATGTGTAGTGCAAGTGGTACATCAACCCCTGTTGGTAAATCTGGGAAAATAACTGCATTTCTGGGTTTGTCATCACCTGTGCAACCGTCTTCATCACACGTCCACTCTCCACCCCCTGCAATTCACAGAGCAGAACCATTTGTCATCACGCCCCATGTAAAACATTTGTCAGCCCACATTACAGAGTGTTTTTGCACATAAGATGAAGTACCCACCCAATCATACAGTGTCACATGAACTTAATGCTGCTGTAGCTGAAATGCTGGCAATTGATCTTTTGGCCTTCTCCTTTGTGGAGAATTCTGGGTTCCTGCTGTTTGCTGCACATGCCTGTCCAAAATGGAAGGTCCCACCCAGGGCATATTTTTCGACCCATGCTGTCCCTGAGTTGTACTATACTGTGTCCGACTCAGTAAGACGAGCCCTTCAACATTCCTCCTCTCCATTCATTCATTTAAGTATGGATATATGGACAAGTGGCAAAACAGCAGGGAGTTCATATTTGTGTACAACTGCACATTGGGCGCAGGTGCTGGGGCTTGTTTGTGCTGTTGGTAGTGTGAATAATCAGTGTAGTAAGGTAGAATGTTGTGGTAGCAATCTTCCAGGAATTCGACAGCATGCAACAATTGTTATGCACAATGTGACCTGTTCACACACTGGTGAAAACATGTTGGACCTGGTACTGACTGAAATTGACAAGTTGCTGAACCCCGTGTCCCTGTGAGCTGGGTTCATAGCAAGTGACAATGGGTCAAATGTGGAGAAATGCATCATAAATGGTGGTTTTTTTCGGGTTCCATGCATGGCCCACTGTTTAAATCTTGTGGTGTAGGAGTTTCTGCAGCACCCTGATATAAAGAAAATGCTAACAGTTGCATGCCGTATCTGTTCCCAATTTATATGCTCTGCAAAGGCCCATGACCAACTTCAGCAGTTGCAGATCCGAAACAGCCTCCTACACACCGCTTGAAGCTGGAAGTTGTCACCCAGTGGAACACCACTTTATACATGGCAGAGGTTGTATGAACAGTACAAAGCCATCTCAGAATATCTTGTCATGCACACTAGCTGTGACAGTTCTGGGGCCTCCATGTCTATGACGACTGAACAGTGGGACCTCATGGACTCTGTACTAACAATCTTGAGGCTTTTTCAACATGCCACACAGGCAGCAAGTGGCGAGTCTGCCTCCATTAGCCAATCAATTCCACTGCTGCGGGTGCTGAGGCAGACATTGGTGAATGTACAGCATAGCTTTGATGTTGCTGGAGGCAGTGCTAGCAGTGTGTTGCTGAAACACATGCTGACAGTATTTGACCAGAATCGTCACATCTCGAACATTCAGCTTAGTGACAACTTTGCAATAGCAACAATGCTAGACCCACGATACAAATGTGGAATTGCATCATTACTGGAGGGAGGGCCCGAACAGGTAAAAACTGTCAGTGGGCAACTGGTGCGTTTGGTTCATGGGGCACAGAAGTCACATGCCAAGGTCAGCTAACCTCAGCAGCATAATCAGGCTGAAGGTGAATCTGGAGGAGTAGTAGCAAGCATATCCTGTAAGGGGAAGGGGACTGCAGTTCCAGGTGGCCTGTCATCAAAAGTGATTGACGTTAACCCACTTTGGGAGGCTTTGTCCCAAGTGGGGATTTGTGACATAAATGATTCCGGAGAAGCGGATGATGCATCAACCACTGGACTTAGAGCAGCACAGCAAATGGTTGAGTTATATGTGTCTGAAACAGGCATATGTCAATCACTGATGATCTCCTTTTATACTGGAGTGGAAAGGTCAGTGAATGGCCAGAGCTGACCACTGTGGCACTGAAGTACCTGACAAGTCTACCCTCCAGTGCGAGTGTCGGGAGGGTATTCAGCTCAGCAGGTGCAATAGCTCGGGATCATCATACAAACCTCTCTCCTGCAACTGTCAGTTTGCTGACATTCATAAAAATGAATGAGAGGCACATACCAGCTCAGACAGCAACCTCAGTATTCGTACCCCAGCATACTCATGGTTTTGCTGATGTTGTAGAAAGGGACCATCCTAGTGGCAGTGGCAGCATGAAACAGCCTACCACTGACGTAGATGATAACATAATGGAGAAAGAATTTCCCAGTGGTCAGAATTCAGACATAGAAGACTATGAGGGCAGCTTTCTTTATGAGGATGATGATGAATGATGATGAGGTCAATGTTGGCAGGTTTTAACTTAAGTGTTTAAAAGGCTGTCTCATTTCTTGTATGATACATGTTTTCTTTTTCATAAAGTTAAATCAGTGTCCCACTCATAGTGACTCAAATTCCATATGTCATGTCACATTTATAACACAGAGCACAGTATATCCTGGCCCCTGGACTACCACCACCATAAGACCGCTGTTACCTGTTTGCCACTGCCACCATAAGGAATGTGACCATGTGTCCACCTGGACTACCACCACAAGACCGCTGTTCACCACTGTCACCATAGGGAATGTGACCGTGTGTCCCCCTGGACTAACACCACCATAAGACCGCTCTTCACCACTGCCACCATAGGGAATGTGACATTGTGTCCCCCTGGACTACCACCACCATAAGACCACTGTTAGCCACTGCCGCCACCACCAGATGTAGGAAGATGTGAGAGGGAATGTCATCATGTGCCTCAGCTATGACCACCACCACCCACCACCAATATTGTGACAATGTTTTCCATTACATGTGTAGACCATGCCAAGGCAGAGGGAGTTGAACAGTTGACCACATCCATCAGCTACAGGCACAAGGCTTCTTACTATTAAAACTATAAAATGAGTATGTGTACTAATGTTTTCCATGCTATTCAACTTCCTTTAGCTGTGTGTTTTGTGTTCTGTTGCTTTTCTGAGCTGCAGTGGTTAAACACATATGGTCAACTTATTTTGTTTTTTTACAGGTTAACAACAAACAACTCTCCTTCGCTGAAGGCCTGTATCAATGGTACAGCAGCAGTACTCTCTACAGGAACCTATGGGATATCCATTTCCAATCCATACTGGTAAGTATATCAATTTTATTTCATCTGTTCCTTTTTTTTTCATAACACTGCAACAAATCTGACTGAAGATTCATAAACTAGGTGACATGTACGTCACAAAAATATTTCTGCAACATAGCATGCACTGTATTCCAAATTTGCAGCTGTGCAGCCATGACAGTGTTGGAAAAAGTTGGACCCAGGTCATGTTACTTGACAAGATGTGGTTTTAAAATGTAACTTGAGTTGAGACGCAGGGACACTGACACAGTGTATTTGTTACACAGCCTGGTATTGAATTAAATTGTGATCTGATTATTGCAGTGGGACAGCTTGCTATCTGTGTTAATCCAGATACCCGTGGTGGAACAGCCACGGCTTAAACATAATGTCTTACTCCTGCAATCAAGTTGTAATAAGCCCTTCATTTCTTTTTTTAGGAAACTTCCAGATGCTTTGTTGTGTCATAGTTGCCTTATCCAAAGAACTTTTTCAACAGCATGCCCCCCCCCAGGCTGGGGCAGACATGCAACAAGCAGAAGTCATTTCAGTCGATGACCATGATCATCATTACTGGACTGGAGAAGGATGCAGATGAAATCTGTGAAGAAGTAACCAAATAATAAACCATTAATGAGACCAACTTGCAAATATGCTTCCCCCCCAAAAAAAATACTTACCTTCATTGGCTTGAGAGTATTCCATTTCCAATTTCAATGCCAAAATTTCTCATTAAGCACTGAAATGTGCACACCAACAGTATGTGACCTGTGATACAAAACAAAACAATGAGTACATGTATATATATGTCAACCCCCACCTAGAAAATACACACACACATATATATATATATATATATATGTATATATCAACTCACCAAGCCTACTATTAGCGTACACACAAAGGGCACCCTTCCATCTGGTTGAGGTGATCACATCGCATTAGCAGGAATCGCAGCACACTTTGGACCAGCAACAGTTCTCTCACGGTCATCATATCTGATGGAACACTGAATGGGTTCATGTCATGTTATTCCTCCTTCACATGGTTTGGCAAGACACTGTGCATCATGACATCACCATCACAGAGTATGTAAATTTTCTGGACACAAGGCAGTTGCATTTTAGAGATGCAGAACAATTCTGGGGACTTTGTGTGACCACTGTGCACATGAGTGACTGCACAATACATTTTGGGGGACTTTGCATGTGATGTAACACTCCCATTTCACTTCGTCAGCACTTAGCAATTTTCTGGACACAAGGCAGTTGCATTTTGTGTGTTGTGAGCACATAATGTCATAATTAAATTATAAATTAAAGCAGCAGTGCAACAATATGGTGAACATTTTGACCTATACTTTTTATGCTATTTTAGATTGCCAGCCACTTACCTCCTGACTTGTATAATACCCTTCTTTTCACAATTTGTGTCTGCTTTAGTACTTTTTCTCATGTCTGAAAAAATAAAAGGAGCACTCCTTTTAATATGGCTCAGACCAGGTTTTCATCAATATTTGCAGCTGTTTTTGAACAAATATTGTTCTGTGAGGTCAGAAAACACTGCCTGCTGCATAATTGTTAATTTTACTCACAACAGAAGTGATATATAAACAACTGATAGACAAAAACAGTGGAAAATACTGATGAAGACCTGGTCCACACCATATTAAAAGGAACGCTCCTTTTATTATTTCAGACATGAAAATAAGTACAAAAGCAGACTCAAATACTGGAAAGAATGGTGTCATACAAGTCAGGAGGTAAGTAAAATGGCAATGTAAAATAGCATAAAAAAGTATAGGTCAAAATTTTCACCAGATTGTTGCACTGATGCTTTAATGTCTATTTCAAAAAATAAATATTTCTGTAGCCTTAGTAATGTTTACTTTGTGTCGGGACTCATGAAGTGTTAGTCAAAAAGCAGGACTGAGCAGTGCAAGTATGCTGTGCTAAACGGCATGTATGCTGTCAGTGTTCTTTCCTGTGTGTGCAGACATTGTCCAGCTTCGTGCATACAACAAGTCAGCATATATATGTTTGCAAGAAGCTGGGCAATGTCTGATGTCACACACACAGGAAACAGCACTGACTGCACACATGCAATTTAAAGAGTAAAGATAAAAAATAATATATGACGTATATTTTATTTGTACCATCAGCACCAGCTGAGTAAGTGATATGATCTTTTTTCATAGGTCTCGGGTCACTGTGCGCCTCAGTCACTCACAGTGCACACATGACTTTGCAGAGATAACAGCACAAAAAAACACATGCTCTCCTAAAAGTCATGAGTGCAGTATATGACTAAGGTGCACTCTGGCCAGACACCTCTGAAAAAAATGTCATATCACTTAGTCAGTTGATGATGATGGTGACAATAAAATTTACGTTATATATTCTTATCTCTAGTCCTTTTATCATAAACGCTGCAACAAGTCAGCATATATATGTTTGCAAGAAGCTGGGCAATGTCTGATGTCACACACACACAGGAAACAGCACTGACTGCACACATGCAATTTAGCACATTATACTTGCACTGCTCAGTTCTGCTTTTCCACAACCACTCCACAACAGAAAGTAAACATTACTGAGGCACTAGATTATAATAACAGACCAATAAGGAGCATGTATGTGTATGTATATATTTAAAGGGAAGCAGTCAGTAACAGAAGCTCCCGCCCCCTGCAAGGCTTACCCTCTGGTTAAGTCTTTTAAGTATGTTGCAGCATTTTTCTCACACTGCAACATACTTTATTTTAATAAAGAAAAGTCCACAACCCAGAATTATGGTGGACACTATGGGGGCTCCATTATGTGTAAAGGAGTGGTGATGCACCATGCGCTTCAATACTTTTGTATTGAAGTACATGGTGCATCGCCGCACCTTTACACATAATGGATCCCCCATAGCGTCCACCATACTTCCAGGTCGCAGACTTTTCTTTATTAGAATAAAGTATGTTGTGGCGTAAGAAAAATGCTGCAACTTACTTAAAAGGCTTAACCAGAGGGTAAGCATTGCAGGGTGCGGGAGCTTCTGTTACTGACTGCTTCCCTTTAAACTACTACTGTGGCCTTCCCTCTGTCTGTTATTAAACAAAAGACAAAACACTACAGCAGTGGAGGGGGGGGGAGTGTTGCAAAAAAAAAACTAATGGGGGATCCCCTTTTAATGTAACTTGGAACTTCATTGAAAATGAGCTTTGCTCAACTGAATGTATCCAATTATTCGCATCTGAATAAAAAAATGATTTACTACTACTACTACTTACTACCTGATGGTCCAGCGACAGATGGAGCATCGACACAATCTGTAACTGGTGTTGCTTTATCTGCTCCAATGACTGCTGAACAGCACCCACCCTCTCGTTGTTTTCTTCCACCGTGGCCCACAAATGCACTATGTCTACCTGAGTTGCAGGCACTGTGGAGTCCACTGGTGGTGGTACACCAGGTAGATGTGGTGGTGGTGAGGATGGTGGTGGTAGTGGAGCCACTGCTGCTGTGGCCCTCCTCTTGCTTCAAAGACACACAACAGCAGCACCCTCTGCCACTGCCACAGAAGGGCCAGCAAGTGGAGGCCTGGCCTGTTCTGTGGCAGCCTGCCACTCCACCTTGTGGTGATTCAACATGTGGGTACACTGCTCCCCAGTCCCCAAATGTGTCTCCTGGGGGCCACGGTGCACCTGTACCCCACAAAGTAGGCATACCACAAGGCTGCTGTCCCCCCTGACACAGTTGAAAAACTGCCAAACTGGGGAGCTGTGGGGGGACCAGGCATGAGAGGGGCAGATGCAATGCTGGCAGTTTGGTCATGGACCTGGGGTTTGACCTGCTGCTGTGGAAGCAGTGCTGCTGGAGCTCCTGCAGCTGCCACAGGTGGTGGTGTTGGTGGACTTGGTGGACATGGCACTGGTGGTGCTGCGGCTTCTGGGGGGGAGGACCAAAGACTCTTGAGCGGTCCAACACCACCCGGCTACACCCCCCCGCGTGCGCACTACTCCCCTCCTGCCACGGGCCACATCCTGTCCCAGCTACATTGCAAGAAAATCACTCCTTCCCTCTCCGACGACTTCACACACACTCACACAATACAGGCATACACACACAAAAAAAACAAAACTTATAAAACAAAGGAATTGCTCACCAGAAGAAAAAATGAACTAACAAAACAGTACAAAAAAAAAACAAAAAAACTAAACAATACTAAACAATTAACTTTTAAAAAAACTTTTGGGTTTTGATCAAGTGTTTCAAAACAAGAACAATCATCTCTTCTCCAACACAAAATGCCTCCTCTCTCTACCTCTGCAAAGGAGAATGTGAAAGTGTCTGCTTGTATGACTCACTTCCTTCCTGCCTGGCTAAAGCATGTGACTTAAAGTACTGTAAGCCATGTGATGTGTGGGGGGGGGGCTGCCTATATTGTTGTCACTCTGCCTTACTTTGCATAAGGTGGAATGACAATGCGAAGTCATAATAAAGTGAAGTGAGCACTTTGCAATAGTCACTCCGCGTAGCACTGGGACAATGAGAAGTGGTCACTTTGCGTTCACTTCGCCAGCAGAATTTAATTTCGCTGCATCTCTAGCTGTTATACATGAGGTGGCACTACAGGTTCTGTCTCATTGCTCAGGGGGAATATGATGTCCTAGCTCTTCTGCCCACTTATGGGGCACTGACTTAGTTTTGGAGCTCTGGGAGGCCTGCAGTATCTGATAGATACAAGAAATTAAGTGTTGTGTGTTGCGGACCTCAAGAAAGTCAAAGAAAAAGTTAATCATGGAAGGGTAATCAGCGAGTCTCTGAACCACAACTGGGAGTGTTGCAACGTAGTGATGAATCTAGAGATACTAATAGAAGTCAATCTGACTGAGACCATATTTTTGTTGTAATTCTGGAGATATTAAGAGGGTTGAGCCTGCATAGAGTGCTAGAGATATTGGAGGGAATAACTTTCCCACATCTAATAACTGTGATCTAGAAGTTGATGTTGAAAATGTTCCAGCCTCAAAATGGGGCCAAAGAGAGGCTAAAGGCCACTAATTGAAGTGCTGTTTTAAGCTTATGCTAGACTAGAATCATACTTTTGTACCAAGGATTTAAATTGTTCAATGCAGTGGGATCCAATTCTGTGTGCAACAAGAGTGCAATGAGTGTTGCGAAGGGAACCTCAGCCTGTTCTGTGGTGATCCACCTTGGGAAGGGCCTGCAGGATGCCTCAAGAGAAGAAAGTGGAGTTTCTCTGCACAATAATAGTGTTGTAGATTTGGAAGGGAAAGGCTTCCAGCTGAACGTGGAAGAGAAAATATTTGATATTGGATAGGTGGATGCTGTCCTGCCCAAATAAATTGTGCAATTAATTGTTGCCATTGTCACCACACTGAGTCTGATAGGTGTAAAGGAACATTAAAGAACAGATAATAATGCATGGGGTAACAGAACCATTTGTATAACTTCCACCCTCCAGGAAAGAGAAAATGGTAATGTATTCTAATGTGTAAGTTCCTGCTATTTATAGAACATATCAGGAGCTTTCAGTAAGTGTATACTCCGACAGACTGCTACTCATTCCTTATTGTTCATTACTGTGTGCACTTGTCATTGTATTTTTGCTTAGCGGGATATTTTCTCTTTGTTACCTCCCTCCTATTCATGCTCCTGTTTGTTTTTACCTTACATTATACCCTTAATACTACTCTCCAATGTTTTATGTGCCTGTATTTTCTAAGAATCACATTGTATAACTAGGTCAAGACTGTATTTCCTATTATGCTATTTTTCTCTGCCATCATGGGAAATTGTATTATTTACCTCATTTTTTTGTACTCTCTGTATTGTATATTCTCTACTTTGTAACCTTCCAGGTTGTGCCTGCAAATAATCATCTCTATGGCTAGTGTGCCTCAGCCAAATCAACAAAAACTAAATAAAAATAAAATTAAAAAACTAGATATTGCATCTCACCTCTACTATCCTGGGAAATGCAGTAGACATCAGAACCCGATTGCAAATGACATATCACAGATTACATCTCATTTGGTCTATTTTAGTTAACTATATATACTAAAAATGTGCACAAGCTAGCAGGACCCTCCAGCACAACAGCAATGCAATTGGCAAACATTAAGTGACAAATGCTTGTTATTTTTTTATTTTGCACAGCTGTTAATTCATTTTAACACAGAAACATAAAATTTGATGGCAGATAAGGACTGCTTCACTTGACTTACCCAGTTTGCCCATTTCTCCCTATCTACATTATCATCATGGTCCGTAGACCCAACTTGATCTACAGCTCTTTCTCCCACCCCCCTTCCTTTCCATAATGACTCCTTTGAACCATCCACCCAGACCCACCTTCAGGGTAAGGGTTTGATTTTTTTTTTATTGATGGCTGAGGACTGGCTGGAGTTCAGTGGGCAAAGCAACAAACCACTCCCCCAACCAGGCCTTAAAAGGCTATCCCCCAGGCCAGTCCTCATTCGTTTTCTTCATTGCAGCCGGAAGCGCTGCTCCTCATACCTCTTCTCCTGTTCTCTTGCCTGTTCTTTGTTTACTGCATTTTAGCAGCACCTCCAACTGCCAGCTCCATTCCATTTCCCTGCTGTTCATCCTACTGCTCGCTGCCACTGGCTTGTGGCTCTCCCCCCACCCGCCCTCCATTCCCCATGTCTCCTCCAGTCTGACGTTCATTTTTCCTCACTTGCACACCTCCATCCTGTTCCCGTCCTGGTCCGGTATGCTGAGTAGCCCCTTTTGCCAGTTCTACCTCCCCGCTGCAGCTCTATGTGGCCCCCCTTCTGTTGTCTGTGCACCTTCTCCTGTCTCGCTGCTCAGTGGCTGTCTGTGGCTCCTTGGTTCTCCCATCCCTCCTCCTCACTCCGTTTCCCCTGTACCTTTTTCTTAGTTTAATTTCCCCTTCTCTCTCTCTCTCTCGCTCTCCTTTGCTGCTCCTGTCTCTGTCGCCTTCCCTTTTCCGGGTTTGTGCTGGTGTTTCCACTGCCCAGCTTTCCCTCGTACATTCCCCACTTCTTCTTCTCCCTCGATCCATCTTCCTTTGCTCTCTCTGTCCCTTTTGCCCACTGTGCTCATCCCCACTGCTGCAGAGGATGCCTTGCTCCTCTGCTTTAGTTCTCTCAACTGCAACTTCCTGTGCCCTGTGCTGTTGAGCTCCTCGGCAGTTCCTGTGAGGTGGGGGGCAGCATTTACTTTGCTCCTCTCGACTTCTGTTCTCCCCCTGGTCGATGCTCACCTCCTGGCCTTTCGTACCTGTTCCAGGACTTCATTTTCGATGGCCTGTCTTGATGTTTGGACCACACCTACTGTTATTGCCCTGTGGTTCAGATCCCGATCTTCCTTATTGGTTCCCTTTTAAAGGGGCAGTTGCTCTCTATGGGGACTGCGACTCCTACTGTCGGTTCTTGTCTGGTCTCCTCTTACCTCCCCTTATACCTCGTTTTCTTACTGGTACTCCTACCCTACCCTTCTTTTCCTCAACCTTAACCCAACCTGTTAGCCACCCATCCTGTTTCACATCATCGGACTGTCAATCCAACTGGATTGTATGCCTGGCTGGCATGCTCTGCAGCCTTCCTCTGGGATTTGTCATTTGTCCCTGCCCCTGCTTTCCCTGGCCTTTGCCACTCATTGCTCTTGGTTACACCATGATGTGCTTTCTTAATTTCATCCCTGACTGTGCTTTCCCATGGTGGGTGCTCGCCCTCCTCCTCCTCCTCCCATTTCCTTCATCCTCCATTCCTCTCTTTCTTTGACCTCTGCTTTCTTTTGGGGGCTTCCCCATCCTGCCATCCTGCTATACTACCATACCCTACTCATTCACATCGCCTAATATTCCCTCCAGCATATCGCCCTGCCTACTCATCTCCTCCTCCTCTGACCCTATTCCCTCATTCTAATCAAACCTATTCAGATGTCCTCCTGGTACTACCTACCTCACCATTGGCTGCCGGCTTCACCTGGCTGCTCTTGCTCCTATCTTCATGCAATTCTATCCATTTCTAATTTGGCTCTCAGTGGAACTGCTTGGCATGCACTCCCATAGTTACCAATCGCAGGTAGCTTCCTCATGACATGAGTCTGGTTCTCCTTCACTCAGTCCGATCTCAGGGTCTACTCATTCACATTGATTAATTGAGCATACTTCTCATTGGGTCTTATGCTACCTCATCAAACTGCTCTCCATTCAGAGACATGCCTTTTGTGTCCATTGCTCCTTGGCTCGGGGATAGCCTGTAGCTGATGGTCTCGCTCTGCACCCATGAAGTCTGCATCTAAAGCATTCAAAGCTCAGAGCAGGGTCCTTCTCCCTGGCCCATAGGGACACTGTCTTTGCTCTGGGTGGACCTTCAGTCATCCCTCGTCTCGGTGATACCTCTGGATGTAGAATTTATGCCATCCAGCTGTGAGTGGTGGGGCTTTCATCATCAGAGCCCCTTTGGCTGCCCAAGTGGGTTCAGAGGCACCCTCTATGCGATTCTCCTTCAGGTCCACCTCTGGTTCACCTAAGTCTGTTTCATAGGCTCGAACTGGCCAGCTGAGTACCTTAGCAGTCATCTCTCTCCTCTCTTGCTTTTGAGCATCTAGTTGCAGAGACATCACTCATAATCCTCAACAGTTGTCCATTTAGAAGGACAGAGTGAGAGCTTCCTCTAAATTGGAATGTTTTCCTTCTCACTCGATCTCGACTCTAAATTGCAGTAGTTGAGTCATCACTAATCAAAACATCCTTCAGCTTGGAGGAAAGGTGACCTAGGCCTTGGATCCCCAGAGGTTTCCTCCTCAAAGGGTTTTTTTTCCTCTCCTCCTTGCCAGTGGTCATACTATTTGATAGGGTTGGAGTTTCCTTAGGCTCTGTAGTTTAGTTCTGCTGTTGGATGGAGTCGGATGGTGGCCCCGACTGGTCCCTTTCTCTTTAGGAAGTCTGCTCTTCTGGATCTTGTCTGCTTTCATTTCATTCATTGTCCTCTTCTTATCTCATTCTTCTCTTGTCCTTCCTATCTACATCCATCACCTTAATTTCCAGTCTCGATATAGTCTGATTTCTTGCCTCTTCGATGCTCGACACCCTTTTGGGCATTCTTTTTGGGCTTCTTCCTAAGTTACCTTTAGCCAAAGGAATTATTCCTGCAGCACCTATGGGGGGAGAATCCTTCTTTAGGGTTCCTTGTGTCGTACCCCTACAGGGTGGTATATCCATTGGATAGTGAGGTGAACAGCCACGATGTACCGAAGTCACACAAGCATACATCTCATCCAGTTGCGCAAGCCCATTGAAACTGATGGCTGAGGGCTGGCCAGAGTTCAATGGGTAGATCAACAAACCACTCCCCCAACCAGGCCTCAAAAAGGCCCTCTTCCGGGCCAGTCCTCATTTGTTTTCTTTGTTGCCCCACCATCCACCCCTCCTCCTCCATCGACTCATCTCTCTTTTCTGTGGGCTTTTTCCTAAGCTACCTTTAGCCAAGGAAATTATTTCTGCACTACCCTCTCCTCTAGGGTTCCTTGTGTCATTCCCCTACAGGATGGTATATCCCATGAATAGAGAGGTGAACAGTCACAATGCATTGAAGTCACACAAGCATACATCTCATCCAGTTGCGCAAGCCCATTGAAATTACTTTAACTTTGCTAATACAGAGGCAAACACTGGAGCTGCATGCTAGACTAACCATGTAACCCCCTCCAGCCAGCAGATCCCTGCCCCTACCAAAGCAGGCAAGAGTTAGGCTCATGTGGCACACAGGAGAGACACTAGCCAGCACAGCATTTTAAATCAGAAACTGACTGTAGACAGTACAGACACACCCAACACAGCAAAGCAGAACAGACCATCAATAAATATAATTAAACAGAGACATCACCTACCCTTGCATTTTGTAGACTATTAGAGCTATGTTAGCTCAAGTTGAGCAGTTTTGTGCTGTTTGTGTTGGTCACAGGCTACTGGTAGAGCCACTAGCCCGCTCCAGACACAACAGTAAAGAGAATGCCTCACAGAATTGCAGCAGGCTTCTTTTCACAGGCACTCCTTGACCCTGACTGGTGCCAAATCAAATGGCCAATAGTGTGTGGCCCCTGCCAGTTCAAAACTGCCCTGTGCAAACTGGAATTCTTTTTCACCACCTCCTCTGCTTGTTTGCCAGTGTCTTGTTTTGCAAATTTGTACATACAGCATTGTGAGTAAATGCCCCTGTAGCATGATGATATTGCTGGCTCGCTGCCCCCAATCACTACTCACCCCCACCCACTGCACTGCAGCACCACCAGTCAGTCCTGTCTCCCAGATAGTTGTTGCTTCATCATTGCTTGCAGCAGCCTCCAGCAGTCCATATTCCTCTGTTCTCTGTTCTGCCTTCCAAACTTCCACTGCAGGCTCAGACTGACTAACGCCCCGACTGATCCAATCATCTGACCCCCACAGTCACTCACTGGTGCTCACAGCCCCGAACTGCTCGATCCCGGGCCATAAAACCCCAGCCTACTCCCCAAACTCCGAGGCTGGAAAGCAAAGCAGCAGCTCCTCCACAGGCCTCATCGGAGGGCAGATGCAGCAGCAGGAGTTGCAGGACATGACAGTCACAGTCAGGAGGAGAGGGAAAGTGAAGCAGCACCAAGCAGGCAAACACATTGATGGCAGCACCACAGTTTTTTCCCTCGATGCCAGCAGTCTGTCTCCCACACGCTCCTCCCGACTCCTCGCTATTGACGATGGCACGAGCTAATGCTACTTCCGGGTGTGATGTGGTCCATCACTTTCTCGCTCCCTGCTACAATTCACTCTTCTCCTCCTGGTTCTGGCCAGGCCATTTGCATAGCACTGGTCCCCCCTCTGCTGTCTAACTGTATGGTTGCCATAGTTCGCTGCACTCTCTTGGGGCTCTCACTCCCAGGACCTGACCCAACCTCCCAGTAAAATCTAACCCCCCACCCACAGTAGAGCAGGCTCCTGTGTTCTTCCCAGCTCACCAGCAGGCAGCAACAGCATACGGCCTGGATGTTGGGGGTGACAAATGTGCTCACCTAAAATGTTGGGGGGGGAACTTGTGCCCCTCGTCCCCCCCTATAATTACTCCCCTGTCTGGAGTGCATAAGTGTTGATAATATAGCCTAAACAAATTAGTTATGTCATGTAGTTTGAAACATGTGTTCCCTGTTTTAGGATGTAAAACTGTTATAACTGTCACCTTTTGTCACCATCTGCTACTTTGGAATACTAATAGCCTCGTGGCACGCAGTCCCACTTCCATGTAATGTTTACTGGAGATAAAAAAGTGCAGTTTCTGTTTGCTGTAGACAGAGAGCATCAAGTGTGGCCCATGTCCTTTCTAATTTCAGTTTAACTGAGGCATCCTCCTGCTGGTGCACCATCTGTAGAAAGTGAAGTGTGTCTTGTAGTTGGGTATAGTGTTGTTGACGCTCTTTTCTTCTGAGCGGTGTATTAGATAATGTGTCCTCTTAGTACTGCCTATGTTTTTTCCCATTGGATAGCTTCCAGCACCTCATTAGAGGTGTTATCTAAGAGTATTCTATTTTATCTGCTAGATGGGTGAGAAAGTCTTCAGATTTTAGGTGCATAGTGTATAGATGCCAGTGTGTGTCCTTCAGCTCTGCTCTCAGATCCCAGCAACTATTTACTGGGGCATTGTCTGAAACACTGATATTGTCTATATGGCACTCCGACACTTGACCCAAATTTTTCACCTGTGTAAAACAATAATCAATATGAGATTATGTCAGGTGTATGGAGGAATAATAGGTATACTGTCAGGTGTGTGGATGATGTTGACATCGCATATTCACACAGCCTACTTCTGCACCCATCTGTTTAAAATATTTGTGCGATGCTGGCTGTCATGAGGGGAGTGGGTTGGACAAGTCTGCCCAAGGGTTGAGTGTCAAGTTGAAGTCTCTAGAGAGGAGGAGCACTCCCAAGGTACAGTATTTAGGAGTAAGAGATCCACCAGTTTTTTAAGTGTTGGAGTATTTATACCTGGAGGGAAGAACAAATTAACTAATGTTACCGCCACCCCACTAAGGTGACCTTGCACCAATATCACACCGCCTTCCTCAGTGACTCCTTTATGGTCTTGGAAAGATGTTGTCTGGGTAATTAATACTGCTACAGTATGCCACGGTGTTTTCTGAAAGTGTGGGAGGAAGAGTAAACTGCAGAAAAGCCAAATTTTCCTAGTTTATCATGTTCTGTTGGGGTCAAACGTGACTCCTGAATGTATAACAATTTAGGTTTAGTAAGGTTTAATTAGAAAAACACCCTAGATATTTTGATAGGGTTGCTGAGTCCATTTACATTAATGGAACTCAGAAGAACTGTTGGTCTAGTCATTAGGGGATTTAGGGTGGTTCCCTGGGCCCTACCCTTCTGCCTTACTGCTCACATCTAACTTGCTAATACCATGCTTTTTTGAAACTAATAAGAAGATATAGGTACATAATCATAAACAACAGTACAGGCATAAAATAACACACTTTTAAAGCATGGGACTTGAGAAGAGGGACTAGGGATGGCCCAAACCAGAGCCAAATCTTAGAATAGACACTAACAAAACTGGGCAGCTTGGTAATTTCCAAGAAGGGGCCTAGCCAAGCACTGCTATGCAGTGGGTAAACCAACTGCAGGAAGGATATACCTCCAAAGGAGGGACCTCTAGCAGCATTGCTGTTTGAGGAGTAAGGATTCGGGTAGGGCCTTCAGCCTCTGTGTGGGTCCGATATGTAGCATCCTCACTATGAGAAAAAGGTGGAGTGATATTAATGATGACACTCTCCCTCCACCATCAGAACTTAGATGGAGGGATATTGTAGGCTCAGTGTACTATCCCAACGGATAACATTCAGGGGGTTGGGTTGTCCAAAGGAGGCAGTGGGTCAACAAAAATGGGTCCCCTGTCCCCACCTATATCCTTTTAATGGAGGACATCAGATAGACAACAAGTGGCCCAAAATCTCCGAGGGTGGGGGAGTACATCAAGGGCATCAGAATTCCAGGGCCATACCTTCCTGGCATGTGTAGAAAAAGGATTTCAATCCAGAAAGAGCAAACTAAATAATTTGTTGCCCAAAGTGTGCAGCAGTCCTCGGCTACAATGCCCTTGGATTGCCACTCAGCCTTCCCCCCCTTTTTAGCACAATAGCACCAACGTTTTGTAGTTCAGTTTAAGTTATGTGTCCAGAATAGAGAGCAGTCTATATTGCAGTGCTCAAAGCTGAAAAAGCATCCAGTTGCAGGAACTTTATAACTGCGGTGAGTAAGTTACCACAGAGTCCCACACAGGCAGTTCCAACCAGAACCCCCCTCATGTCACATTCCCACCTAACTCCCCCCCCCACCAGGAGTTTGATTCAACAGTTATTAATTATTTCAGCCCATGGGGACCAGCCTAAGGACTCATGCATATTTATTAATTTTCTCTGAGGATTCATCATGTGGTGCTGCCTGCTGCGAAGAACAGGGCTTCAATTGAAACTTCATTCCCCTACCTGAGAGGAGAGGTGGCTAGCTCTCTATAGCCAACCATGTGGTTGCAGCTCATATGGGGACTCCAGCATGGTGTACCCCAGGAGCTTCCCTGACATTCCTTCCAGCATGGGCAGAGAGTTGTGAAATGTTCTGAGTGGGGAGTGGGCACAGTAGAAGCCACAAAAAAAGAAATCATTCCATTCCTGGGTCCAACCACCCCTCACTGCAGCAGTGTTCAGCTGTACTGGGGACAGCAACCACACAAGTTAACAGATTTAATGCAGTCAGCAATATTTAGTCTCCAAATGCAGTAAGACACCATCAGCTAGGGAATATGTTATGGTCACCCTGCATGGCTATTCAAATTTAAGGGAGATGAGACACATAATGGCTCCAGTGGGGGGCACCACCAATAATCTACTGAATGCTGGTTAAGAACAGAAGAGGGGGTCTGTAAGTAACAGTAGTCTCTGGTAGGCCATAGGATCTTGATTAGCCACGGGGAGGTGGGGGGAGATCAAGAACATATCTTCAGGTGTCTGCTGCTAAGATTTTGTTCATTCTTCATAGTTCTCTTGTAGATGCAGGTACTGCTGTGGTCATCTCAGGAGAAGCTTGAACCACCTTCAGGTAGGAGACAATTTATTGGATGGCTTCTGTTGCTTGCTTTATTCTCTGTATCTTAGGGAGCTGCTTGGTGTAGGCAGATTTGAACAGTTTAGGGGTCAGGGTCTCTGTAGCAGGCCTTTTGGGAAATGGGGACTGGATGGTGATGCCTTGGGGTAGGAGACCTTGTATTGCTTGTTCTGCCATGTCACATGTTTTTGACCATCAGAGAAGCTGACTGAGAGCTTTGCTGGATAGGATGTATGAAAATGAAGCTGCTGGGCTCATAAGACTTTCAAAATTGGAATGTAGGCATGTCTGAAGGCTATAATAGTGGGGAAATAATCACTGTCTGAGAAGAGTTGTACATTTTGGAAATGGAATCCTTCAGTTTCAGGCTATATGGAGGACTAATTCCTTGTCAGGAAAGCACACAAAGTGTAGGATAACTGAGCATGGGCAGGCCTCAGGAGAACTGGGCTTTGGGCTGAGTGCCTTATGGGTCCATTCAGTGTCTGGGGTACACTCTGCAGGAAAGCCCAAGGTGTTGTGGGGTAGGTCCTTCAGGAAAGGTATTAAGCAGAACCCTTCTACACCCTCTGGTAGCCCTTTAATGTGCAACTTATTGCAGTGATTGCAGCATTCTGAATATTCCAGGTAGTTCTGTAAGTGCTGAATGGTGGTGTGGAGTTGTACAACTGCATGTTCAGTACAGCTGTATCTCTGGTCGGTGGCAGTAAGTTGTTCCTCCATTTCTGTTTGCCACTTGCATAGTTTATTAATGTCGATCCTGAGTGTCATTGTTGTGGAATGGATTTCTTTTTGGAAATCCCTCAGCTCAGCTATGATGAGGGCCATTTGTTTCTTAAGAGTGCCCAATACCTCTGATGAGGCCTGGCAGTCTGGGAGTTTTTGCAGTCCGAGCCACCAAAGTCATATCTGTCACTATCAGTGAATTGGTGAGTGGTTCTGTTCCGACCTCCTCATGATGTTTTGTAGCCTCTATGGATGCAATGTATTTTATTTTTTATGAAGCATCTGTTCTTTTAGAGGGTTTTGTTTGTAGACCACTATAGAGCTCAGTGTTCAGGCTGCTGCACTTATCATGATGTCACCAGAAGTCTGTAAAGCCACTTCTGTTGACTGATGACACCTGAGCCTCAAGTGTCAACCCCTTATTCAGCATGACTAAAGGGAAGAAGAGTAAAAATGCGTATGGTGATGTCACAGACTGGATAACTGCTTAAAGAAAGAGCTATCTGCCACAAACCCACTCAGCAGGTCAGGCCCTCTACTCCCAAAGTGCCAACCTCCAAGCGCAGTCTTGTGAACAGTTTAATAGAACAAGGTAATTCTCTTGTCTGTTTTGTGAGTTTGGATCAACCTTTGGTCTGCAGTCTTGTAGGGATTCAAACTATGAACCTCTTGCTAGCGTACCCAATGCACAGGCTCAGATATTTCTCTCTTTGGGGGCCTATGGGTATCTAACCAGGTATACACAGATGAATCCTTAAAAACTTTAATAAAGACCTCAGATTTAAAATGCTTCTCTTTCCAGTTTGGTACCATGATTCAAGCTTATGCCTAGTGTCTGTTATTACCATATATACTCTTCTTGTAAGTGAAGGAAAATCAAAGACAGACCAAGTATGCTCTAAAAAGAGTTTTTACTAAAAATAGATAAAACTATATCAAACACAAAATACAGAACTATTATATCATAAGACATACAAATCTACTAAAAGAACAAGGTTTTAAACAGTACAATTCTTACTACAGTACTTAGTCTCTAAATACCTGCTTAAAAGTGCTCACAAATGCTTCTTTGTCAGAGTCTAGATAAAAGTTCTCTGAAGTAAAACAGAATACTCCTTAAAGCAAACTGTATTTGCCAACCCCTTTTTGGTTGAGGTCACCTAGCTCCTCCTCTGTCAGAATACATAAAAAATATATATTTAATAAAAAAAAGGATGCCTTTTTTCAAGAATTAAATTCTGCAACCTCAGCATACTCATATGTTCTTCAAATGATATCGCTTTGATCGTAATCAGTATTCTCTCTCACACAGGCATCAGAGGAACATTTACAACTTCACGCTAGTTTGCTAAACCTGGTTTCCCCTTCTAATGTCATAAACCTTTTTTTATGATTTCCCTCTTAACAACAACATCTATAATTAACTTAGAAAAGTCTGTAAATAGCTTCTGGCCTGCCATGTAACCCCTGGCATCTAAAACTGGTGTGTGTGTGATCTCACATGCTGTTTCAGCATTTTCTCATGGCTCTCATCTTTCAGCTGAAACCTGGTGGGGTGAGGTCACTCCAAGAGCACCAGATTTTTTTCAGCATCTCTCATAACAGACAGTCCATAACCCATTTTGATATTACAAAAAAAAAATGATACTACAGCACTCAGAACTGGCTGTCCATGTCACACTCTCCCCCTCGCTAGGGATTACAAAACCTAAGAAGTCAATGAAAAACTCATCAAATGCTGGCAAAAATGGCCTCAAAGGAAAGAGGTGATGGTAGGCACACTAGATCGTGCACCGAAAGCCCCTAAAAAACAGACGATGGCTCCAGATATCGAGCCCTGAGCTCCGATTGCAGCCGCAGCAATTCCCCCACGAGTGGTGCAGGATGAGAGTACAACACCAATCAGGATGAAGAAACTTTAACTATAAGCAGATATGAAACACTGCTAAAAGAAATTAAAGCCGCCCATTGTGAGAACAGGACTGAATTTAAAAAAATGCAGGAAAGATTTACACACATTGAACGACGGGTGGGAGAAGTGGAAGACAAGGTCGGACCGTCCAAGAAGCATGGTGGATTGCTGGGGAGTGTGGTGGGCCTCTTGTTTCAACACACAGAATCCCTGCAAAATAAATGCCTGGATCTTGAGGTGAGATCATGTAGAGACAATCTTCGCTTATCTGGATTGCCCGAGGGGTTGGGGACCGTGGATGCTGAGCTACAGCTACAGGAGATTCTGCCCCAGATCCTCAATTTGCCTGCTTTGCTGGACGTTAAAATTGAAAGGGCCAACAGAGCACTCTACAAAAAGCCAACAGACCCTAATGCAAGACCCAGGCAGCTCTTCATGAAATTTGCGAACTACCAGGTCAAAGAAACAGTACTCAGAACTGCATGGCAAAAAGGAGTGGTGATGTTCAAGGGTCAGAGGCTCTTCTTTGAGCAAGATTACCCTCTCAAGATTCATAAGCAGAGATTACAGTACTTGGACTTCATTCGAGCTTTAAAGGAGAAAAAAATCTAATTCTAGACTCCCTACCCTGCATTGCTCCATGTCTTCTGGGAAGAGGGCATTAAAATGTATGCTACGCCCACAGAAGCTGAAGCAGCACTCAAGGATCATGGAGTGGCCTTCACACAAGGGCCTTTGGAGTGATGCAGCAGTAGCAAGGAAGCACCGTGGGCATGCAGCAATATGCCTGAGGGTCCACACCTATGGTGGGAAGAGACACGGCACAGAGAACAATGATGGAGATCAAGGGGATCCTGTGGAGGCTGTCACAGCAGAACGTGCCCCAAACCACAAACTGGGACATTTGAAGGGGCACAGCGAGACTGAGTGGCTTTACGGTGTAGAGATGGAAGCAAGAGCCAGTAGCAGCATCAACGAGATCCATTGAGAACTATACATGGACTAAGACAAACAAGTGACCTTAAGCTAAGAACCACAGTGGGAGAGGGAAGTGGGTTGGGGAGGTGCAAATAAGCTCTCAGGGAAGGGGGAACTAACTATTACAGAAGGGAGGTAAAGGACAAAGGAGAAGAGACTATGACTCCGGGTAAGAAAGCATGGCTTCTGTGATAATGCAATCGCAAATACAAAGTATTGGGGAGGAAAGATAATGAAGGATGGGCACTCTGGTATGGGAGTTAAAACATTCATAAAGACCCATGGGGAGCATAGAAGAGAAGGATGGGACAGTGTGGATCCATCGATGACCTGGGGGGAGGATGGGAGCTACCCCTATAGGGCGTGGGGGGGGCCGCAGATGTAGTCTGACAGGGACTACGTAAGTAAGGGGAAGATTATAATGGTAAAGGACATCCAGCAGGAATAGTAGCTGAAGGGGAGAGTGCTGTGAGGCACTAAGGGGCATGGGCACTGTCTAACAGATCAGAAGGTAAAACCACAAAAACGAAGGGCAATAAATGTGAAAGATGGGCAGAAGTAATGTGATGATGGGGGGGGGAGAAACTGAAAGGCTTCACAGAGCCAGACAGAAACCGGGGAAGGGGTTACAGGGAAGATACAGTAGAAGCTGTATAAAGATGAAAAAAGTTTTGTAGAATGTGTTATTTGAGAAGTCTCTTCTGCTCTACTTTCAGTAGCTGCCCACTGATCATGAACCTGATAAAATGGGAGCCAGATGAGACATCAGCAAAAATAAGAAATGCTAAAATGTTTAAGCTGTAATACAGCTCTCATAGAAATGATGTGTAGAACTTTAAGAGTAAAAGATGGCCACAAATCCCTGGGGAGGGGAGGGTAAGTAGATAAGTACTTAGATCATGAAGTTGTGGTGGATGTTCGGTCTATGTTACATGCTAATTTGGATTTTAGGTCCCCTTACACATATTTCTGCTCAGTATTCATAACAGATGAAGAGGGGGAGGTGCCTAAACCAAACAAGGGAGAAACTCTGAATAGGGGGGTTGATACCAGCCCATTCACAGAAGAAAGGGTTTTGAAAGAACTCTTGAAACTGAGGGTGGACAAAGCAATGGGGCCTGATGGAATTCACCCAAGAATATTAAAAGAACTAAGGGTAGAACTAGTAACACCACTGACTACTCTCTTTAACAAATCATGGAAGGATGGAGTGGTACCTGAGGACTGGAGGAGGGCAAATGTGATTCCACTTCACAAAAGTGGGAGCAAGGCAGAGGCAGAAAACTACAGACCTGCTAGTTTGACTTCAGTGGTAGGGAAAATGATGGAATCACTTCTGAAGGAAAGAACTGTTGAGTACCTAGAGGTCAGTGGGGCACAGGACCCAAGGCAGCATGGTTTCACAGCAGGAAGGTCATGTCAGAGGAACCTAATAGATTTCTTTGACTGGGTGACCAAAGTAGTAGACCAGGGAGGGTCTGTGGACATGGCTTACCTAGATTTTAGCAAGTCATTTGACACAGTCTCACACAAAAGATTAATATACAAGTTAGCCAGCCTTGGAGTGGGTCCCAAGGTGGTAGCCTGGATAAAAAACTGTCTGGACAACAGGACGCAAAAGGTAATAAGTAACGGAGTCCACAGTGAAGAAAGGAGGGTAACTAGTGGGGTGCCGCAGGGTTCGGTACTGGGACCGGTCCTCTTTAATATCTTTATAACTGACATTGGAGAGCACCTGGAAGGAAAGGTATGCCTCTTTGCAGATGACACAAAGATCTGCAACAGGATTGATACACAAGGTGGGGTGGAAAGAATGAAAAGGGACTTGGCAAGGTTGGAGGAATGATCAAATACGTGGCAGCTCAGATTCAATGCAAAGAAGTGCAAGGTAATGCATCTGGGAAACAAAAACCCAGGGGAGGAGTATATAATGGTGGGTGAGTTAATAACAACAACAACAAAAATCGAAAGAGACCTAGGAGTAATTATATCAGATGACCTAAAGGTGGGCAAGCAATGTGAGAAGGCAGTAAGGAGGGCTGTGGGGATACTGGGATGCATAGGGAGAGGCATCAATGGTAGAAAACAGGAGTTGTTATCCCTCTCTACAGACAGTTAGTGAGACCCCATCTGGAGTACTGCATGCAACTCTGGAGACCCCATCTCCGCAAAGACATAGACAGAGTGGAGGCTGTTCAGAGGAGGGCAACCAAATGGTGCAAGGTCTGCACCAGAAGATACTGTATATGAGGTGAGACTAAAGCAGCTTAATATGTATACCCTTGAGGAAAAGAGGGAGAGGGGGGACATGATAGAAACTTTCAAGTATCTCAAGAGAATTAACAAGGTACAAGAGGGTAGTATCTTTCAGAAGAAGAGATGTGCAAGAACAAGGGGGCACAATTTGAAGATGGGGGGATGGCTCAGAGGTAATGTTAGAAAGTATTTTTTCACAGAGAGAGTTATGGATGCATGGAACAGCCTTCCTGAGGAGGCTGTGGAGTCAGGAATAGTGGGAGAATTCAAGAATGCATGGGACAGGCATAAGGCAATTCTAGTGGGGGGCAGGAGGAAGTAAGCTGTTGATTAACTAGAATCTGCAGCTTATCCATCAGGTAGGGAAATGGGCAGACTGGGTGGGCCAAGTGGTCCTTATCTGCCATCAAATTCAAATTCTATGTTTTATGTGGACGGCCTCAGGAATAAAAGCCTGATTACAAGGGAACCTGGTAGTGACTCCTGGGAGCAGGGGAGAAACAAGCACTACCACTCTGGGACCAGGAGGAGTGGGGAGAAGGAGACCTGGAAACAGAGCAAGGAGGGAAGAGAAAATTCCCTCCAGCCTTGGAAGAGGAGGTAGGAGGTGTAAATGGTTAGTACTGTGCAGATGTCCTGTTAGCACACTCAGAAAAGTTAAATTGATAGTAATTTCTAGATATGGTACTGGTCTCAAGTGTTTCAGGCCCCTAGGGGGAGCCCAAAGGAAAGTCGCAGTCAGTGCAAGGTGGGAAAAAAAAAGAAGGAATACACTAAAATCAACTGATGATGGCACAACCAACTAAAGTTATGGCCTTTAATGTGAATGGCATGACCGACCCCATAAAGAGAAAGAAAATTATGCATTAAATTAGCAAGGCGAAGCCTGATATAGTGTTCCTTCAGGAAACAAACATGACTCGGGGGTACATGATAAACATAAACAATTTGGCTACACTGAAGTATATTCCTCAACTAGTGACTTGGGTTGTAAAAGGGGCACAATGATAATGACACCAAGGGGAACCCCCATTTGAAGGAATAACAAATGAAGCTGACAGGGAAGGATGTCATATTATACTTAAGGGCAGACATAATGGGCAATTGGTGACACTCCTGTCAGTTTGTGCTTCCCCGTGATCCCTGTACACATTTTACTGATCACTGATGATGAAAATGATTCAAATGACAGAGGGTACCCTGATTTGTTGGGGGGGGGAAGAGATTGGAATCTCACCCTGGACCTGGTATTAGACTGCACCTCACAGATTCCAAAAGCTGGACATAAGGTAGCTAAGCAGGTCAAGGCCCTACTACAGAAGCTAGGTTTGGTGGATGCATGGAGGTACTTAGAGGGTCAAACCAAGGGGCATACATTTTACTCTGCAGCTCATCAAATGTACTCCCACCTGGACATTTTTCTGATGGCATGGGAAGAATTAGATAAATTGGTCAGCTGTAGGGTGGGAACAATAGTAGTTTCATACCATGCTCCGGTATACTTAGAAATCCAGCTACAGACCACTCCAAAGACCTCGTTCCGTGGACTTAATTTAGCACTCTTATAAGACAAGTAAGTTGCGGAGCAAATCCCAATACTAATAGACCAAACACTACAAGATCATAGCAATACTGAGGTAACAAAGAGTATCCTATGGGACACTACTAAGGCCATCCTTAGGGGAAAACTTATAGCCATAGCAGCAACCAGGCGTAAGCAAAGAGAGGAGAAACAAAACAATATAGAGAGGCAGATACAAAACCTAAAAGCATTGCAGCAGCAGCAGCACAGAGAGAGGGAGAGAGGAAAGGAACTTAAAAGTTTGAAAAAAAGAGTTACATGTGCTTCTGGATTACAAAATTGAAAAAAGTCTCCAGTTCATGAAACAAAAATATTATGAGGGAGGGCCTAGATCTGTTAAATTACTGGCATGCAGGCTCAAGGCAAGACAAGCAAGGGCACATATACCCAAAATATGGCATCCTACTATGGGGCAATATGTAAACAAAACACCAGACGTACTACAGGCGTTTGAGGAAAATTACATGGCCCTATACCAGGCAGGCCAACAGCCTGAGGAGATTCAGTTGACCAGCTTCTTTCAGGGGTCACATCTAAAAAAGGTTACAGAGGAGCAGAACTGGGCACTTCAGGGAAAGATGACAAGAGAGGAGATACAGAGGTAATAAAGGTTAGCAAGACTGGGAAATGCCCCAGAACTGATGGCTTCCCTGCTGAGTTTTACAAAAAATTTCAAGATTAAGACTTCCGGTTCTGGTTCTGGCTCCGTGGATATGGCTGCCCAGTTGCACAGCTCCCCTGACCCTACGGCAAAAAAACTCTCATAATCACTAAAGCTACATCAGATATTCTCTGGATCAACAATGCCGAGAGGTAACAAAACTTCTGAGCAGGCACCTACCAAACAGATACCAGAAATGGCAGATGATGATGAAGGATCCTTCTCCGACACCTCCGATGCTGAAATTAAGCCAGCACAGACTCCCGCTCCTCTGGGCAAGGGTTCTCTCTTGGGGGTCGCACACCTAAAAACAAAAACAAGAAAATCAAGTTAGATACCATCTACCATGAGCTGTGTTCATTCAGAGCAGAGGTGAAACAGCTTTATGGAGAGATGAGGAAGGACATTGTGCAACTGGAGCAATGGGCCGATGAGACAGAGTGGCAAGTTACCACCACGGAGAACTGGGTGGACAACATGGAGACCCTGATACAGCAATTGCAAGCACAACAGGAGCTTTTGGAGGAGAGACACTAAGATGCTGAAAATACAGCGCACCAGAAAAATATCCGGCTCTACTAAATCCTAGAAGGGTCTGAGGGCACAGATATAGAGGACTTTGTTTCTACCCTTCTCCATATGGCCCTAGAACTACCACAAGATATACAGCTGGGGCTTGAGCGTGTCCACCGAGCCCTTGCGCCCAAACCTAGCTCCCCAATGGCCACTCCTAGATCAATTATTGTAAGATTTCAAAGTTTTGCTGTAAAAAAACAGGTTCTCACCAAAGCTTGGCGCAGACAGAAAACCTTCTATGGCCAGCAATATTTTTATCTTGATCATGACTACACCCCGAAAACAATGAAGCCATGCAGAGCCTACCTCCCACTGCTCCCAGCACTAAAAGCCAAAGGAATCAGGTTTACAACTCCCTACCCTGCAAAGCTGATAGTAATGTTTCCTGGGGGAAGAAAAGACTACAATACGGCTCATGAAGCCAAAGAAGACCTTACCAAGATGGGATTCATGTTTCTGGAAAGAGTGGCTGTTGTCTCCTCATCAGACTCCCATCCCACATGATGGCAAACCCCAGTGAAGATGTCACAGAATCAACAAGATGTCTGTACCAGTATCCTGTGACTTGGGCATACTGCAAGTGGGTGCCTATCAAAATGGTGACCCACTTGCGCTGACTGCTCTGACGGAGGGGGCATGGGGAGGGTGACCGGATGAGGAGGGTTTGCCAAAAGACGATGGGATATTGCACATGTATACATGCACAAGGGGGAGTGAACACATTGAGTGAGGGATGGGAGGGTTTGTGAGGGGTGGTGCCGTGGGTTGCTGCCAAGCTGGCATTGTGGTGTGGTGGGGTGGGTGCTGGCCTGGGTGGCGGTGATGCAGGGTTCGGGACCGGGCACCGATATTTTTTGTTGCGCCCGGCCTGAGACAGGTTTTATTTATTTTTTCAAATGGATGCCCCCCCGACACACATGCCCCTGGAGTTGAGACTCTAAAATTAGGGGGTTGCAGGGGCAAAGCCCTCCTGAGGGTGTGTGGGAGGCACAGCCCCCGCATAAAACAAAAAAACAAAAGTTTTAGCACCGCTTTCACTGGTGCTGGAGTTGCACATTGCCAAAATCCAATTTTGGTGATGGGCACTCGCCATAAGGGCATTCGGCATTCAGAAATCGCCCTTATCACATGGAACCATCTGTACCACATCTCAGGAGCTGAAGCAATGTTTAGCAGCTTATCACCAAATAATTGCAATGTGAGCAACACTACTGAAGATTCTCGCTTCACTTAATTTATGTTTTCAGGTAGGAATGATGGCAGGTTAACGCGGGGTTGGGGGTAGGGAAGTTCTATGTATGCTTCCCAGATGAACGCGCAGCACCCAACTCTAGACCCACAAAATAAACGTATATTTGTCTCACTTGTCGGTGTGGAATATATGCTCGTCATTGCCCCCTTCGATCTGATTCCCACTTCGGGCCTGCACTGCCTACTACCTGAAGTTGTTCCTTTTGGAAAAAGGAAAAGACAACTCGAACTGCACTATGATTAGATACCCTTGCTATGGGTAAGCTGACCAGCTCTGCGGCATATAAAACGTTATGCCTGCCCTTTCTTTCTATTAACAACATATGATTTGCTCCCTTATTGTTCCCCTCCTTTAGACTGTTTCATTGTGTTTGTGCTGCAGTTCTCATTGGGGACCCCTCACCTGAGTTCATTGTTTCCCTGTGATGTATACTGTCTAAAACTATCAGTATTTGTGCGGAGTATGAGATTCTGCGGGGGAAGGGGATGAGTACGGAAATAGCGTTTTCTGTTAAAATTATCCAGACTGTTATGGGGATTATATAATCTGGAAAAGAAGCATTTTGAGATTACAATTTTTTTTTGAAGAGAAAATATACTGAGCCATCCTGCCAAACAGTGAGATGTATAATCTCAGTAAAAATGCCTGAATCCAAGCTATTGATCTCCGGAGGGAGGGGGAGAGAACCCTGTTGCAATCATTAACATACTAAGGGCAACACCTCCTCTTCAATTGGGCCCTTCTTTGTTTAACTGATTCATCTATTTTTTTGCTTTCTTAATTTGGGGTTTCTTTAACCCTCAGGGGCCCTGACCTTTGAATGTACCAGATATATCCCCGTACTCGAGGGGCGATGTACTATACAGTAAGTCTTATTGGGTAACATAGGGAGTGCCTATTTGACTTCACCCATCTTGGAAGTCACTTATGGGTTCTGTGTTTTAGTGAACTCTTGTAAAACTACAGAGAGATGCATTTATTTCAAATGTTTTTCTGACAGGTGGAAGACTAGGTTTGCTGGCAAAGGCACCTAGCTTCACCTGAGCTCTTTTCTTCTAGGTTTGCTTGTAAGGACAGAGCAAGGAACAACATTATCAGAGCAAGAAAAAAGATTAAGGCTGCTTTTTGCTAGTCAGATTTACAGTGTGTTATTTTCTTTTGTGCTCACAAGATCTGATACTGTTTTTTGCTTACATTTTACTGCTGTAATCTTCTCTGATTCAAACTGCTGTTACAGGGTATACCTTCTGTTGCATTATTACAGGGTGTGCCTACTGGGTTGTTACCGTTTTGTGCTTACAGATTACTGCTGTAATCTTCTCTGATTCAGATAGTTTTCTTGCAAGGTATATATTCCGATACTGCTTTATTTTTCTCTGTAGCAAAGTATTTTTGCAGGATATATATCTAATGTGAAATTGTTACAGGTGGTGCTTACATTTTTGTGACTTCTTTTATCTATCACTAGGCTAAGCAAAATTACTGTTTGCTACTATTTTATTTTTTTGCTGAAAGGTTTTCTGTTTGGTCTCAAAGGTGCTGCAGTGTCCTTCTCACATTGAAGGAGTTCATTGCTTTCCTCCCACAGCTCTTCCAGGGGATTAGGAGTGTAATTGGGGAGTGGAGCTGACAATGTCTTGGTAACTTCCAACAGAAGAAAGGGTTAAAAGGTCAGGTTAGCTGGTGTTTTTGAGGTGGAAGACTAGGTTTGCTGGCAAAGGCATCTAGCTTCACCTGAGCTCTTTTCTTCTAGGTTTGCTTGTAAGAACAGAGCAAGGACCAACATTATCAGAGCAAGGAAAAAGATTAAAGCTTCTTTTTGCTAGGCAGATTTACTGTGTGTTATTATTTTCTTTTGTGCTCACAAGATTTGATACTGTTTTTTGCTTTCATTTTACTGCTGTAATCTTCTCTGATTCAAATTGCTGTTGCAGGGTATATCTTCTGCTGCATTATTACAGGATGTGTCTACAGGGCTGTTACTGTTTTGTGCTTACAGATTACTGCTGTAATCTTCTCTGATTCAGATTGTTTTTTACAAGGTGTATCTTTTGTTACTGCTTTATTTTTCTCTGTAGCAAAGTGTTTTTTGCAGGGTATATTTTATGTGAAATTGTTACAGGTGGTGCTTACAGGGTTTACAGTTTTATCTATCATTAGGCTAAGCTTTCTGGGCTACTGCATTTGTTGTTGGTTGATTGTTTCTGCTCTTACCTACTTTTTTTTTTATCCATGGTACTTCTTTTTTGGCAGGGGAAGGGCCCACCAATCACCCCCATCTCCAACCACCCCATGCTACACTGCTTTTATAGAGTAGCACAGTCATGACATTTCCTGTAGCAAAGCAGGAAGGGGAGGATCAGAGGGGTATCCACACAGTGACCTCACTTACAGGGGCACAAGTAATTTAACTTGTCATGACAAGTTATACAAAACAAACAAAAAAAATCAAACTTTTGCTTTCATTTTCCTCCTTCTAATTATTCAGACCAGGTTATAAACCCAGCAGCGCAAGTGGAATGGATATTATTAACTGCAGACACTGCAGAACACTCTTCAAAAGGGCAGTTATACAGGATTTAGGACGCTGTCCTACATGCAGGACCATTGGAGATCTAAAGGCTCAGCTCCAGGCAGCATGGGCAGAGATTGTGTGCCTCAAATCACATATTCAGGAGGAATTATAAGAACCGCCTGCCATTTCACCAACCTCCAACTGAAGCACCTCGACCGCAGAGGGTAGATGGTCCAGGAGGCTGACAGGTGGTTAGAAGGGGCAAATCGTGTGCCCCATCACTCAGTGCTCTCCAACATATCACCTCCACAAACAATATAAAAACTACAAACAGGTATCTGCCTCTATCTCCAAAATCAAACAAAGGTGCAGAGGACACTGCAGAGCAGGACACTGCAGCACAGGAGCTAGCACAACAAAACTCACCCAAAACAGGGACCAAAACAAAAAAAAAGCAACACAAAAAACACTTCTGATCATAGGAGACTCCATGATTCAGGGAGTTGATGCCTACCTCCAGCCGGCGGTAATGGTCAGATTTCTCCCAGGTACATCAGTGTGGAGAGACACTGACCGCATTGCTAAAATCGTGCAGAAAGCAGGAGAAAACATCAATGTCCTGGTACACATAAGGACTAACGATCGCTCCAGCTGGTCATTTGTAAAGACCAAGGAACACCTGCCCAGTCTGGGAGACAAACTGTCATCAATTTCATCTGGATCTCCTTCTCTGAGATCCTGCCGGTCTGGGAGAGAGGGGCAGATGGACGGAAGTTCAGAGAGGGGGAGACAGGGGAGCTAAACATTTGGTTCAAGGGCTGGTGCCAGGAAAAAGGACACAAATCTGTAGGTAACTGGCAACAGTTTTGGGAGTGAAAGTTCTTTAAATTTGATGGACTGCATCTAAGGAGGGAGTCAGTGCATTGGGGCAGAAGTTTGACGTCTTTGCAGAATATGTAAACTAGCCAGTGGGGAGAGGGGTGCAGCACCTGATACATCGAATGGGAAGAACACCCCATCCCCCTCAGCTAGTGATCAAACAGGAGTTCAGCATGTTTGTAGTTTATTTGCATCACCAGGTAAGGAAAAAGGTCTGGCTCCCCATACGACACGCAGGGGAAACGCTGGACCTTGCCCAACAACTAACACACCGAAATCTAGCCAATGGAAAATCATGTACACAAATGCCCACAGTCTGGGAAACAAGATCCCAGACCTGCAGGCAACAATGACAAAGGCTAAACTGGACATAGTAGCCATTAGCGAGATATGGTTCACTAGTAACCAGACTTGGGAGACTTCAGCACCCGGCTCTGTACTGTTCAGAAGAGACCGAGGTGCAAAAATGGGAGGGGGGAGTAGCCCTTTATGTCAATGAAAATATTAAAGCTACAGAAGTTCAAAATACACATAAGAAGCCAGAAGAACTGTGGGTCACCCTGGAAACAGGAAATGGGACAGCCATACAAAATGGGGTTATCTACAGGCCTCCAGACCAGGGAGAGGACATAGACACATTACTGTTAGAAGATATACAAAACATGACAGCTAAAGGTGAGGTTCTGATAATGGGAGACTTCAACATGCCAGATACAGATTGATCAATACCAGCAGGAACATCCACCAGAACTAGAAACATAGTGGATTCCCTGCTGGGGAAGGGCCTCAAACAACTGGTAGAACAACCCACAAGAGACAGGGCTTTCCTAGATCTACTAATGACTAACGGGGAAAGGATCACAGAACTCCAGGTAGAAGGTCACCTGGGGGCCAGTGACCATCACATGGTATGGTTCAGTTTGGCCACTAGAACTAAATCATCCCATTCCAATGCAAAAATATGGGACTTCAGAGGAGCTGACTTTGATAAGATGGCCAACAGAGTTAAGTTAGCCCTGGCAAGAAGAAATACAGGTGAGGGGGTACAGGCAAAGTAGGCAAGCATTAAGGATGCAATACTTGAAACAACATTCCGTTGTGTTAGAGAGAAAAGCAAGAGCAAAAGAAGGAGAAAACCACTTTGGTTCTCAAAAACAGTAGCAGAAAAGGTCAAAGCCAAAAGACTGGCCTTCAGGACATATAAGGGAATGCAGTGGGACAAAGATAGGGAGGCATACCAAACTTCCCTAAGGAAAACAGGGAAGGCAGTAAGGCAGGCAAAGGCCCAAACCGAGGAAACACTAGCACGAACAGTAAAAGAAGGGGACAAGACTTTCTATAGATACATTAGTGAAAGGAGAAAGTCCAGAGGGGGTACTGCTAAGATCAAAGGGATCAGGGGGGAGTGTGTGGAGGAGGACCAAGGAAAAGCATCTATCCTAAATAGATACTTCTGTTCAGTATTTATGGACGAGAAGGTATGGCAGGGCCCACAGCTCAGCACCATGGACACTGGGGGGAAGGAGGTGTGCACAAGTCCCTTCACAAAAGAAAGGGCCCTACAAGAGCTTGCTAAGTTCAGGGTGGACAAGGCAATGGGACTGGATGGCATACATCCCAGGGTACTAAAGGAGTTAAGGGAGGAACTAGCAGAGCCATTATCAGAACTGTTTAGTGAGTCTCTGAGCACAGAAGCGGTCCTAGAAGACTGGAGAAGGGCTCATGTGATCCTGCTCCACAAGAGTGGTAACAGGGAGGAGGCAGAGAACTACAGACCAATCAGTCTTACCTCAGTAGTGGGCAAGATTATGGAGGCACTCCTTAAGGAAAAGATAGTGCAACACCTGGAATCCATGGGAGCACAGGATCCAAGACAGCATGGGTTTACAACAAGAAGGTCCTGTCAAACTAATCTCAGATTTCTTTGACTGGGTAACCAGAGTGGTTGACCAAGGGGGTGCAGTTGATGTCGCCTGCCTTGACTTCAGCAAAGCTTTTGATACTGTTCCACGTAGAAGATTGATTAATAAGCTGGGTAGGCTTGGGGTGGGTCAGAATTTGGTCAACTGGGTGGAAAACTGGTTTGCGGGCAGAAAACAGATAGTGGTGATAAACAGTATACTGTCAGAAGGGATGCAAGTCACAAGTGGGGTACCTCAGAGATCAGTCCTGGGGCCAGTCTTCTTCAATATCTTCATCAGTGACATTGCAGATGGACTGGAGGATAAGGTTTGTCTGTTTGCAGATGACACCAAGATCTGCAACAGAGTAGATGATCCAGATGGGGTGGGCAGAATGAGAAGAGATCTGGATAAACTGGCAAAATGGTCGGAAGAGTGGCAACTGGGGTTTAACGCAAAGAAGTGCAAGATCATGCACATAGGGAAGAGAAACCCTGAAGCCACCTATAGGTTGGGAGGGGGAGTTGCTGGTAATCACAAGGGAAGAAAGTGACTTGGGCATCATCATCACAGATGACCTGAAATCGTCCAAGCAGACCACTAAAGCAGTAAGTAAGGCTAGGAGATGTTGGGGTGTATTAGGTGGGTTATCACAAGTCATAAGAGGGAGGTAATAATCCCTCTTTACAAGACACTGATTAGGCCCCATCTGGAGTACTGCGTGCAGTACTGCAGGCCGCACCTTCACAAGAACATTTTTTTTTTTAAATTGTTTAACCAGGAGTAGCACACTAAGCTGAAAGCTTTTTCACATATGCAATCTGGGAGCACAGGGAAGTTAAGTTGACTTGCTCAGTGTCACACAGTATGTAAGTGGAAGCTGTAGGATTCAAACCCAGGTCTGGTCTGCTGGATGTCACCTAATTTGCAGTTCAGAGCCTTAAAGCACTGCTCTATACTACCTTCAAACATTAACAAAATGGAGGCAGCCCAGAGAAGGGCAACAAAAATTGTGCAGGAACTGCAGCAGAAAACATATGAGGACAGATTAGTGGAGCTCAATATGTATACCCTAGAGCAAAGGAGAGAGAGTGGTGATATGATCGAAACATTCAAACACCTTAAGGGCATTAACAAGGTGAAAGAGTCTAATATGTTTCAATATAAGAAAAATAGCAGGTCAAGATGACACAGCATGAGATTAGAGGGAGGCTGATTAAGGGGTAATATGAAGAAGTTCTTTTTCACAGAAGGGTGGTGGATGCATGGAACGGCCTACTTCAGGAAGTGGTGGGTATGAATACAGTGCAGGGCTTGAAACAGGCATGGGGTAGGCATAAGGGAGCAATACAGATGAGTATGAATAGATAGGCCACTGACAGAATAAAGGCCTATGGCACATTCATAAGGTAGAAAAAAAATGGGCAGACTGGATGGGCCTTGCGGTCCTTATCTGCCATCAACTTCTGTTTCTATGTAACACTGAAGTGTTTATTGTTATACTTCTACATAGTTATAAGGCCCAGTTGGCCAGTAAGTGTTTATTGTTACTTTACCTGTTGTGTTGCTGGGCTTCAATATGGAAAATTGTGAAGAAAAATCTAGAAGCTATAACATTTGATTTTAAGGAGACCCCCTGTAGGGTAACAAAAAAGAGCTACTGTAAACCAATATTTGATTTTTTCTGTGGAACTGTTCTGAGCTTATTTAGCAAGTTACTATACCTGAGATTTATTCTACTTCCTGGAAAAGTAATGTATATAAAGACAGCTCTAGCTTTTTCCCTTAACACCTTCTACCATGTACTTCTTACTAGATTATTTAATCCTAATTGCATGGAAGGGTCATTCTTACACTGTGCAGTATTTCACACCTCTACCATGGCTAATTTATCACTCATCCTGGAATACACAACTCCGTAAAGAGGTCTAGATTACTTAAATTCTTAAAAGCAGAAAAAACAGACCTAATATACCTACAAGAAACACATCTATCTTCAAACGAACACACCAAATTTGAATCATTAGGGTATCAGCAAGTTTTATCCTCCTCGTATACCTCTGGTCGGCGATGAGGAACTGCAATTTTAATCCCTAGGGTAGTCTCGTTTTCCCTTCAAAGCCAAATATCGGACAAGGAAGGGAGATACATCATGGCAGTGGGAAAACTTTTTTTCCACTCTGGGAACTTTAGTCCCAGTCTACCTACCTCCAGGTACAACACCTAAAGTCAGCAGCGGCTCTAGCCACAAATGGTTTCCAGGGCACAGCTGGGGCACAACAGATGGCAGCCAGGGCACTGATATATTGTTACTATGGGGGAAGCTCTGCACCATAAGGGGCACCAACTGGGGCACAGCATTTTTTTACAGGGGCACGTGCCCTGGCAGGCCTTGGTGTATAGCCGCCACTGCCTAAAGTGGCTAGGAAATTTTTAGACAATCTTCTCTCTATACATCAGGGCCAGATGATTATGGGGGAGATCTTAATATAATGCTAGATCCTGAGCTGGATGCCAACCCACCAGCTCGACATAGGGCCTCTCCCCTGCAGAAATATATGAGCAGAACATTGCCTGCATTGGGCTTTACCGATTTATGGAAACACTTTTACCCAATGTCTGAAGCTTTTACATACCATTCTCAGAAAACCATAGTCTGTCCAGGCTAGATTATCTTTTCTGTACAGCAGAACACTTGGACACTGTCCAGGACATTTACCATGGAGCCACCATCCTTTCGGATCATCAACCAGTTTATGCAAAACTTGCCCTAGGGAAATCCTGGAAACAATCATTTTGGCGTTTGAATTTAATGCACCTCAAAGATCCCAAATTTCAAGATTTAATTAAAACCTCTATCCCTAGAATTATACAGGAAAATGTTTCTGGTGGTGTTTCTAAAGCTATACAGTGGGATACCCTCAAGACAGTCTTGAAAGGAGAACTTATCAAATATGAGACTCATAAGAAGAAACAGCGAGCTAAGATTCTGTCAGACTTACAAACTGAGCTAAGCGCCCTCCAGCAATGCTTACATCAAAGTGCTACATCCATATGGACTCAGCTATCGATTGTAAAACAAAAAAATAATGGACCTAAAAATTGAGCAGCAACTGTTGTACTTAAAACTAAACTATTATGAAGGAGGAGCCCATAATCTCACTAAAAGACTTCAAGGGGCACATATCCAAACTAATTTATCCCACCTGATAGATCCAGCTACTGGACACCTCCTTCACCTCCCCAAGCCATTAGACAGGCCATGGCAAACTATTATAAAGCAGTTTACACTGAGGACACCTACCCTTCCCCTCAACTCACTGAATCATATCTTGAGACCCTCCCTATACCCAAAATGATGGACCAGCAAGCACAAACTCTCTTGGACCCAATTACTAGAGAATAGATCCTCACAGTAATCACACAAATAAAACCATTAAAAGCTCCAAGTCTGGACTGATACCCTCAGGAATTTTATAAAACCCTTAAAAAATTGCTCCTTCCTCCTTTACTCTCGACCTTTGCAGAGATCCAGCAATGAAAACCCCCACCACCATCTTGGCAATATGCTGAGATAGCGGCTATTCCAAAACCTCAAAAAGACCCCTGACACCCAGTGTCATACTGACCCATTTCCAAACTTAACTGTGACTATAAAATATTTATGTCAATAATCGCACATTGAAAATACATACTCCTTCCTCACCTTATAGATGCTGATCAGGTGGGATTCATTAAAAAGCTACAGGGCCATGATGCAGTTCGCCGTCTCATGTTCCTGCTGGAATATGCCACAAAACAAAGAATCCCTTTGGTCCTTCTCAGATTAGATGCCGAGAAGGCCTTTGATATGGTTTCCTGGCCCTTTTTGTGGGCTACATTAAGACACTTTGGATTCCCAGACAAATTTGTTAAACAGATCAGAAATATGTATCAGGCACCTCAAGTCTATCTCATAACAGATGGCTCCCTTTTGAACCCCCTTCCCCCTTTCCCAAGGGATGCGCCAGGGATGCCCACTATCCCCTTTATTATTTGCTCTATACCTGGAACCTCTAGCGATAGCAATATGAAATACCCCCATGACTGAAGGACTCTCAATAGGAGACACCTCACCCAAGATAAATCTCTTTGCCAATGATATTCTGCTGACATTGACTTCCCCTGAAATTTCTATACCTATAATATGGCAACAAATAGAACTTTTGGGGCAATTGGCATGCTATAAACTAAATACCTCCAAAACAGAGGTGCTCAAATTCTCTTATACCCCATCCCAAATCTTAAAGTCCTGCTTTTCCTTTAGATGGACTAGAATAGTGATGTGGTATCTGGGGATTAAAATACCTTATAATTTGCTCCATCTAGACCTTGTTAATGAAGCACCTTTACTGCAGCCACATTCAAGAGCAGGGTCATTCTTAATGCCCTACAGGGGGCATGCCTCAGACAGCTAGTGTTGGAGCCCACTCAGGAGGGAGCAATCTTAGACCTGGTACTCTCAAACGGGGATGGACAGAGGATCTCAGATTTAGAAGTGGGTAGCCATCTGGGAACAAGCGACCACCAAACAGTGTGGTTCACAATAAAAACAGCTGTAGAGTCAAGTCATGAAAAAGCAAAGGTGTTGAACTTTAGGAGGGCTGACTTTTTCAAAATGGAAGAGTGCCTCAGAAAAGCACTAGCAAACAGGCAAGAAGAAGGGGTGGAAGAGCAATGGGGAAAAATCAAAACTGCCATCACAGAGGCAACAAGCCTTTGTGTAAAGCAAGTCAACAAAACAAAATGAAGAAAAAAGCTATTATGGTTCTCAAAAGAGGTGGCAGGGAAGGTTAAGGAGAAAAGGATAGCATTCAGGAAATATAATGAAATACAGTAGGAGCAGGACAGAGAACTATATCAGTTAAAGCAGAAGGAGGCAGGGAAGGCAGTCAGAATAGCAAAGGCCCAAAATGAGGAAAAGATAGCCAACTCTGTTAAGAAGGGAGGATAAAACCTTTTATAGGTACATTAGGGAGCAAAGAAAGACCAAGGAAGGGATACTGAGGCTTAATAAAGGGGAAGGAACGTGGGCATAGTGTGACAGTGAAAAAGCAGGGATACTGAATGAATACTTTTGCTCAGTATTCACAAAAGAAGAGGAGGGAGAGGTACCTAACCAAACAATAGAAATACTCAGGATAGGGGGTCGATACCAGCCCATTCACAGAAGAAAGGGTTCTGAAAGAACTCTTAAAACTGAAGGTGGACAAAGCAATGGGGCCTGACGGGATTCACCCAAGAATTCTAAAAGAACTAAGGGTAGAACTAGTGACACCACTGACTACTCTCTTTAACAAATCATTGGAGGATGGGGTGGTACCGGAGGACTGGAGGAAGGCAGATGTGATTCCACTTACCAAAAGTGGGAGCAAGGCAGAGGCAGGAAACTACAGACCTGTTAGTTTGACCTCAGTGGTAGGGAAAATGATGGAATCACTTCAGAAAGAAAGAATTGTTGAGTACCAAGAGGCCAGTGGGGCACAGAACCCAAGGCAGCATGGATTCACAGTGGGAAGGTCATGTCAGATGAATCTAATAGATTTCTTTGACTGGGTGACCAACATAGTAGACCAGGGAGGGGCTGTGGACATGGCCTACCTAGACTTTAGCAAGGCATTTGAAACAGTCCCACACAAAAGATTAATATACAAGTTAGCCAGCCTTGGAGTGGGTCCCAAGGTGGTACCTGGGTAAAAAATTGGCTGGACAACAGGACGCAGAGGGTAATAGTAAATGGAGCCCACTCTGAAGAAAGGGGGGTTACTAGCGGGGTACCGCAGAGTTCAGTAGTGAGACCAGTCCACTAATGTCTTTTATATGACATTGTGAGGACTGGAAGGAAAGTATGTCTCTTTGCAGATAACACCAAGATCTGCAACAGGGTTGATACACAAGTTGGGGTGGAAAGGATGAGAAGGGACTTGGCAAGGTTGGAGGAATGGTCAAATGTATGGCAGCTTAGATTCAACAAAAGAAGTGCAAAGTAATGCACCTGGGAAACAAAAACCCAAGGGAAGAGTTCACAATGGTGGGTGAGATACTAACAACAACAAAAATGGAAAGGGACCTGGGAGTAGTCATATCAGATGACCTAAAGGGGGGCAAGCAATGTGAGATGGCAGTAAGGAGGGCTGGGGGGGGGGATACCGGGATGCATAGGGAGAGGCATCCCCAGTAGAAAACAAGTTGTTATTCCTCTGTACAGACAGTTGGTGAGACCCCATCTGGAGTACTGCGTGCAGTTCTGGAGACCCCATCTCCGCAAGGACATAGACAGGATTGAGGCTGTCCAGAGGAGGGTGACTAAAATGGTGCAGGGTCTGCACCAGAAAACATACGAAGAGATCCTAAAGGAGCTTAATATGTATACCCTTGAGAAAAGGAGGGCGAGGGGGTACATGATAGAAAGTTTCAAGTACCTCAAGGGAATCAACAAAGTCCAAGAGGGTAGCATCTTTCAGAAAAAGAGATGTGCAAGAACAAGGGGGTACAATTTGAAGATAGAGGAGGGATGGCTCAGAGGTAATGTGAGGAAGTATTTTTTTCATGGAGAGGGTTGTGAATACATGAAATGGCCTTCCTGAGTAGGTCATGGAGTCAAAAACAGTGGAGGAATTCAAGAATGCATGGGAAAGACATAAGGCAATTCTAGTGGGGGTAGGAGGAAGTAGGTTGTTGGTTAACTAGCATCTGCAGCTTATCCATTAGGTAGGAAAATGGGCAGACTAGGTGAGCGAAGCGGTCCTTATCTGCCATCAAATTCTATGTTTTTATGTTTCTAATTATGAGCCGATTACCCAGCAACTGACTGCTGACTTGTCCTGATGGACTCAACAACCCTTAAGCTTCCTGAATCGCATCGAGACGGTATAGCAAAATGTATTGCCTTGAATACTGTTTTTTCTACAGACACTTCCTATTACCCCCTCAAAGTCATTCTTTCATTCCTGAAACAAGCTAATTTTGTGATTCATATGGAATGGCAAACCGCCCAGAATCAAATTTACCCCCATTCAGCTATCAAGAGAAAAAGGAGGCTTGAACCTCTCGAATATGACCCTATATGCACAGGCGGCCCCATATTAGAACTCTATTAAACCGTTTAAATAGTGACTGTCAATCACACTGGAAAACACTGGAACGGAATCTAATGGGAACTAAAGATATATCTCCGTGCATTTTTGGAAACCCACCAACTTGTCTTCTCCAGAGCCAATCTCCTCCCTTCACAGCTGAATCTTACCGACAATGGCTGCAAATTAAGAACGGCCTCCTGTCCAATGCAGAAAGACTCTATTTAATAGCCTTAGCCTATGATTTAAGTCTCCTCCCCAAACAACTTTGTAATGCCTTACAGAATTGGATACCCTATCACCTCCATTATGTACGACAGCTCTTAGGCCCTTCAAGCATACTAGCATTCACAACACTACAAGCTACTTACAAGTTGCTAGCCAATACATTTCCCCACTATCTCCAACTGAAAACCCTCCTCCAACCATCTGAGGGAGCCCCACCAAAACTGCTGAGACCCCCTCGGATCTGATGGCACTGGTGATTTCCTATATTGAAGGTAATGAACAAGACCACTTGGTTAGTCGAACATACAAGGCTATCAAGGAGTACTAGTTGGATGTCCTTAATTTTATTAGATTAAGGTGGTCCAAAGAGCTTGAAGAAGAGCTTGATGTAGAACTCTGGGAAGCAAATGCCCTAATCTCACAGAAAATCTCTACCTTCACTTAGTGGAGGGAATATTCTTGGAAACCTAGGACCAGGTTCTTTCGCACCCCTGATATTATAGCCAGATACACTGGACCCAAACAAGGCCTATGCTGGAGAGGTTGTGGACATTCCCAAGCTAATATAGTACACATAATTTGGTCCTGTCCACTTCTACAACACTTCTGGCAGGAGGTCACCGCAGAAATAAATGCAATATATGACCTTTCAGGGCTCCTCACCCTGACCAATGTCCTTACAGCTACCTCTCCAAGGGGAGTCAAGATTACAAAAATACTTTTTAAACAGATGACTATCCTAATACTAGTAGCAAAGAAAACAATTACTAGGGCATGGTACACCAAACACATTCCCTCAAAGGAGGAGTGGCAGAAGGTGACCCATGCTATGTATTATTTGGAACGCCTATCACCTAGGCTAAACCCTAACACTAAGACTTTTGACAAATGATGGTGTATGTGGGTTACATATCAACTAGAACAATACCCTGACTTCATCCCATGACAACAATGTTACACCAGACCTCACAGAATTGCTTAATGTGCTGCAAGCTTAGGGAAGCGGCCCCCCCCTTGCCCCACTCCCTGTCCCCTTGGCATCTTAATATTTCCTTACTCTTATGCATCCCCTGCTTTCTACTTTTCTCACTTTCTCCTATAAACGTTAGGGAAGGCTTTCTCTTAACTACACCATAGTTTTAAGAAATAAACCAAATAAGCTGTACTCATATCTTCCTCTTTGAAAAGGGGAAACAAAAGAAGAAAACAAGCCACACTGTTAGTAGGGTGAATTATTTTTTTTATATTAGGCTCAACCTCTGTACATGTCATGACTTCTTTATTTTATGCATATCTAATGGACTAATAACATAGACTGTTCTACTTGAATGTATATGTGAACAACAAACTGAAGCCTGTAATTTTAAATTTGTATTTTTCTTTTTTGTATGGTAAAACTCAATAAAAATTACAATTAAAAAAAAAAATTAAAAATTAAAGATAAAATAACATCAGTCCTCCTTGCAGTGTATGGGGAAGTAACATGGGAGGAAAGGAGGGCCCCACTAAGCTGGCAACCAGAGGTGGTCTCGGTGCTATCCAAGCCTGGAATGGACTCCAGCAACTGTGCATCATACAGGCCAATATCAATCTGAAACATGGACTATAAAATTCTGGCATTCATGCACGCCAGATGCCTTGACCAAATCCTCCTGAAAATAATCAACATTGATCAGACAGGATTCGTGGCTGGAAGACAGGCTGCAGATAATGTTAGAAGGGTCATGCACATAATAGACCATCTCAGGACCAACAAACATAAAGCTGTGATTATGAGTTTAGATGCTGAAAAGGCGTTTGACAAAGTAGATTGGCAATACTTATATGGGGTCCTTTCCAGGTTTGGCTTTGATACAGAGTTTATAGATACCATCAGAAAAATCTATACAAGTCCACAGGCGTACATTAAAGTGAACAGTTACTTGTCTCGGAGAGTAAGCTTGGGTAGGGGTATGAGGCAGAGATGCCCACTGTACCCCCCCATTGTTTGCCTTATACCTGGAACCACTGACACAGAGGATACGCCAGGAAGGAGGGATAGAGGGTCTTCAAATAGCTAACAGGGAAGAAAAAATAGCATTATATGCAGATGGCATTCTTCTTTTCCTAACATCCCCAGATAGTTCGATCCCTAAACTTATGAAGATTATAGCTGACTTCACTAAAATAGCAGGATACACTTTTAACCAAAACAAAATGGAAATACTCACATTCCAATATGCCCCACACAGGAATTTAAGAAGCAGTACCCAATAAAATGTAACTTGTGTATGATGAAATATTTAGGGATAACAATATGAAATACAAACCAATTCATATTCCAGGATAATGATATACCCCTACTAAAAACAATAAAGGAGGACATAGCAAGGTGGGGATTGCTCCCAGTCCCACAATATGCAAGAATACAGGCAACAAAAATGAACTTGTTGCCCAGGTTCCTGTACTTGTTCCAATGTGACCCAGTTAATCTCTCAACACAATGGCTGAAAGGCATACAAAAGCAATTGCAAACATTTATATGGGCCAATAAAAGACAGAGAGACAGACAAAGTGTCCTACAAGCTAAAAAGAGCTTGGGAAGATGGGCAGTCCCAAACATAGGTGCATACTGGGCAGCAGCGTAGATTAGGTGTGCCTTACAATTGGGAGATATGCAGCAAGATATGCATTGGAAAGCAATAGAGGGGGCGGAGTGTCCACAAAGACCATTAGAATCAATACTATTTCAGCCTAAGTCTACACTCTTGATCAAAGAATGCAAACTCAAAGCATTAAAAGTTACATTACAGGCACTGGAACAATTTCAGGCCCACCATGGGGTAAGACAAGAGAAATGGAAATATGCCTGGTGGCAGTGGAACTCTGAATTCATGCGGGGGGTGGGGGGAGACCCATGGTATAACAGTCAAGCAGATAGGGGCCTGAGTCATGCAAAGATCCTGATGAGGGGAGATAACATCATCACACTTGAAGAGTACAAACAGGCCTTTGCCTGGGCAGAGACAGATAGATATAGATATTTACAAATTCAAAACACTATTTCGGCCCAAAAACAGAAATACCAAAGAGAACAGCTGGAGGGAGAGGGACCCATGACACTGGAACAACTCCTAAATATTAATATGACCAAATTAGCTATTTCCTTAATATACCAATTCCTAAGCACCCCAAAAGAGGATGCAGTCAAGCATTTTATGGATAAGTCAGAGCAGGAGGCAGGAATACACATGTTCAGATGGGAGTGGGATAGGATATGGGAGATAACACATAAAACTACGTCAGCACCTAGATAGGAGGAGTTCACCTGGAAAATCAAAGCCAGATTCTTCATAACCCCACACATTAAAGCACACTGGACAGGAGACAAGGATAGCAACTGCTGGAGTCAGTGTGGGGAGAGCAAGACCACGCACACACATGTATTCCTAGAATGCCCATTATTAGGCATCCTTCTAAGAGAAATTAAAGTAAAATTGCAAACTCTATTTCAAATCAACACCCCATTGAAGGCACAGCACCTTATACTGGGACTCCCACCACTGTTGGTGCTATTTTTAGTGAATGAGGGAAATTTGACCAGGACACCAGGGAAATTCCCCTACTAATTTCGATAAGTGCCATAAAGTGTAGGATGTCAACAGCTAAAAGAGAAAAAGTGCATGCTTCAATTGAACAATGTTAATAGTATGAATATGTAATAGTAATGAATTATACACAATAAAGAAAATATTTAAAAAAATGTGTATGGTACTAAAGAAAAGTATTAATAGTACTAAGGGAAAGAAGATGAAGTAAAGTACCAGTGGTACTAAATGAGAAAAGAAAATCAACTTACTAATGGTACTAAGCAAAGAAAGAAGAAGAATCAGCATTTCAATGTCACTAAAGGAAAGAGGAATCAACATACTCATCGTACTAAAGGAAGGATTGGAAAGAAGAATCAAAGTACTAGTCGTAATAAATGTGCCAGAGAAGGTCTGTAAGTGTGAAATAATGTTGTAGAAAGAAGGAAGCCTGCCAGGCTTCCTGCGGCAATGAACCAGGAAAGTGCTTGAGGGATTGCTGTTTAAAACATTATGTGGATTTTGAATTTCTTAAATGTAATTACTTTAGTTAGCAGACAAATCCTAGAAAAGGTGATCATCACAAGAACTGCAATTATGGATATTTTTTTGTAGAAACAAATAAAGACCCATATAATAACCACTGCCAATATCCAAGTTTACTGGTACCAAATTTACAACTCTTAATAGAGTAAAACAAAAACAACAACAACAAAAAAAAATAACCCTATCCAACATTTGTAATAGCTAAATCACCATGCTGTAATTGCTGGTTACAACTGGTCATGTGTAAGTGTGAGCCATCAATCAAGCTCCTGCTGCTGAATCACATGCTGCAGTAGCACAACCGCTGCTCATTGCTAACATGTAGTTTCCATCACAGAAAATGATCTTCCCTCACAGAAATTCACAGGAAACAGAGAAAACAAAAATAGAACTACAGTTTCAGCCAAAGACATGGCCATATATTTCCTTGACATTTATGTGATATCTCTAGAGAAATTCCCTGACTGCCTGCAGTACCACTGTGGGCTATCAGAGATAATCTCTTTAGATATAGGGAAAAGGTAAACGCAAAACTGTTTAATCAGGAAAGACACAATAAGCTGAAGCTTGCTTCCAGGTATGACCTGGAAGCACGAGAAAGTTAAGTGACTTGCTCAGGATCACACAGTATGTAAGTGGGGGCCATGAGATTCAAAACCAGGTCTTTAAATTTGTAGCTCAGTGTCCTTAACCACTACACTATACTTCCTCTGATATATCCAGTATAGATGTATCATCAAATATCTGGAAATATCTGAACGTATCTATGGCTGCAACTGTATACCTTACTTTTGGTAATTCTACACAGTATACACAGCAGATGACTCTCTAGACCCCTTTCTTATTACAAATGCTAGTCAGTAATTATAAAAAACAAAATGTGGGTAGATGTGTGTAACACAGACTCTTATACACATTTTTGGTGTGGGATGCTTTTATAAACCCCTTGAGCTTTGCTCTCAGGGTTTATGTAGCATCTCAGAACTTGGGGATGTATAAAATTCTGGTTACACACACATACCCATGCATTATTCTCTATTTAGCACAAATCATGTTTCAGTCAAAATATACTGTGCCATTCACTGGGGTCAAGCACTCCCTGTGAGATTCTACAGCTTAGTGCATGACAAATTGGCATCATTTTCCATTGGAGTACATTGAGTTCATGCAGTATCCTAAAATATATCACAGTAAAAACTGTAATAAGAGTTCTTGATCCTAGCAGGTTGCACTGTATATACTAACTGGAATTATTACTTGTGACAAATTAAAATTGCAGTTTTTCTTTGATGAGCAACATTCTGTGTTTCAGGGTCCCCCTTACCAGTTTATAAAAGGAATACAATTGCCATGCAATGCTGTGCCAACACATACAGGAACCAAAAAGACAGTTTGCATGAAGGGCACTGTGTAGGCTGCATATATGATACAAGACTGATCATTTCAAACGTGTTCAGCTTCTATAAATTTTGTCAAAACACACACCTAATCTCTAAAGCCTTAAACCCAGAACAAAGAATTATGGGCGTGAGAATCTCGGTTTGGAACCTTCAGAAAAGGCTTTTATCTCAATTTCATCAGGAGGTTGTTTTACCTCAGCGTCATCCAAGGCCAAAAGCAACACAGTGCGATCATGTTTTATCTAGTTGGGGGTCCATGATGCAGTTCAATTCCATCACTTACTCACTGAGCCACCCTGTTGACCAAAGATCATCATATCTGCCAACCCATGGGGCTGGATGTAGCATACCAGACAGGCAGCAGAACAGAGATGCAGTTTGGAAGAGCACCAGTATGCAAGATGCATAATTGATACAAGAAGATGGAGGACTTCTAATCTGTTTAGCTTCTGTAAACATACATACTGTACAGTACACTCTAAAGCCTCAAACTCTCATAGGTATGCAAATCTATGTGTGTATAAGTGTGTGGGGTTAGAGGGTAGGTTGAATAGGACACAGCCCAATACATACAGTGGAGTCAGACAGAATGCTATGTAACGTCACAGATTCTTGCATGACAAAAGGGATTAACTACCACTGAAACTGCACTGTTTCCTGCTGTAATTCTGCAGAATTCTGCAGTATTCTGCATTACATCCTGGCAGGCTATACTGTATTTCATTCCACTGACTGTGCCAGTACTCAGACCAGTTTGAAAGAAGAACAGTATGTTAGATGCATTACTGATATAAGGAGACTAATCATTTCTGATGTATTCAGTTTCTATAAATCCAAAGTACACACATACTCTCCAAAGCCTCAAAGCCAGCAGAAAGAACCATGGGTATGCAAATTCATGTGTGTGTTCTTCCTCCCTAGCATTGTGTGCCACAGCTGCAGCTACAGATAAAAAAATTAAAAATGAATATGTCTGCAGTATAAAATACAGATTTGATTGTCATATATATATATATATATATACATACACACACACACACACACACACAAAATACAGTGAACAAACAAAACAGTTGGTGGCTCAGACAATAGCTAACAAGGTGTGCTGAGGCACTGTACAATGCATGCCTGCATCCTATAAAGTGACAAAGACAGAGGAGGGGGATACGGTGATGGGGGGAAGTGCTAGAAAAGGCAGGAGTGGGGGAGAGGATTAGGATAAGCCATGGGTGAGGAGGTGATAGAGTGTGTAAGGGGGTGAGGCAAAGTGCTGCTGTGAGACCATCCTGGTAGGATATGAATGGGAAAGTGCTGGGAATAGTCTATTGCTGTGTGCCGGAATTTAGCAATGGCACATACAGAAGCTACTATCAGTGAGGTGCTGATGCAGCCTATGTTTAAAGGATCTGAGTGTAGTGGCATTGGAGATGTCAGGAGGTAGGCCATTTGTCCAGAGAGGAGCACGGTGAGCAAAAGAACGCTGAGCCATGGCAGTCCGACACCTGGGCACATGGAAGATTTGGGTGGATGAGCTCCTGGTGTGTCTGGCATTTGAAGGTGGAGCTAGGAGTCTCTGTACCCCAGGGGGAAGTAGATGTAGAGTGGCCTTTATTGCAAGGAGGCAGGTTTGATATCAGATTCTGTAGCTCAATTGGAGCCAGTCAGTCTGAGCATACAGCTCACAGGTATGGGTGAGCTTTGGGGCACTGGTGAGCAGACGGCAGGCTTTGTTTAGAGCAGTTGAGAGGCGCTGGAGAGCAGAGTCAGTTGTGGAGCCGTAAATAGCCAGTCCATAGTCAATGAGTTATATGAGCGAGCTGTTTATTGCCAGATTCAGGGCTTCAAATGTTAGGTTGTGTCTGAGTCTATAGAGGATGCAGATCCCGGTGTTGAGGGCTTTAGCAGTGTTGTCAATATGCTGAGTGAAGGGCAAGGCAGAGTCCAATGTGATACCCAGATATTTGAAGTGGGGGACTAGTTACAGGGTGAAACTGGCATCATTCCGGATGCTAGGGGGGAAGCCTTTTTGCTTGTTTTGGGCTGAAGAGTAGAGCATGGTCTTGGTCTTTTTATACTTCAAGATCAGTTTGTGTCCTTTGAGCCACTTTTCGGCAGCTGTGAAGCCAGTTTGGAGGTTCGATTCAAGGAGTAAGGGGTCAGGGTTGCTTGCAAAGATCACCGCATCATCTGCATAGAGGAGCATGCAGCATTGGCAGGATGCTGGGAGGTTGTTTAGGAAGATGCTGAAGAGTAGCGGTTTGAGAATGGAGCCTTATGGTACCCCCAATCTGACAGGTCTACTTTCGGAGAGGACGTCCCCAATCCTAACTTGCTGGGAGCACAGGCTCAGGTAACTTCTAAACCATTGCATGGTTTCAGTGGCTAGTCCTAGGTCTGAGAGTTGCTGAAGGAGGAAGAGGGCATAATGGATTGTATCGAATGCATTAGATAGGTCAATGAAGGCTGCCCCTGCAATGTGCCCTTAGTCTAACGCGCTATATATGAATCCAAAGAGTTCGAGTAAAGCCGTGATGCTGCTGTGGCCAGCTCAGAACCCATGTTGCTCAGAGCATAGAAGCTGGAATAGATTGAGGTACTCCACCATCTGTTCTGTCACAATTTGTTCAAGGGCCTTTGAGAGCGGGCGGAGTATAGAGATCGGCCTGTAGATTTTGTGAAGTCTTCACCTTTGTGTATTGGGGTGACTGCGGCAGACTTCCAGATTTGTGGGAACTTGGATTGGCAGAGGGACAGGTTAATTATCTTTGAGAGGGATCTAAGTATCTCATCAAGTATGAGCTGAACAAATTTGAGGTCTAAGGAGACCCCGCCGTGTATAGATTTGCCAAGAACTTTTTCAAGGTATTTTCTTGCATCGGCTTCTGGGATCAGCTTGAAATGGAAAGGTGGCCGGTTAGGTAGTGTGGATTGTTTCACAGTTGCCCTAGGGGCAGAGGTGCTGAAGAAGTCCACAGGGAGCACACTACTGAGGTCCGAGACTGCAAGGTTCAGCCAGTTGACAATATGTAGTGGGTCAAGGGTAGGTACGCCCTCAATTTTAAGCATTGCTGGGGGTGTTTTCGGGGCTTTTCCAGTGATGTCACTAAAGTTATCCCAGAAGGACTTGCTGCTGTTCCAGGTCTTGGCTAGGGCTTCTTTGTAGAAGTTACTTTTAGCAACTCAGACAGCTTTTGTATACTCGTTTCGGGCCTTCTTGTAAAGTTGGATGTTATCCGCTGTGCCACGAGCTCGTGTCTTTAGCTAGAGTTGGTCTCTAGAAGCTAACTGAGCCAGTAAGTCAGAGGAAATCCATGGGTTAATCGACCCTTTGGTTTTTCTTGTTGTGACTGGTGTGTGTTTGTCACAAGTAGCATTGAATTTGGTGATAAAGAGTTGAAGTGCAGTGTCCACAACTGCGGTACTGTACAGATCCGACCAGTCAAGTTTTTTTAGGACTTCCTTTAGCTGTGGGAGGTGGCCTTTTAAGAGCTGTCAATTTGTTGCAATTCTAGTAGATGGCTTGCAATAGTTGTTATTCCAGCGGTAGATGACTGGGGAGTGATCACTCGTGGAGTCGGAGAGCACGGTAAGATCAGAGATATGGGTGAGGTGGTTCGTTAATACCCAGTCCAGAAGTGTGCCAGTGTCAGTCTTATAGTTGGTTCAAGTGGGGGTGTCCACCAGTTGGGAGAAGTGGATTGCAGCAAGGGTGTCCTTCATAGCTGTAGATGAAGGTGAGAGCGAGTTTATATTGAAGTCTCTCAGCAGTACGTTTTCAGAGTTCAGGCTCAAGGTGGTGATATAGTCCAACAGGTTGCTGATACCATGCAAGGTCTGCCTAGGCAGGATATAAGCAGATAGGAAGGGGAGAATTCTTTAGTGTGACCCTAATAGCAGTTTAATGGTCAGGACCTGTAGGTTGTCACGGCTGCTTGGCGGTGGAATTACATATCCCTGGAGTATATCCCTGGTGTGTATATAACGCATCCTCCACCTCTTCTTGAGTGGCGATCCTGTCTATACAAGGTGTAGCCAGGTAGGGAAATGGTGGTGTCAGAGATTTTTGGTGATAGCCATTTTTCCACTACAGAGATTACATCTGGGTTTTGTTGGGAGACCCAGACCTTGAGGCAGTTCAATTTCGGGAGGAGGCTGCAGATATTGAGAGAGGCAAACACTAGGCCTGGGGTTTTATGTGGGTTTGTATTGAGGTGGAGTGGGGGTCTGGGGTTAGGAAGCACATTGCCAGACATCAAGAGTAGTAGTAGTAGTAGTAGCAGCAGGAGTCTGAGGAGGAAAAGGCAGACTGTGGTTTTAAGACACATAAAGTGACATGACTACTGGCATCCAATTGGGTGGGATTAAGGGGGAGGAGGGATGCGACTCAACACTGACAAGTGTTGTGTTATACATATTGGTCGACACAATACAAACCATGTTTACTACTTAAATGGTGGACCCCTTTTAAATAAAGCCACTGAAAAGGACTTGGGAATAATAATAGACAATAAACTAAACTTTAAAGAACAACACAGCTCAGCTATTGCCAAAGCTAACAAATTAATAATTACAATTAAAAGAAATCTGAAGAGTAGAGAAGCGGAGGTACTCTTGCCATTATATCTCTCATATGTGAGGCCTATTTTGGACTACAGTGGTCAAATATGGTCACCTTACCTTAAAACAGAAATAAATAAATTGGAAAAGGTACAGAGAAGATACACAAAATCAATGGTTTCATTAAAACATTACTCTTACAAAGAGAGGTTGGACAAATTGAGACTCCATAGCCTGGAAGTCAGAAGACAGAGAGGAGATATTTTGCTCTGTTTTGATATTTTAAACAATCCCCTACTGATGGTGGATCAAAATATTTAATATAAAAATAACCAACTGAATACCAGGGGTCACCATTACAGATAAAACTAGAAAGGTTTAAAACCAATAATAGAAAATATTTTTGTACACTGCAAACTGTCACCCCCTGGAACACACTTTCTCTTGAAGTAATCTCTTGTATTAGGAAAGAAAACTTTAAGACTACCCTTGATAAATATATTTCTACACATGGAAACATGAATTACTATACATTGTCATAAAGGAGCTATTATAGGCAATGCCTTTTCTTCTCCTACAAAGCTTAGTGAAACTGGGTTGTTTGTGTAGTGACATGCTGGAGAGAGCCATAGTGAGCATTTTTTATTTATTTTTTATTATTATTTTTTTTTAATTGTCTCGGATAACAACCTTTGAGCGAATAGCTAATTTACAAAGGTTCCACGTCAATAATAGAGCAACTTACAACACAGTACAAGAATAAGAACAAATGAAAAAATACAGATAGTAAGACAATTAGAAAGTAACTTGTATACATGAATTAAAAACTGCAAATAAAGAAGGCACTTATACAAGTAATTTAGAGCAATTACATGTGGCACAATATACAAGGAGGAGAGTGGGGAAGGAAGGGCAGCAGGAAGGCAATAACTGGAAGGTGATAAGCCGCCAGGAAGTGGCTTTGTTAGAACGAGAAGGTTAGAGATGGAGATCAGTGGGGGGAGTAGAAAAGCAGTGGGGAGAGGTGAAGCCATGAAGAGGCGTAGTAGAAGGGGGATAGTTAATGGGCAAGGAGACTGAGAAGGAAGGGAAGATGGGTGGGGAGGTGTGATAGGAGGGGGTGTAAATAATTGTAAGTGCATGAGCAAGGGGGACTCAAGAAGGGAAGGGAAACATGGAGGGGAGAGGAAGAGGTATGAGAGTTTTAAGTGCATGAGGTGTTGAGGGGCAGGGTAGGTAAAGGGAGGGGATACTTGGATGGAGGCAGAAGAAAAAAGAGCAAGCTCCTATACTTGTCCGCCCCTGCGATCTCCTTATCACAATCTGATCTACTAAATCTCTCTTTCTCATCTGCTACTGTCCCAAAAGCCTGGAAGTATGCTACTGTCCTTCCACTTCCTAAGGGAGGCAACTCCTCCTCACCAGGGAACTATCCTCCTATATCTCTTCTCCTTCTCCTTGCCAAGCTACAAGAGCATATGGTCCTCTCCCAGCTCGCCACTTTCCTCTCAGAATCTTGCTTCTTTACTCCTTTCCAATCTGGGTTCAGGAAGTATCACTCCACCACTACCTCCCTACTCAGGCTCACTGATTCCATTTTCTCAGGGATGGACAGTGGCTAAATCACATCTGCCATTTTTGTTGACCTCGCTAAGGCTTTCGACATGGTTTCCCACCACCTTCTACTAAATAATCTCACTTCAGCTGGACTATCTGACACTGCCAAAAACTGGTCCCAAGTCTACCTTGTAGGAAGGACACAATCAGTTAGAATTGCCGACTCTTTATCCCCTCCTCTCCCTATCAATACTGATGTGCCACAGGGATTGATATTAGGACCCATATTATTCTCTATTTTTCTAAATGACCTTCCCTCAGTATGCACCTCATCATACATCCATATGTATGCTGATGACACTGTCCTGTTTACCTCTGGCTGATGTAGCAGCCAGACTCCAGTATAAATTTGGCAAGGTTCAACAATGGTTTTGCTCACATCAGCCCTTTTTAAATGCCTAGAAGACTGTCTCCATGACCTTTGGCACTAGGCAGAGACTCTCTAGGCTCCCCTCCATGCCCTCCTTCCACACCCTTGACTGAACTACCCTAGAGGACACCCCCTCTTTTAGATACCTTGTGGTTTGGCTCGACTAACATCTCAGCTTTTCTAGACACGTGGACACCGTCCTGAAAAAACTGATCCCCAAGTTAGGTGCCCTGTACAGGAACCATAGTTGTTTTCCTCTACTGGCTAGGCATGAACTTGTTCAGAAAATGATTTTCCCCAATTTTGACTACTGTGATGTAGTCTATAGTGCTGCTCCCAAGTCCTCCCTAACAAGATTGGATACCCTCTTCAACTTCTTCTGCTGCTTCGCTCTTGACTTCCCCCCTCCACACTCATCACTGTGACCTTTACCAATCTCTTTTTTTTTTTTTTAACTTTCTTTATCCACCTCTCAGCCTTGGACTCTCTCTGATGGGGGCATTCAGCTAACCTCCATCCCACCACGTCTGAGACTCAGTCCTGACGGTCAGGGACACTCCCACTAGTTCCAGGCATCCACACCTCACTCTCGCCACCCTACATGAGGACATCCGTGGACTATGAACGATCCGAGGTCAGCCAGCGTACATGACTGCTGGGCATGGGGGTAGCTCCCGGACCCCATCGTCGTCTACCAAGGCTGGGCATTTTCCTTTTTCCTGTTGCCCCTTGGAGCGCGGCTGCTGCAAACTCCACCCCGTGTGCTCACTACGTTGCCACACTGGCCCATAGCCACCAGAGGCCACTTCAAGAGCGATCGTTTCTCCCCAACCCTTCCCGGGAGGAGAGAGCAGTCTGAAGGACGCTCAATCTCTCCCCCCCCCGGCGACCCCCAGTGACCCGGGCTCATTCCCGAACCCGGCTCACCAGCATCGCGTGAGGTGTGGCGTCCAGCACCTCAACCCTCAGTGCCACTGGGCCGGCCTCTACCAATCTCTTGCTTTTCATTCTCTTGACAACAGACATCTCTCCCACTACACCAAATCTTATAAGTTTTGGTTTGGGTCCCTCCCACCCTACCTCTCATCCTCTCTTTCCACCCTCCCCCCCACTCCCTTAGATCCTATGATACTTTGCACCATGGCAGTCCCTTGCCGATAAACCTCAGCTGAGCAGTCAGCATTCTGGTACTGCTTCCCTAAACTTAGAACCAACTGCCTCATCAAATTAGACACTCATCTTTCCCTTCCTTCCTGTCTTCACCTCTGCACAACTTCTTCTCTCCCAACTGCTCCTGCTTCTAAATGATTAAGTTCTCCCACCTCCGCTCACTATTCTCTCCTCTAATTATCTTCTTTTGCCTACTGAGACATTACTGTACCCTCCTCCCCATTCAGTTGACCTCTTCCTTCCTAAGTTGTGCAAGCCTTCCTAAGTGAATTTAATGATAACCCTGCTTGTAGCACTTATATTTGATTGTATGAAGATATTATGTATGTAATGAATATATACCCTAGTCAACTATGTCAAGATTGTTATTTTCTCTTTCTCCTTTACCCAACTGCTACTGTTATTCACTTGCTGTATAACTGAATAGCTAGCGCTTCATCTTATTTCCCCAATTTGTGTTATATGTATTACAATGCATTGATGTTGCTGCCCCTGGTGATTGTATTGCACTGTATGTTGTCACTACTGTCCCCTCTCCCCCAGGATGCAACAGAAGATGAGCAAGTTATTGTTCAGTGTGCCTTTCCGGTGAAACTTTTCAATAAATAAATAAACAAAATAGATTGAGATTTATTAGGGAGACAAGGTTGGAGGATAGAGAGTGGGGCAGGGTAGTCAAAATTTGGGCAGGGGAAGAATGGGGGGGAGGTACGAGAAGGAGAGGAAGAAAAAGGACAGTGTTAATCCAAGCAATCGCATTGTCCTAGGGCATAAAGGCACCATTTAAGTTCTTTTTTAAATGGCACAAGTTTTGTGTTATTTGTGATGCTGGTTAGGAGCTCATTGAGCCAAAGCAGGGCCTTATAGGAGAAGGATTTCTGGGCAAGTGCAGTGCGACAGAAAGGGATGTGCAAGGCATTCCTTGCCTTACCTCTGGTCAGATGTGAATTGTGTGCCGGTTTGAGAGGCCTCTGAACGGATTTCAGGGTCAGACCTAGGAGGGCTATTTTACTGAGGAGGCGGACTTGCTACTTGATTCTCCTGTGTAGGTTTAGCCACTTTGTTTGGGCTTACAGGACACAGGTATTTGTGAGGGCACCTGCGCCTAGCACCAGTCTACAGGCGTTGTTTAGTGCCATTCTAACTTTTTTCAGCATGGTGTTTGTGGCTGTGCTATACATGACAAGGCCATAGTCGACAATGGAGAGAATAGAGCTGTTAACTGCTAGTGCGAGTGCTTCAGCTGTCAAGTAGGAATGATGTCTATAGAGTAAGCTAATTCTTGTGCTGACCATTTTTACAACATGGTCAATAAGCTGTGTATAGGAGAGGGGGCTGTCAAGGGCGATACCAAGGTATTTAAAGGTGCTTCTTGTTCCAGCGGTTCAAGCTTACTGTTAAGGATTGTTAGATTGTTGGGTTTATTCTTTTCTGAAGGTTAGAGAACAGCATTGTTCTGTTTTTTGTTTTTTTAATTTAGAAGGAGTTTGTTTTGGCCACTCCTCAACACTAGAGAAACTCTCTTGCAGATTATTAGTTAGCTAGTTTAGATGGGGACTACCTGCAAAGATAACAGTATCATCCGTGTAAAGAAGGAGTTTGGCCAAGCAGATATCAGGGAGGGAGTTGAGGAATATATTGAACAGAAGTGGGCCCAGGATAGAGCCCTGGGGGACCCCTAGAGACACCTTTCTGACATCTGAGAGTCTACTTTGTATTTTTACTTGCTGGGTTCTTAGATCTAGGTAGCTCTGGAACCACAGGGCTGCATCAGTAGATACTCCAGGGGTGAGTAGTTTTCCTAGGCAAATACAATGATTGACCTATCAAAGACTTTTGTGCAGTCGATATATATAGATCCCACTAGGTTCCCCCATGTCCAGTGCCTCATGGATATAGTCAGTGTGTACTAGGAGAGCGGTAGTAGTGCTGTGTGCATTGTGAAATCCATGCTGTTGTGGGCACTGGATATTATATTTATTCAAATAGTCCACCAATTGATCTAAAACTATCCTTTCAAGAGCCTTTGATGGCGGGGGGGGGTAAGATGGATATGTGTCGATAGTTTGAGTGGATTGCACAGTCACCACTTTTATGTACAGGCAAAATTACTGCAGATTTCCACCTCATGGGGAATTGTGCAAGTTTGAGGGAGAGGTTGAACATTTTTGTGATAGGTTGGACTACATCAAGTGTAAGAGCTATCCTTTTAAGATCTAAGGTGTCATTACTATGCCGTGTTTTACAGAGGATTCTCAGCAATTTTTTTTTTTTGCTTAAGAGGCCGAGATTTCCTTAAAAAGAAGGGGTGTTTTACAGGGTGGGTGGCATGTGATTATTCAGTGTGCTGTCAGTGTTGTCAGTTTTGAAATCAAGATATTCCGGTTGGAGGACTGTGCTAAGGTCAGAGAAAGCTGTTGAAAGTGTCTGCAATGGTTTTAGGATCTTGTGTAATATCACCATTAACAAGGAGCATAGAGGGGGAGGACTTGCTATCTTTATCAGTGAGGCATTGACTTGTTTGATCACTGACAGACCAACAGAAAACAGTAGTGAGCACCAGCTTTTTTGATTACTGATAGCCCAACAGAGGGCTGTAGTGAGCAATGACTGGTATGAAGATTAACAACCAAACAGAGAACTGCAGCGAGAAATTGCTTTGATCACAGATAGCCATATGGGCAGCTGCAGGAGCAATGGCTTGTTTGATCACTGCCAGCCCAACAAGAAGTCTGTTATAGTAATCAATATCAATAATTGATAAAACATTAATCAGTTCTGGATTGGTGATCCTGCATACATACTACCAAACTGGCTTATACCAGACAACGCAAGATTAACCCCGGAACAACATCTATTTAATTTCTATTTAAGGTCACAACAATTGCTGTTGAAATCACATTTGGAAGGCTTGAGGCAGTGCTGTAAAAGTATATTGACTTCCATTTTAGATTTATACCTTATTATTGCAAGATATTGGGGGTCACCACAACAAGTGCATCTAATGAGTCCATCACCTCGCCTCAGATCACCTACCTTCTAACCAGTCTCCTATGTGGTACCAAGTCAAAGGCCTTACGGAAATCCAAATACATAATATCAACTGCCTGACTCATGTCAACTAATTGTGTCACCATGTTGAAAAAAGTCTATCAAGTCTAGAACTTCAACAGTGCATTGCTTAATGAGTGCATTTAAAATTCACCCACAGCAGATGCCAAACTCATTGATACATAGTTCACTGGATCTTCCCTGTTCCAACACTGGTGTAGTGGAGCCATGTTTGTCAACCTCCAGTTCATTGGCACCTCATCTGTTGATAGGGACTCATTGAGAGGGCTGTCTTGGGTGCTGCCAGTGCATGGCCAGTCTCCCTAAACACTCTAGTGTGAATCCCATCTGGACATGGAGCATTGTTAAAGAGCAACCCTACTATAATAAAAAGCTTAAAAACACTAGATTGTTTTGTTTTACCTTTATTGCTTTCTAGTTATTTGTATTTTTTGCACTTAATCCTGTTGTTGGCCTATTACATATTGTAGGTAATGCAGTGTTTATTTCATTGAGACTTTCAAAATGTATCTGATTCTCCCCTGCTAGCCATATAGCTGTTGTTTGTGGCATCACAATCTGTTGTCATGGTGAACACTATGATGTCATAAACAAAGACACTCTGAGACTAAAAGGGGAGAGGCAAATGTTTTTTATACTTACTTTTTAGACCGACCACCAATATGTGCTGTAAACCTTGGAAAGGAACATTGAAAATAAAATAAAAATTAAAAAACTGTATTCTCTAGCAAACTGTAATAGCTAAAACATTTTATTTATCAAAGTACATGCTGAATTGCAGGGTTGCTCTTTAACAATACGGTTCTGTAATCCTTTGAAAGCTCTATTGCTATTTCCCCTATTTTCAGATTCTGTTCTTTGGGTCCCTCAAATGTAATCTTACTATCAGGTAATGGACTAAAGCATCAACCTCAAACACTAAACTTAAATACTCATTTAATACATTTGCCTTCCCAATGTCATCCGCTACCCTCACTCTATTCTTCATTATTCTTGCAATGCTGTCCTTTACCTGTCCATTTACTTGCTATAACTAACAAACTCTGGCAGATCCACTACAGTTGTAAACGCATTAACTAGATAAGGGTGTTTCATGGGCTTAAACATAAACCTGAATTGCGTCGCATACACTAATTGAATCAAAGTACGGTACATTGAGAAAGGGCAGATATAAAAATAACGCCACAGTCTGTATTACAGTTACATATATGTTTCACATTTTTATTCTATGCACTGTTGTAGCAATCATTTCAACAGAACCTGGCCATCATACAGTATACATGAAGGAACTGCACCTTAATTACAAACACTGCTGAGACAACTACTGTATATGTTGTGACAAGGTAGAAGATAAACGCAGTGTTGAGACATGTTTAGGAAACATTTGATGTGTTTAATTGATTTTTTTAGAGATTGCTATACAGTACAGACACACACACACACACACACACACACATATATAGTTAGTATAATATAAAAGTGCATATACCCAAATGTTAATGTAAATCTCACACATTTCATTACAAGTTGTTCTCGTGAATGAAGATCTTACTGTACAAGGCCTAAAAATAACATTTCAAAAAGTCTCACTATTATAATTCATTTTTTACAAATGCATCTGCACAGTTGACAATTTTTGTAAAAAATAATAACAATGTGAGTTATTCCACATATGTCCAGAGGTGCCACGCATGTAGGTGGAGGGATCTGAGGCCCAGATGCACCAGTCTGCCCTGCTCCTGAGTCAGGAGATCATGGCAGAGAGGCAGGGGTACTAGGGGTTCCATCGATAGCTGTTGAAGCAGAGGGAACCAAATCTGATGAGGCCAAGGAAGGGCTATTAGAATCATGTGAGCCCCTCCCACCTCTAGCTTCAGGAGAACCCTCTGAAGCACTGAGAAGGGAGAAAAGGCATACAAGAACCTTCCTGTCCAGCAAAGAGACAGCATGTCTCACCAGAAAACACCATGCCCAGGAACAAGCAAGCAAAAACTGGGTAGTTTTGTGTTGGATGGGGAGACGAACAGGTCTATCTCCGCAGGTTGATTAAGCTTTCGACCACCTCTTGATTTAGCTCCCACTCATGAGCCCTGACAGTGGTGTGGCTGAGACTGTCTGCCAGGACATTGTTGATGCCAGGTTGATGGAGAGCAGTCAGGTGGAGATCAAGTTGGACTGCCCAGTACCACACTCGCATCGCCTCCCAGCATAGAGGGTATGAGCGAGTGCCGCCCTGTTTGTTCAGGTACCAGACCACAGACATATTGTTGGTCTAGAACCATGAGTGTCCCCGGACATAGAAGAGGCTGGAAAGCCTGGAGGGCATACAGCACTGCCCTCATTTCTAACACATTGATGTGTAGAGATGCTTCCAGCTGAGACCATGTTCCCTGGGTCTGATGGTCTCCTAGGTGGGCTCCTCAGCCTTGACATGAAGCATCCATTGTAAGGGTCATGGTAGGAGCAAGGGGTGAAAAGGGAAACCCCGTGGAGAGATTGGACAACTCCTGCCACCAAAGAAGATCCTTCTTCATGTACCCAGACACTAGGACTCTGTGATTCAGGTTGTCCAGCCGCTGATCCCATTGGACATGAAGAGTTCATTAGGGCACCCTCATATGCAGTCTGGCTAGAGGAACTATAGGGATCACAGCTGCCATCAGGCTGAGAAGACAGATGATCGAATGGGCTGTGGTCCAGCATGAGTTGGCCTCTAATCTGGTCTGTTCCTGCAGGGTCTCCACTCTGTCCAATGGGAGGAAGTCCCTGCCCTGGACCGTATCCAGCACCACCCCAAATGAATTGTAGGCACTGGGAAGGGAGAGGTGGGACTTGGGATAGCTGACTGTTATTCCAAGTCTGGAAAAGAGGTCCAGGGTGAAGGAGAGGGACTCCCTCAGACTGGTCTGTGATGGGGCTGACAGAAGCCAGTCATCCAGATACAGGCACAATTACATCCCTCTGTGGCATAGGGCCGCAGCCACCACTGCTAGACACTTTGTGAAAACCTGAGGTGCCGAGGATAGGCCAAAAGGGAGAGCCTTGCACTGGTAATGATCCCTCTGGAAGGAAAACTGAAGAAAGCGGTGGTGGGCCTGGAAGACAGGGACGTGCAGGTAAACATCCTGCATATCCAGCGCACAAAGCCAATGGCCCTTGTGGAGCAGAGGTAGAAGTCCCTGGATGGTGAGCATGTGGAACCTTTTGTACTCGATGTACAAGTTGAGCATGTTGAGGTCCAAGATGGGTCTTAGGTCACCTGTCTTTTTGGACACTAGGAAGAAATGGAACTAGTTCCCTCTTCCTGTCTGTGCCGGAGCCATAGGCTCTATGGCTGATTTTTGCAGAAGAGCCTGGATCTTGTCCCCTATCAGAGACAGATGCCTTGGAGGATAATGGGAGAGGTCTGTCTAGGAACTCTATGGTGTGACCTCTTGCTATTAACTGAAGGACACAAGAGTCCATGGTTATATCCTGCAACCCTGGAAGGTGAAGGGCAAATCTCCACCCCCGCTACTGGTTCCCCTAGAGGATCTGGAGGAGGCAGGCGGGTCACCCATGAGTCAGGAGGCCAAGGGGAGGGAAGGAGCTAGCAGCTCCTCTGGGGGACTTCTGGGACTTGACAGAGGAGTAGGGGTTCCTGATGCTGGATATCAGCATTTGGCATGGCATTTTCCAGGGGCCTCTTTGGTCTGGTGTCTTTGTTGCCGATGAAAAGGCTGTTTTCCTTTGTAACCCCCTCAGTACATGAAGCGGATGTCATGGATGGATTTACTGTGGTCCTGCAATTCAGTGATAATATCCTTGGCATCACCTCTGAATAGCATGGATCACCTGAAAGGGGCATCCAGGATGGAGGTCAGGACATCTTGTGCCAGGCCAGCAATCCTGAGCCACAAATGTCACCTAATGCAGACAGCAGTGGCTGTGTTGTGAGCAACTGAGTCTACTGTGTTATAAGTAGCCTGGACGGCATGACTACAGGAGATTTTAGCCATTCTCACTGTCTTGGCAATCTCGGCCTTAAGCTCCTGATCCTGGATAGCTCCCTGTTTGGACTTGAGTGAGGCCAGGGAACATATGAACATATGAAATTGCCAGCAGAAAGAGGCTTCATGGTCTATCATGTCTGCTCGAGTGTACAGCAGCTAGTCCCTCATCTCACAGCTGCCTTTCCCACCACCCCTTCCCAGTATTCCTTCCCCTTCCCCTGTCCCAACCCCTCTTGAAACTGCCCACTGTCTTACAGAACACTATCTCGTCTGATAAGGTGTTCCATTTGTCCACCACTCTTTCCATGAAAAAATGTCTCCTCATCTCCCTCTTGAATCTTCCCCTCCTCCAATCTCAGTCCATGCCCTCTCGTGTCCCTCCCCCTTCTCATCTGAAAAATCCCTTCTGTGTTGGTCTTGTTTATCCCCTTCAGATACTTACAGGTCTCAATCATATCCTCCCCATCCCTCCTCTCCTCCAGTGAATACATGTTCAGCTCTCCCAGCCTGTCCGCATAGGACTTGCTTTCCAATCCCTGGATCATCTTTATGGCTCTTCGCTGTACCCCCTCCAACAATCTGATGTCCTTCCTCAGGAATGGGCACCAGTACTGCACACAGTACTCCAGGTGGGGCCTTACCAATGACCTATACAGGGGCAAGATAACCGCCCTCCTTCTGGAGGAGATCTCTCTCACAATACACCCCAGCATTTTGTTGACTTTTGCTGCCACCTTCCTGCACTGAGCAGAGTAGTTCATGTTCCTCATAATGATCACTCCTAGGTCCTTCTCTGTGGAGCTCCCCAAGTGTACCTCATTCAAGTGATAATCCCTCCCCTGGTTCCTGGCTCTGAAGTGCAGAACCTTGCACTTTTTGGTGCTGAACTCCAACTGCCATGTTTCTGCCCACTCCTGCAGCTTAGTTAGGTCCTCCTGCAACCCCTTCCACCCTTCTGCATCATTAACCACAGCTCCCATCTTGGTATTGTCTGTGAACAGACTGATCTTGCTCTGGATCCCGTGTGAGATATCTGCAATAAAAATCCCAAACAACACTGGTCCCAGTACTGATCCCTGTGGCACTCCGCTCATCACCGCTCTCGGTGATGAGAGATCCCCCACCACCACCACCACCACCACCACCCTTTGCTGCTTTCTCTTTAGCCAGTTTGTGATCCATTTCACCATTTTTGGTCCCGCCCCCACATATTCCAGTTTCCCCCAACCTCCCATGTGGCACTGAATCAAAGGCCTTGCTGAAATCCAAATACAGAACATCCACTATCTGGCAGGATCCTCCCACTATAAATCCATGCTGTTGACCATCCTGGAGACTGTTTTCCTCCAACAAGCTCACTTGCCTCTTTTTTAGTTTGGTCTCCATGAGCTTTCCCACGATCAATGTGAGGCTCACTGGTCTACAGTTTCCTGGTTCATCCTTTGGGCCGCTTTTGTGGATGGGCACCACATGGGCCATTCTCCAGTCCTGTGGTACACATCCCGTGTCCAGGGAGGTATTGAACAGGTCAGTCAGTTGCCCCACCAGGACCTCTGCCAACTCCCTTAGTACCCTAGGGTGAATTCCATCAGGTCTGGATGCTTTGTCCACCCTTAATGCCCTCAACCCATCTAGTACCCTGCTCTCTTTAATCCCTACATCTGTCGTTCCCTCCCCTACCCACCCACCTTGCCTGGGGTATCTGCCCCCTTCTCCCTGCAGAATACAGAGCAGAAGTATTCATTCAGTGCCTCTGCTTGCTCCGCCCCTTGCCCACCCACCCCCGTCCTTCTTAATTTTACCAGCTAATCCATGCTCTTTTTTCTCTCTCTGATGTGGTGGAAGAAGCCTTTTCTCCACTTTTGATTCCATATGCTAATCTCAGCTCCTGGGCCTTGGCTACCCTGACAAGTATGGTAACCTCCCTAGACTTCCCCATGTACGTATCCTTATCTTCACCCCTCCCCAATTTCCTGTACTTACCAAATGCTTCCCTCTTGGCCCGCAATCCTTCCATAACCTCCTGTGTCAGCCAACTGGGTTTCTTTGCCCTTCCCTTCTTGTTTTTCTTCCTAGTGCAAGACTCTGATGCCTCCGCCAGCCCTTCCTTTATGATGCCCCATTTCTGGTCTGCATCCATGTGTGGTTGCAATCCTGCCAGGTGCCTGCCCCAAATTTCCTCTATCTTCTTAAAGTCTGCCCCTCTGAACTCAATCACCCTTGAACCCATGCTCCCCTGTTTCTCTCCCCATGTTGAGCATGAACCACACCGAATAGTGGTCACTTCCAGCCAGTAGTTCCTCCACTTCCAGATTCCTTACAGCTTCCCCATTATCCAGTACAAGGTCCAGAGTCCTTTCTAACTGTGATGGCCCCTGGACCAGCTGTGTCAGAAAGCTGTCTTGAAATGCTTCTAGCAGGACCCACTCCCTTGCACTCGTGGTGGATGGGGTGCCCCACTCCACCCCCAGTAGGTTGAAGTCCCCCACCACTACTGTGCTCCCCTTCCTGCAGACTCTCCTAATTTGTTCAGCTAATTCTCTGTCCAGATCAATCCCCTGAGCCGGTGGCCTGTACACCACACCCATCCTCAGTGTCCTATTCTTTGCATCTTGGAACTGCATCCATAGTGCTTCTGTCCTCCCCTCCTCCCCTTCCTGCCTTACACACTTTATCCTCTCCCTACATTGACCACCACTCTCCCCCATTCCTCTTAGCCCTATCTTTTCTGAATAACTTGAACTCTGGGATCATCAAATCCCAGTCCTGGTACTGGGTGTCCCACGTTTCCATGATGGCCGCAATGTCCACCCCCTCCACCACCAAGAGAGCCTGTAACTCCGCTATTCCATTCCTCAGGCTTCTTGCATTCAGTGAGACCACCCTCCATCCTGTCTCCTCCCCTTCTCTACCCCCTATTCTTCCCCCCTTATCCCTCCCTGTGCTGCTTCCCCAAAGCCGTTACCCATAACTAGGGGGGTGAGCTCACTAGGCTCCCCTTTCTGGACCCTTTTCCTATCAGCGGTCCCCTCGCCACCCCCCCCATATAGTTTAAATCCACCTTTGTTGATATATACCCCACTGTTCCCAGTTTTCGTATTCCCTTCCCCACCCTGCTCAAATGTAAACTGTCCCCTGCATATAGATCACTATTGCCCCAGGTCCTGCCCCAGCCTGACACTAATTCATACTCCCTGGTATGGCACCAATCCCTCAGCCACTCACTGAACTCCTCTATCATTTTTTTCCTCTCTGTACTTGCACATGGTACTGGGAGTACCTCAGAGAATACCATCGACCCCACCACCTCCTCACACTGCCTACTCAACTCCTTGAACCTCCTCTTTACCACCTCTACCATCTCCCTGCCTGTCATTTGTACCCACATGCATTACTATGTGAGGTTTCTCCCTTCCCTCCATGCACACTTGAGAAGTACCTGTCCCACCCTGTCTGCAGTCAACCCTGGAATAGCCTCGTTCCAGATAGTGCCTTTCTCCCCTTCTGCCCCATCTAACCCCCTTTCAGTATAGCATCCCCCAGCACTAGTACCCCAATCTTCTTGTCCTGTACCCCTTCTCCTCCTGTTTTCGATGTCCACATTTCCAGAATCCACACTGCTCTGCTCCTTATTACCTCTGCCTGCACCATTTGTGACTCCTACATCTTCCCCCCATTTCCACCTCCCCCTCCACCTCTACCCTGCTCTTCCACTCCCCCCTTCTTTCTTTCCCAGCCTGACTCCTGGGCCTTCACTACCCTTCTCCTCCACTCCCCTACGATCTCCGACACCTCCACTACCACCTCCGATGCCAACACTGCAAACCTATTACTTGCTACCACCACAGTGGTGCCCATCTCCTCCTTCCCCCTGCCCTGAGCCTTCCCTCCACTTACTGCCCCTCTGCTCTCCTCAGCCCTACCCTCACCCTACACCCTCATGGAATTTAGCCCTGCTGTTCCTCCTCTGCTTCTCCCCGCTACTTCTCTCCGGGGTCCCTCCTTCCCTAGCCCCCCTTCCTCACCCTCTCCAGCTCCCTCCAGAGCCCCTGTACCTCCTCTTCCAATCTCCTCAGCCTGTAACAAATTGGACAGCCTCCCAGTTTCCACAGTATATTCATCCAATCAGCCGCCCCACAACCATTGCACCCCACCATCCTCCGTGTGCCTGCCCCCTCACTCCATGGTGTCCACCATTCCAGCCACTATTCCAATGTCTCCCACCATGCTTATTTGTGCCCCTCCACCCCATTGCAATCCCCCCATAATGCCCCATTTTCCCTCCCTCCATTATTCGCACTTAACTTAAATGTAACCTCAGTTCCTTATCACATGGTCTGTACAGCAATAGCTGGATACCATATGTGACCCTTCTAGCTTGCTTCTGAGTCCATCCTTACTCCATTCTCCCTAGCTTGCTAGCTCAGAAACTCTAATTAACACATTTATACATGACCTTGCTAGTTTGAACTTTAGAATTTTAACTTTAAAATATGCAGTGACCCTTCCTTAACCCAAGCTTGTTAGTTTGACTTTCAGACTTGCAACTTTAAAACATTTAAACTTTAAAATCCAACTAGTAAAAGCTTGAGTGTCTGAACTTTTCACCACCTGACTATTAGCTTTAAGAGTTAGTTCATATGGGCAGTTTGCAGCTCCCCAAGCTTCTCCCTTACAGCCTCCAAGCTCAACCCCCAGTGGCTTTCCAGTATTTAAGAACAACAGCTCTTTAGTTAAAGAAAGATTTGAGCTACTCCCAAACCAACAGCCAACTCACAAAAAATCAATTGCAGAGTTAAACTCACCCTCCTACCTCTCCCCACAATCAGCAGAATGAGAAGACAAACTGGCTCTGTGAACACTTAAATAGAGATTCAAACTGAATTCCAAACAAACTTGATTGGCTGATCTGTCTCTGGGCAAATAAACCACTCCCGCAGCCAGCCAGCAACAGTCCTCCAGGAAATCAATTACAGAGTTAAAGAGAGAGATTTATACTACTCCCAAACCAACAGCCACTCACAAAAAATCAGTTACAGAGTTAAAGAAAGATTTAAGCAACAGTCCTTCAGTTGAAGAAAGATTTGAGCTACTCCCAAACCAATAGCAACTCACAAAAAATCAGTTACAGAGTTAAACTCACCCTCCTACCTCTCCACAACCAGCAGAATGAGAAGATTTCTGGTAGGAAACCATATGAGCCACATAATTAAGGGACCTGAGGGTGCAAGTGGAGGAGGAATGGATCTTGTGACCAAAATTGTCCAGCTGCTTAGACTCCTTATCAGGACACATGCTCAAATGTTTAGGTTTAATGGACTGGTCATGGGCAGCCATGATAACAACTGAGTCTGCATTAGGATGGCCAGTAAGGTGTGTGACCCCATCTGGGGGGTGGTACATCCTGTCTGCCTTTTTTGAAACAGCCAGAATGGAGGAAGACTGTTGCCAAATAGTGGATGTCAGGTCTTCATGGGGCCCAGTTCATGGCAGCATGGGCATAGGACCTGTGTCAATCATGTCTAGATGCTTCACAGGCCTTTTCCACTTTGGATCCTGTTCCTGGATAGTCTAGCCACAGGCATTTTGTATAGTTGTGAGGAGTTCTGCAATGGAAGGGTTCTCTGGAGGGGACTTTGGGGCCTGCTTAGGCTGAGGATCTATAGGTGTATGCTTACCAGAGCTGGAGGACAAGTTGGAGTCAGAGTCCGAAGAGTTTCTGCTAGGGGTCTGAACCCTTTTTAGAGGAGTGTCCTGGGTTTTATTACTGACCTGGTGTCTAGAGGAGCCTTCTCCAGAAAGGTGGGAATCCACAGGAAAGGCTGATCTAGGGGTCAGAAAGGAGGCATGAGTAAAGGCCACCACTGGTTTCTGATAGGCAAACTCTGAGGCTAGTTGAGTTCTGGCCTCTTGAATCAGGGTCTGAAACACTGCCTGGATATTGACCTGAGGCTGCTGTGGAGGCAGAGGTTGAGGCTGAGGAGGAGGAGGGGGTGGTGGAGGAGGAGGAGGAGGCTGGTATGATGGATAACCCAGCTTCTGATATTGAGGGTATCCATGAGCCTGATAGGAGTAGGGAAAGCCAGAAGGAGCATACCCTTGATTAGACATAGCCCATCATCTGGTACCCCAGCACATAATGGGGTTAATGACCAAGTGTTGGATACCCCGGTGAAGGGTACATTGAGCATTGTGGGGGTGGATAGCTTGGAACATTGCCCATAGGTCCAGCTGGAGGTGGAGCTGAAGGTCTGGCAAGAGGTGGAGCCGAAGGCCCAGCAGGAGGTCCAGAAGGACCAGGCATCAGCCCTGTAGGGACATTTGAAGGGGCTGGCACTGGATCAAGCACAGGAATGTCCAGCACTGGAAGATTCAGTGCCTGGGGACCTGATGGAAGGCTGTCCAGCATTTCAGGAATGGCCAGAGTGCCAGACATACTCTGACCCAGAGAAGGGTCACCTGGCAAAGGGTCACTTGGCGCTGGGGTGTGAGTAGAAACTGATGGAAGACCTGCCATCATCTTGGGAGCCAGAGTCCAAGATGGCGGAACCTGGTTGTCCAAGGGGGCTTGGGTTGAGGAGGTCCCAAAGGAGGTCCCCGGAGGGATTAACAATAGACCCAGTTGGTGAACCAGAAAGAGACCGACCAGGCAAAGGAGGGGGAACCTCCAGATTAGTGCTCACCTCTGGCTCTTGATCTTCAGGCAAGCCTGGAGGGTCTGGTTGGGTCAATGGGAGCGAGGAACCCTCTAAAGACTGTTGCATGTCCAGCAACTGGCTCAACTCAATGTTGGGGGTATCCTGCGACCCCGATGAGAGAGCCTCAGCTGTGCAGTCCCCAGAGGAACTGGGGAGTGACTTATCAGCCATGGCCGTGCAGATGTCAGAAGTGCTAACATCTGACTTAGTGTCCTGGGCCATGCAGACAATAGTGGCGCTGGAGTCCAGTTTACCTGCTGTGACCGTGCACTCCTCAGTGGGGCCAGGGACTGACTTATTGACCTGGCTGCTTGCGATAGACCTTGAAGAAGATATGGGCCTAAGGAGCACAATAGGGGTTCCATCATCCAAGAAGAGCCCCGACTGCACTGCAAGTAAAGCAGGCAGGAAGGCCATGATCTGATCTGCTGGAGCAGTAGGAGACCTGGCAGTAGGGGTACTTACCGAGGTGGAGGCCCCTCTGGTGTCACTGGTGCCCAATGGGTGCTGCCAAGTGGATGGAGCCCTATCCCAGTCTCGGTGCCTCTCCTTGTCCTTTTTCTTCTTTTCTGGGTTCTGGCGTTGGAGAAGAAGATTTTTTCCGCAGATTCTATAGTTCCTTTTCCATCAAATTAGGCACTTCTCCAGCAAGTGGGCTTTGAGCTTTTTCTAGTTTTTATTTATTGAAATGTTTCACCAGAAGGGCACACTGAGCAACAAGTTGCTCATCTCATGGTGCGACCTGGGGGAAGGGGGTTATATAGGGTTGTGAAAGATGGTCAGTTATACAGTAGTATGTAGGTAGTACAAATAGTACAACAATGTAAGATTAAGCAACAGTTGGAACACAAGGTAAAGTACAATAAACAGTAGTGGAACTTGGGTACAGTACATTACAATACATATCCAAAAATGTACAAAAGAACCTATAAACATACAAAACAGTAATAAAGTGACAGAACCATTTATAGTGCATGAGTGTATCAGGAGCAGTCTCGAGGTAGTACACAAGTGCTGTTGGACTAAAAAGGATGGGATAGGGTGTGCTCATGGATGACCCAGAAAGGCAGGTGGAGAAGAGAGGAGAGGCAAGAAGTGAATATGAGGAGGGGGTAGCCATTTCCTGATTACCCCTACCAGATGTTGAGAACCCTGCTGGGGGGATTAGGGTAGGAAGGCAGAAACTGGGGGTAGGTATTAAGGAGAGTTAAAACAGGAACAGCTGAGGGAGAGGTAACTGTATAGGGTGGAGGTAAAGGAGTAGCTGTAGGAGGAGTGTTGTAATTCAGAGGGGAGTGAATTCCAGATTTTAGGGAAGCAATAGGCGAAACCAGTCTGACCGCTGAGGGTGGAGCGGTGAGGGACCATCAAGGTGCGGGCATCATTTGAGTTTATAGAGTGGGTGGGGGGAAGGTGGAGTGGAGAGAGAGGATAAGAGATAAGTGGGGAGCACTCCAAACCAAAATTTGGAGGTTAGTTTGGCACAGTGTGAGGCACGTCTGTGAGACAGTGGAAGGAAGGTAAAAGAGAGCTAGAGATCACAGTAGTGGAAGTCGGGAGGGGAATTGAGAGAAAAGCGGCAGAAGGAGTTAAAGAGAGTGTCCAACTTGGTCAGAGAAGATTTGGGAGTAGCACCATAGACTACGACACAGTAGTCAAAGATGGGGAGTATCATCTTCTGGACAATTTCACGCCTCGCAGTCAGAGGGATGCAACTACGATTCCTGTACAAAGCAGCAAGCCTGGGGTGCAGTTTCTTCAGGATAGCATCGATATGCACAGGGAAGTTGAAGTGCTGGTCCAGCCAAACCCTCAGAGATCTAAATGAGGAGGTGTCCTCCAGGATGGTCCCATCAAGGGTGTGGAAAGTGGGTAGGGTCGGGAGCCTAGAGAGTCTCTGCTTGGTGCCAAAGGTCATTGAGACTGTCTTCTTGGCATTTAGAAAAAGCTGGTGAGAAGGAAACTAGAGATGAACTTGGTTAAAGTCATGCTGTAAGCTGGTTTCCACAACAGCAGGGTTTTTGCCAGAACTGTATAAAACAGTATCGTCAGCGTACATGTGAATAGACGAGGATGAGCAGGCTGTGGGAAGATCATTAAGGAAAATGGAGAAGAGTAGGGGGTCAAGCACTGAGCCCTGAGGGACACCAGTGTTGATGGGGAGTGGAGGGGAGATGGAGTCAAGGATTCTCACTGATTGGGTCCTGCCAGTGAGGTAGGATTTAAACCAGTTGGTGGCTGACAAAGCAAGGCCAGCTGAGGAGAGGGAATCAAGAAGCAGGGGATGGGAAACAGTGTTGAAAGCTTTGGCTAGGTCTACAAAGATGGCTGAGGTGATCAGGCCATCATCCATCCCTGAAAGGATGGAGTCAGTAAGCCTGAGGAGGGAGGTGGTTGTAGAGTGGTTCTTCCGAAAACCAGATTGAAAAAGGGTGAAGAAGGAGGAATCGGAGAGGAAGGGTGATAGTTGAGAGAGAACTAAATGTTCTCAAAGTTTGGCAAGGGTAGGAAAGAGGGAAATGGGGCAATAGTTGCCAGGGGAGGATGTGTCACCACCCTTGGGGAGAGGAAGGACTACAGTGTGTTTCCAGGAAGAGGGTACTTGGGCAGAAATAAAGGAGAGGTTAAGGATTAGGGAGATAGGATAAGCAATTGCAGGAGCAGAAAGGTAGAGAAGTTTAGGATCAAGCTCATCTGGTGAGGAGCCTTTAGAGGGGTTGAGGGATACGAGGACACTAAGAGCTTCATCAGAGGAGATAGAAAAGGAAAAAGGGGGAGTGGTAGGCGCTGGCTTAGGCGAAGGGCTGCAGTTAGTAGGTGGCAAAGGAGACAGGGAATTTAGAAGAGATGTGGCACATGAGGTGTAGTAGGCATTAAATTAATTTGCCACGGAGCCAGGGTTGGAAACTAGGGAGTTATTTATTTTGAGAACTGGAGGGGAGGGTGAGAGAGGGGAGAAAATAGGGCATGAACTACCCTCCAGAATTTAGATAGAGAGTTAATGTTAGAAAGGAATGAGGAGTTGAAATATTCGGACTTGGCCAAACTAGTAGCTTTAGTACAGGAATTATGTAGCATTCTGTACTTGGCATAGTCATTTGGATGTTTTGTACTTTGGTGTTTCCTCCAGGCCCAGTCATGCTCCCTGAAGCAGGCTAGTTGTTCAGGGGTGATCCAGGGGAGGTGAAGCCCATGGACTCTGGTCTTTATGAATGGAGCAAAGGCATTCCAGGTCGCAATGAATTTATCCTTAAAGTAGTCAAGGGCTTGGTCAACAGAAATAGCAGTGGAGAGGGGGGCCCAATCGGTGGAAGCCTAATCTAGTGCCTAATCCGTGTGGCCTGGTTGAAGGATTGGCAGGGCACACAGTCCTTGACCCAGTATTTGGAGCCTAGGTAGACCACGCAGCAGGAATACTCGTCCACATGCAGGATTTGGGTGCCACAGGACTTGCATTTCTTTTTCGACATATCGCCCAACTACTCATGTTTCTGAATTGCACCTCTAACTATATCCCATGCTGTAAATTTGTCACTGTTACTTATTTGCTTCCTCTTTCTTCTGTATCTCCTTCAAGATCTCTGTATTAGACCTGTTTATGTTAGACTTGTTTATACTGTATTTTACTATGTAATTGTTTGACCTGGTGTTCTGTTCTCTTTTTATGCTTAACTGGACATTTGTGTAAACAGGCATTTTTGCTCACATACCTTTCAGTATAAAATAAAGATTGATTGATTGATTAAAAACTGGACTGACAGACCTGAACCACAGCAGTTCTGTAAAAATCCAAACTGGCCATACTGGGTGCAGCTTGTACAAATACTGCTGGTCCGGTCACTTTGGCTGCACTGTTCAGTCTGACTTTTATGTATCTGGTCCGCTCCTGGAAGTCTGTTTTTCAACCCTTCTTTGGCATGGTTGAAAACAGAACTTTCAGGACCAGACCAGATGGGTAAAAGCCAGACCAGAGCATATGGAGTGAGTGGATCAGCAATAGTTGCACTAGCTGTGCCCAGTCCAGATTTTACAACTCTGGTCTGGGTCTGGTGATCTGGTTTTTACCCATACCCCACTGCATGTGGCTTAGTGACATACTGTATAGATGGATACAGAGTCTAACCCATTGAAGGCTGAAGTTTCAGAAAACCATTATGCTAAAAATACCAAGACCACTCAATTCCTGATGATCCCCCACCCCCAAGTCACACTTAGTCCTCTACCAAAGTCATGCTCAAATGTTGGTGTCTCTACATCCACACCATTAAGCTTTTACTGCCATCATGCCTTTTCTGCTGAGCTCCTCCATCCATGAAGTTCAATTCTGCTTGTGGTAGCCCCCACCCCAAACCAGATAATTTTCCAGGGAGCAGCTCTTTACACCACATCAACAAAATTACTGCTAAACTCCTTAGTTTTAAACATTTTGTTGAGAAATTTTTGTTTTAATATATCCATGGTCAAGAAAAATTAATTTGTAAAAGAAACCAAAGCCCCCATTTATCAGCTCATTTAATCACAATACAGCATGTTGTGAACTGATCAGATTCTATGTGTAACCTAAGTCAAACAAAATTAGACACACACACATACCTACCTATTTGCAAGTGAAGTAAATGTGATTACTATCATTCAGTTGTAAGGACCTATAGTCACAAATTGCAGGTTAAGAACATTCAGTAGAATATAAACAGTAGCCTAGAACTGCCTGCCTGAGAAAATGAAGTTGGTGTATTATTTGGAAACAGGCATCACTGGGACTCTTTCCTATGGAATGTCCTGCAAAGTAGCAGCATGACTGCTCTTAGGATGGTGGTGTCAAATGGCTTGATGAGGTGTTCATAGGGGCTGAGGGCACATCAGAGTTTATTTGTTATGCACAAAGCTCCAGGAAGCGTTTAACTTATTTTACTTCCAATAGCTTTTTATGTCTACTGTCCATTGGTAATTTGACACAGAATGACTACCAGAAGATAATGAGTTAACTTTCTGTGGGCTCAAGTAACTCCTCAAGACAGAGAAAAAAATAGTGCTCTACAGCTTCCTGTACACATACATGCAACGTAGTAAAGAGGCTTCAGCAGAGGAATCTATTTTTAACACTCTATCATGTTGTTTGGTAGCAAAAATGACATCAGCCCTTTTCTGAATGCAAAACGTCTGTTGGGCTACACCCACAGCCATAAAAATGTAATTTTCTTTACTTCCTCTGCTATACTTAAGTTAGTATTGTGTTTGTCCTCTTAATGGTTTGTTTACTTTTCCCTAGTTTTTCCTTATAAAGCTAAAGTAATGCTTTTCAGCATTTGTAACTCATTCTGAATTTTCAAATATACAACTCAGTAAGACAGTAGGCAAATGGCTCAAGAGATAATGGCCATTTAAACTTGCCACCATGCATCTCCATTGCAAGCAACACACATACAATGTAAAGTATAAATAAGGCATCAAAGAGTGGTGGTGGGAGTGCTTCTGCATGACAGCAAGGGGAGTGTTCATTGTCAGTCAAAAACCTGACTCACCACTCTGCCATATAGGTGACCAGCAAAGCCAAGCCAGAGTATCTCTCTCTCTCTCTTTCTCTCTTTCTTTGATGCTTGTCCTGTTGGTAATGCAGTAGCATTGTTACTCCCTCCGTCACCTAAAGCATGAACTGTGAAGACATTGAAGATACTTACAGTATGTCTACACAAATCAGGGCTTCCCAAATGGCCTGTAAGAGCTTGATGTTTGTTCACAGTGTTTCAATGTCAGTAGATGGCATATTCATCAGACAACTTGCCAGACCAGGACTGCTGTTGCCTTTTATAGGCCAATTTGTAAAGAAACGAGACCTTAAATAGTCCTTTTAAATGGGCTATGCAGACCAAATTAATAGGTGAGCCTATTCAATAAACAACTCAATAACTGTCTTCACCTGAAATTTGTTGTGCATGGCAGTTTTTAATCAACAGTTGTGACTAGTCAACAAGCTCCTAGAGATCAGTTGGGGAGATATGCCTAGTGGTATCTTTTTTTCTTTTTTTATATATAGCTGTTTTCCCCCTGTTGCCAACCACACCTGCCACTAGGCCTCCTTCATTCCCTACCCTGTCAGCCTCTCCCCTTACTGTCTTTTTTATCAGTGGGGATCCACAAGTAGCAGGGTCCAAGAGCATTGATAGCTGTCACACTCGGCAAAGGGGAGACATAGGCATTTTCTGCTTTTCTCCCATTCTGACCTGGAACTGTGGCATGCACAGTGGGGCGCATGGATGTGGAGGTGCGAATGCACTCTTGGAACCATGGTTCCCTCCACCCACCTGACATAACATCAGCCCCTCTGCTTTGACACCCAATCTCCATTGGGTGTCAGCCAAGAGTGAGGAAACTCGCCTCCCCAATCTGGGGGATGATAGCAGCCTATTAGCCACCATGATTATCTCCCAGCCCTCCCCCTGCCAACCATTGGTGACTCGAGCTTGCTCCCAAACTCTGGTCACTGGCATGGCGTGAGGTGTGGCATCCAGTACCTCAACCCTCAGTACCACCGGACTGGCTTTAAAAAAACAATTTGTATGTATTCCCCCTTGCTTTTCATCCGCATTGCCTATCTTCAGGAAATCCCATGGCCCAGCTCCAGCACTCATACCTGTTGCTCACATTCTCCATGTAGCCTTGCTTTTGCCCCTTAGACGTGGACAGGAACAGGGGAGGATTTTCCCCAAGTCTCTTTGGTTTCATTAGGAAGCACTGTATATGGTGGTGTGGGGCCTGGATGTTCCAGGGTCCATCATCTGCTATGCTGGGGCCTTATTTCCTGGTTTTCTTCTTGCCTCTTGCATGTCACCACGTGGGGGGCTCAATGTGGGGGCAGGCACAATGGTATGCTGGCCATGAGCCCAGCTGACATTCACCATCCTTCTCAAAGTTTCGCTGTGTTTCCAGCTGTGGTCATCCAGGTGACAGCCCTGCAACCGAGGCACTGAAGCTCCTTGGAGGAAAGCATCCTCTGAGATGCTCAATCCTCCTCCTTTACTGCCCTTCATCAGCCTGCACTTATTCCGGAATCTGTGACCCAGGCTTTTTGAATGGTACTTCTACTACTGCACAGTTGGCTGTCATGTGGGATCTTTAATATCTCCACTTTCTATTCTTTTAGTGATAGAGGGAGAAATGACATCAGTGCACTGAGCAGAATACTGTGCATCATGCAGAGAGAGGTACTCCTGCTTGACTTTGCTGACTATGTACACAGTGAAGGGATAAGGGGAGTTTATTTTGATAATACTGTATAAGTAAAGCATAAAGGCATATCATGGTACTTTTACAGCATTTGGAACTTGTGGGAGTGACAAACATAAAGTGTCTGGACGCCCCCACCCCATTAATAAACTACCTTCTGTAGCAGCTGTTTTAACAACTCAGGTGCCCATAAGAGGCAGATAACTATTGGAAATATTAATTACGTTGTTTGAATTCAGAAGTAAGCTACTGACAAATTATTTCATGCCTATTTGTTTAAAAATAACATTCTAAAAATGGTGACAGAGGTATGTACACTGTTTCTGCACTCACACACTCACTGATAAGGCTTTTAAAGTTCTTCAGTGATGGGTATGTGCAATGCCACAACTGTTACCATTCTTGGTGTAAGTCACTGTCTCTATAAAATTTCCATGGACGTTCGATGCCATGAGATGCAGTTACAAGCAACAGCCTCATTATATAACAGCATAACAGGCAGACATTTGTTGCTGCCTCAGCAAGCTTTGTTTGCTCTAATACCACCTCGAATGTGGTGCAGATGTGTAAACTTGAAACACTGTGCAACCCTTGTTGCTGAAATTATCACCTGTGTTCTCTAAGTGGGAAACACTCATATTAACTGTTTTCATCTACAGCAATTAGAGGACTAACAACATTTAAGCTTTTATTTCTCAGCCTCCTTTGCAGGAGAAATTGCTGCTGCTACATCACCAAGATGAAGCATTCAGTCCTGCCCATGGAAAGGGGCTGTACAAGCAGTGCACATTTCTACCCCTACCTTCGGCTGCCGAAAATCACAAATTACATACTGGTGGACAAGGTCCAACAGAAGGAAAGCTTACTGGTAATTGTCTAGTGTCAACTTTGCACCTGTTTTGCAATACCAGTAACAGCTCCGGTCCTGCAAACGGGACAAAGATAAAGCAATTTGGGTACATTTTGCCCCACACATTTAAATTAACGCTATGGTATGAATAACAGGGTATTCTTTGCATAAAATATGTGTTTTTGGTATGTTTAAAGTTCTAGAGCACTAGAAAAGTGTAACATACCTGTGTGAAATAATTTAAATTGTTAATATATCAAGTGTGGGACCAATTATTCTAGGCAGTTACGTGTGCTTTCTCTATTAATCCAAATCACCTTGCACCCTCATACTTTTACAAATTTAAGCCATGCTTCTTTTATTGCATAAAATGAAGTAAATGATTGTTTTCTAAAAATTCTGCAACAGCAATACCAGAGATGGGTTACATTTATTTTACACTGACATATGTGTGTTTATAATAAAGCACAATTGCAAATGTATTTGTTTTGTAAAATTTGTCAACTACTGAGTGGCTACAGCATATTTGCCCTCAACATTTAACTCAGTTATACAAATGTTTTCAGTACAAATCTGTAATTTGATTTCAGAAATCAGGATATTAGAATAAAGCCTCTATACCGTCCCCCATTACTGGGCAAAAGTCTAGTGGGGAGGGGTAAGATCTTACTAATACATTTAGGAGTGCGGAACACTGTAGATATATGAACAGTAAGAGAGTATCAGACACATTTTGAGACTATGCTTAAACAGGGAATGCTAAGCAGTGTAGTATACCTTAGTTAACATATGAGAAATATTGCAAGATTTTCCGATCCTACTGAACACAGGTTGCTTATAACAAAATAATGAAATTTGTGTTGTACGTGGTGCCTTTCCTATTAAGTTACCTTTTAAAAATGTTGAGACAGCTGATCCGCTGGTGCAGCGGTTGGATTTCCGCTTGCGACGCCAATGATCTGGGTTTGGGAACGAGCCCGGGAGCTGGAGGGCCGGCCGGGGGGAGAGGGCTTGAGCATGCCAGGGACTGCTCGTCCTCTCTGTGGGGAGGGGGGAACCAGAGCTTGGCCCTTGTCTGGCCATGGGTGGAAACCGTGGTACAGCAAGCCAGATGCTTAATGGGGGGGGGGGCGATGTGCCAGACGTCGGCGCCCAAGTGCACTGGAAAAAAACACCTTGCAGCCTCCCAGTAGACAGAGCACCAGGCCCCGACCCTCAATGCCCCTACCTGCCCAGATACAGCATCCCGACGAAAGACAGACGCATCAGGGTGTATGGGCCCCCACCCCGTACCCCACCTGGGGGGTATAACCACGGCTCCATGGGGGATGGACTGCACTGGTCACCAGGTAGGTGAGCGAGGGCTGAGAAGGCTGTAGGTATCTCCCGAAGAGAGGAGAGCTGTGAGGAGGGGGAACAAAAAAAACAAAAAAAAGCCTTATGAGACAGGTAGACTTTCTGCTTTTACTTTATGCTTTAAAAAATGATGAAAATATTAACTTTATTTTGTTGGACAAATATGAATACATTTTCTCATTGTTCACTTATTTATTTATTTTTTTCATTTCTTCATTTATCTGCCTTACCTCCTCGGCTGGGGTGATCCTTTGGTTCCCCTATTTGGGTCCTGTCTTGGGTGGTTCGTGCAATGGGCTCTATGCCAGAGCTGCAACCTTTTCACCCTCTCACTCTCTAAGGTCACATCATGGACCCCACTCACAGAAGACCAAGGGGTCGGGACCAGAGGGCGCTCCTGGGAGTGTCTGACGCAGCGCCGCTGGCAGGCCTTTCATGTGCGCCAGAGGATTTGGCTGTTTTGACCCCCGAGTCTCCCCCACAGCTTGGGCATGCAGTGATGCCAATGACACTGTGGTATGCACTCTCATGTACCATATGTGGGATGTCTGCCCACATCTTCCCCTCCATCACGCCGCGACTCACACTACCACCTAGCTACTGCCAGGAGCCAACACATTCACAGTTTACCTGTCCCACCCTCCCTGGAGGAGGAGAGCTGTCCCATGGAAGCTCAATTCTCCTCCCCCAGGTGACTCCCAATGACCTGAGTTTGTTCCAGAATCCAAGTTGCCAGTGTAGCGTGAGGTGTGGTGTCCAGTGCCTCAACCCTCGGTGCTACCGGGCCGGGGACTCATTGCTCACTTATGATATTTGAGTAAGGTGAAGTACTCTTACAGCTTGTGCCTGCTCCGATCTCCATCACGCAGGTGCATGATGAATGGGTTGCGTCAAATCCTTCATGTTATGCTAAATTACAAATGTTATATTATATTTAATATTATTTTGGAGAGTCGCTTTCTATCTAGTACTTCTGATAAAGCTAAAAACTGTCGCTTTGAATTTAAACTTTGGACTAGAATTTGCAAGTGTGTGTTGCTCCAGCAGAAAATGGACATTATTGTGTTAGTGCTAATGTGGATCAGCTGACTTATGGACTCAGAAATTACTGTGCTGTTTGGTCAACAAACTTTTACTTTCAACCTAATTTCACTGCTATCATTACTGACTATATTATTCGGCCTGTGCCTGTGTTTCCAAATGTCACTACTACATAGGCTGAGCTGGCCTACCTGAAAGACATCTGCACAGCTGTGCTGCCAAAAACTGCTTCCTTCGGAGATATGAACTTTATTGGGCCAAAAGGCTAAAGAATGGCTTCATTTACAAATGGACAGTCATGTGGTTAACTCAAACATTTATGCTTTGCCCACCATGGAATGGTGACATCCTTTTCTACAGACTTTTGTTCAGCATTCCATTGCAATGGTCATTTTCTATCTATTCCTGTGGTTGAAGTTCATTTTGACTACTTGCATTTTCTATATGTATTTAAAGTTAAAGTCTACTTTGTCTCAAAATTAATATACAGGCACTAATGTATTGTATAATATGTCTTGTTAAATGTGAGACACCTGAAGTAAAATCTCAAGGTGACTCAAAGCCTGGAATGTTAAGATCATGGTGTGGGAGGTCAGGAGGTCATGAGCATATGACTAGTCAGATTTATGAGCACAACATTTGTTTGTGACAGTTTTTCTATGAGCACAGTGTCTTCACACTGTGACAATTTTTAGATCTTTTATATTATTAGTTAGACTTTATGAGCTCAGTGTGTGTGTTTTCCTACAAACACATACTGAGGCAGCTAGAATTCTTTTATTTTTATAAACTTTATATGCTTGCATTAATATATATGTATATTAGCCTTAGACACTTAGCATTAGTTCATTAAACACATTATTTTAGGATAGGTACATTTATGGGGTTAAATACAGACAGTTAGAATGAGAGAAAATCCTCTCGAATTATAAAGTGATGGTGGAAGTATAATGCATTTGTTTATACCTCAGATGTTCCATAACTCAGATTGTACAACACAGTTCCCTTGAAAAGGCTGCCTTGTTTAAGAATACTCCAGATATCTTGTCTTCTTCTCTGGTAAACGTGTTATTCCTATACCAGAGAGAAGGACATTGCACTTATGACCCTCATGGAAAACATGTATTTTTAGAAATCATGCAAGGCCTGTCGAATTAGTGGAGACAATCTGTCTATGGAATAACATATAAATATGGGCTAAACTGTTATCTAAGTTTTCCACACAGTCTGATAGCCAACGATGGCATCACTATAGCCCTTCCTGCTGTGCATGACCCTGCTGTCAATGTGAGTACCTATTTAGCAGTAGCCAATATAGGCAGAATGCTTTAACAATATAATTAGGATATATTGGTGTCCTGTGTTTGATATTTGTGTCAACTGAGATAATGGTTCTGGACAGAACATGTCATATTGGAAACTGTGTCTTTCTACCTGGAAACCCTGTATAATACATTAGATTTTTGTGTTACACTTTCCCAGACTTGTGTAAGACTCTCATTAGACCATATCAGTAGTTCTAAAGTATCATAATAAATAATCATTATTATTTATTAACAGGGGCACAGTGTGCTGTATTGCCTCTGCAGAGCATTGTAATCACACTGCATTCTTGTATGTCACACAAAGTATTATTTATAAATGTACATATAATCCTAATTATTGTGTTCTTTGTTTATCATGTACGTTATCATTATTTACTGTGGTATTATTGTTGTTGAAACACAGAAACACAGAATTTGACAGCAGGTAAGGACTGCTTGGCCCACCCAGTCCGCCCATTTTACCTACCTACAGTGTCTCCTCAGAACGTACTTGGTCCCCAGCTCTTTTTCCCACCACCTTTCTTTCCAGTAAGAGTCCTTCATGCCTGTCACATGCATTCTTGAACCCCACAACTGTTTTTGCCGGTTCCATGTCATAATAGTGATCGCAAAACAGTGATTGCTGTTATGGTGAGTGCCTATCGCCAAAAAGCTAATCGGTGATATATACATGCCAGTGAAGAGACATCTGGCAAGGAGTCATAGTGTTTATTTGGGGGGGGCTGTGTCCTCCCACACCCCTACTTAAGGATTCTCAACTCCAGGGGTGTATGTTGGGGGCTACCCAGACTCCAAGAAAAATAAAAAAGATGCAAAACTCCTACTCACACCCAGCCCTGAACCCAGTACCTGCTGTGCCGCAGCTAGCCACCCTCACCACCACACCACATGGCTAGCTTGGCTGCAGCAGGTACACTCCCCCCTTACAAACCCTCTTCCTTATCCCTCCCCTTCCCCTCGCTATCTCGTCCTTCCAGTCTTCTTTCCCTACACTCACTTTCACATAGGGTCACTACCCTTGCAGGGTAGCCTAGGAGAAAAGCTCTGAATATGAGCCACCATTTTGACGGTCACTCATATTCAGTCGCCATCCTCACTGGATACCAGTTTTTCCCCCACCACCTTCACTGGAAGACTGTTTCAGGAATCCACCAATCTTTCTTGGAAGAGGTACTTCCTCACATCTATCCTGAATCTACCCCCTCCAGCTTCATTGCATGACCCCTATGTTTTTGAGTATCTTTTTCTGAAAAATACTCCCCTCCTGTACCTTATTTACTCCAGTGTGGCATTCAAATGTCTTTATATTATACCCCCTCTACCTCCTGTCTTTCATGGTGTACATATTGAGGTCCCTCAGTCTTTTCTCATAGGGCTTCTGATGCAGACCCTGTGACATTTTAGTTGCCCTCCTCTGGAAAACCTCCACTCTATCTATGTCCTTCTGGAGAGGTGGTCACCAGAGTTGGACACAGTACTCTAGTTGGAGTCTCACCAGTGATCTATATAGAGGCAACACCACCCCCTCTTTCTGCTGGTGATAGCCATCCCTATGCAGCCCAGCATCCCACTAGCTCTCTCAACTGCCTTGTTGCATTGCTTGACCACCTTTAGTTTGTCAGATATTGTTACCCCCAGGTCTCTTTCCTGTTTGGTGTTATCACTACCTCTCCACTCATTTTGTACTCTGCCCCTGGGTTTCTGTGCCTTAAGTGCATGATTTTGCACTTTTTCACATTGAAACCCAGCTGTGATACATTTGGCCACTCCTTGAGTTTTCCCAGGTTTCTGCTCATTCTTTCCACACCCCACACCCCCCGGAGTGTCAAACCTATTGAAGATTTGGATGCCCTCCACAAAGAGGCAGACCTTCCCCTCTGGCTTCTCTACAATGCCACTTATAAAGACATTAAAGAGGACCGGTCCCAGTACTGATCCCTCAGGCACCAGCTGGTCAACCTCCCTTCTCTGAAGTGAGCTCTGTTTACCACCACACTCTATCACCTATCCCCAAACCAATTTCTTACCCAGTTTACCACCTTTGGACCCAACCCTAAGCTGCTCAGCTTCCTTACAAGTCTTCTATATGGAATGGCATTAAAAGCCTTACTGAAATCTAGGTAGGCCATGTCCACTGCTCCACCCTGATCTAATTCTCTGGTCACCCAGTCAAAGAAATCTGTCAGATTCATTTGACATGAACCCCTCACCCATTATTCCATGCTACTTCAGGTTTTTAACCCACTGGATTGAAGATCCTTTCCTTCAGCAGTGATCCCATTAACTTTCCCACCACCGATATCAGACTGATTGGCCTATAGTTGCCACCC